>PVNU02000506.1:4492500-4562805 GCA_003013855.2 Liriodendron chinense
GATGATCTTGGATCCAATCAAGTAGGACTTAAACTTGTTCAAAAATAAATAATGGCTAGGAGTTCCATTTCTGTGGTGGTATAATTTACTTGAACCAAGTTTGGAGTTCTACTTACAGAGTAGATGACATATGGCTTCTTCTTTTTTCTCTAGCCTAACACTACCCCAATAGTGTAATCACTAGCATCGCACATAATCTCAAAAGGAAGGCTCCAATCAGGTGGTTGCATTATAGGAGCACATGTCAACATACCTGTAAGTTTGACAAAGGTATTTTAACATTCCTCATTCCACTCGAATGAGTTTTCTTTTTGGAGGAGGTTACATAAAGGACGAGAGAGGGTATTAAAGTCCTTGATGAACCTTCTATAGAATCTGGCTCATCCTAAGAAGGACCGCACATCTCATACACTCTTAGGCGGTGGGAGGTTAGAGATAAGATCAATTTTAGCTTTGTCCACCTCAATTCCTTGTACTGAGATAATGTGACCAATGACTATTCCTTTTTGAACCATAAAGTGACATTTCTCCCAATTCAACATGAGGTTCTTCTCTTCACATCTTTTCAACACAGTTTTTAAGTGCATGAGCACTCATCAAAATCACAACCAAATACCGATAAGTCATCTATGAAGACTTCAGGAATTTTTCCCACCATATTTGAGAAGATACTCAACATGCAGCACTGAAATGCGGCAGGGGGATTGGACAGACCAAACGACATCCTTTGATAAGAAAACGTGACGAATGAACATGTGAATGTTGTCTTCTCTTGGTCCTCTAGGGCGATCTCTATTTGGTTGTACCCTGAATATCCATCGAGGAAGCAAAAGTGGGAATGACCCAATAACCTTTCTAGGATTTGATCAACAAAGGGTAAAGGGAACTGGTCTTTCCTTGTGACAGTGTTTAGCTTCCGGTAGTCAATGCACATTCTCCAACCGGTAGTGACCCGGTTGACACAAGTTCATTATTGACATTGAATACGATAGTTATTCCGGATTTCTTAAGCACGACTTGAGTTGGGCTCACCCATTGACTATCAGATATTGGGTAGATAATACCCACATCCAATAGTTTCAACACCTTGGCTTTAACCACCTCCTTCGTATTTGGATTAAGGTATCTTTGTGGTTGCTTAGATGTCCTCCCATTCTCCTCAAGGTGTATGCAATGAGTACAAATCAAGGGGTCTATGCCTTTGAGATTCACAATTGACCACCCGATGTCATTATTATGCTCTTTTAGAATAGTAATCAACCTACTCTCTTGTTCCTTATCCAAGTGGGAAGAAATCACCACTGGATATGTTTCATCTCGACCTGAATATACATATTTGAGATCTATAGGCAATGGTTTTAAGTCGAGCTTCGGAGCCTTGATACTAGAAGGAAAATGCTTGTTCTTAGTTAAAGACAAAGGCTCAAATGGGTTCTTCCATCGGTTAGTATCAAGTACCGACACAGAGTCTAAAATGGCATCCATCTCTCGTATCATGTCATCATCAATCCATTGAGAATGGGCTAAACTGCTTCTAAGTGATCGGAAACGAATGTCAAGAGGGATGTATCTTCCATGAATGAGTCAATTAGATTTATTTCGTGGACCTCATCATCACCATCCCGTTGTTGTTTGCATAAATAAAAAATATTTAACTCAAGTGTCATATGTTTGAAGGACATTTGTACAAGCCCGTTTCCACAATTGATAATTGCCTTTGAAGTGGCTAAGAAAGGGTGGCCAAGTATGACAAGAATTTGAGCACTGGTACTAATTACATTATGTGTATCCAAGATAATAAAATTCACTAGATAGTAGAATTTATTGACTTGTATAAGCATATCTTCAATCATTCTTCTTGGTATACAAACGGATCGATCATCAAGTTGGAGTGTGGTTTTGGTGGGTTTTAATTCATCTAAACCGAGTTGTTCGTAAACCGAGTATGGGATGAGGTTAACACTTGCCCCAAATCGAGTAAGGCTTGTTCGATCTAGTAGTCACCTATGATGCATGAGATGGTAGGATTACCCGGATCCTTGTATTTTTGGGGCACCTCTTGTTTGATGATGGCACTCAAGTTCTCAGTCAAAAGTACTTATTATGTATAGTGTGTTTCCATTTGACCATATAAAGTTCATTAAAAATTTTGGCATATGATGGTATTTGTTTTATAGCATTCAACAATGGGATGTTGATCTTCACTTGCTTAAAAACATCTAAAATTTTCAGATTTTTGTCTAGAGGTTTGGGTGAAATCAACCTTTGGGGAAAAGGAGCAACCTGCTTGTATTGCTTTTTCTGTTCTTTCTCATGTGGAGTATTGCTAGAACTATCATCCTTGTTGGCAATTTTCGGATCATTAGGCTTTGAGGCCTTCACCGGATTAGATTTGTCAATTGTTTTGCCGCTTCTCAAGGTGGTAATAGCTTTAACATGCTCCATATGTTGGGAGGATGAACTGGGATTTTGTATATCGAATTGGGTTCTTAGGTTAGGGAGAGGCTGAGCAGGAAGTGTGCCTTTCTCCCTAACACTAAGATGAGATTCAACTCTAGCCATTGAAGTTTTCAAATCATTGATGGCTTGAGATGTGTTTTGGTTGAATCTTAGTTGTTCTTGCATGAACCCATCAATTTTTAAAGAATTAGTCTTGTTATAGTCAGCTTGAACTGACACGAACGCACCCAACATCTCCTCAAGTGTAACTTTTGGTGTGATTACTAGGGATGGACCTAATAAATGTTGAGCTTGAGGGGTGTTATTTGCATTCGCAGTTGGTCTATTCCTCCAACTGGAGTTGGGATGGTTCTTCCAACTTGAATTATACGTGTTTAGCTTTAGAGCACTAAATGGTCATTGATAATTGTTTATGACATTGGATTGTTCTTGTAAAACTTCTTGAAAAGTAGGAATTGTAGGACAATCCTGTGTTTCATGTAGATTACCAGCACAAATTCCACAAGCATTATCAACAACTTATCTGAGTTTAATCGTTTCTCCTTTCTTCAATTCCATGGCGTCAACTTTTCTTGTGAGGCTAGCTCCACGTGCACTTATATTGTCTTCTTTTGAATGGACATAAATTCCTCCATTTTCTCTTTGTTGGCTTATCTTGGAATTTGCTGGTTTAAATGTATCCCAAGATTGTGCATTCTTGTTGAGCTCTAAATTGGGCATATTCTAACCCCAATTCATCACATATTATGCATGGGTTGCATGATTAAAAGACTACTTTAATGCATGATTTGTGATTATAGGAATGAGATGGAGATTTCATTAATTCAAGGCTTGAGAGAGCACTTTACATATATTGAAGACTAAGCTTTGATGAGCCAAAGAAGAGAAGAAAAACCTTGAAGAAATCATGTTAAAAGTCCTGAATTGTCTTGAAAAAGCAAAGTGCAAAGCTGCAGGGCCATAAAACTAAAATGTAGAAAGTTGCAATTTCTGAAGATTGATACAAAGATTGATCCGTCGATTGATCGCTCAGCCTGAACAATTGATAGACAGACTTGAGTGATTGATCGCTCAGAGCAGAAATTGACAAAATTGTTGCTGGATTGAAGTGCAGAATTGCGATTGATCGCCCAGCCTGTAGATCAATTGACAGAATGCAGATTTTTGAAAAATTGCTGTTGAAACTCTCTAGACACCTTTAGTCCCGTGCGATCCATCGCCCACCACTTGCGATCAATCGCCCAGCACAACCGATTGATCACCCAGCCCAATCGATCGATCAACCATGCTCCCATTATAGAAATTTCCAAGCCTAGCTCCGATTTTCTCTGTGCAGTGCGTAAATTCTACGCAAATTCTTGAAGATTCTTCGTTTGTAGAGTGTGAAAGCTATAAAAGGAGACCTCCACTTCATTCTTAAGGCATCTAGCAACGTGGGGAGCAAAGAGATCAAGACCTAGGAGGCTTCCTAGCCTCCTACAACTAGTTTTCTTCTTTTTCTTCTAGTTCTAATTTGTTTATATGTTTTTCATTAGTTAAACTCTTAGCTAGGGCTAAGAGGTGAAACATTATAGTAGATCTATGATGCTTTAATTCATTTTTATTAGTTTCAAGTTGGATTTTTATTGATTGAACAATGGTTTGTTGAGTTTGAATACAGTTTTAAGTAGTTTTTCTTAATCTTATGATGACTCATGGATATTTAGAAGAATTGCTTTAATTCTTAGTTGTTTTCCATAGATCTAGACCTGTACACTCCGAGGAATCGGATTCAATACGCTCTAGACTTGGTTCTTCATGTGGGAACTTCAAACCAAAGTTCTACTTTTTATGAGAAGTTTGAAGTGTGTGTTGATTGTTCATATAATTTGGATGAAGTTCAAATCATAATTTAATTAAGCCTTGTGACAAGGTTTAATGATTATTATGATTGTGATCTTAACCTATTGGAACTAGGATTGACCTATACATTGAGTGTAATCAAGTCCTAACTTGAATTAAGTGAATCATGTTGATGAACAACACATGAGACAAACTGTTTTGCTGAATTAACTGCTCCATATTCCGGCTAGGTAGGATTTGATTTCGATTCTAGTTAAGTAAGTGAGAAACCACAGCGAATTATGCATCTAAGGAGAGCTATAAGTGGATCCTTGATGCTCTAGTTATCTTTTCATTATTAGATTTTTCTGTTTCATATTCAAAACCAATTTCACAAACCTTTCAGATTCTAGTTATTAGGATAGTTCGAATTGTTTACTTCCTTCCCTGTGGATCGACATCGATCTTACCGATATTATTACTACATCGCAGCCTTACACTTGAGGAAGCTAACAAATTTTTGGCGCCGTTGCCGGGGAAGAGGTTAAATGGTTTTAATTGTTCTAGTAGCTATAGAGTAGTCTTAGTTAGGTAGGATTTTCAGTTTTTCTAAAAGTAGTTTTCTGATTTTTTCTAAATTACTAACAATTTACTGTTTTTGTGTTTTGTAAGAATTTAGTTGCTGACATAGTTATCACTTCCATGGATAACAGCTCCCCATCTCCCTTTCTCCTTTTTGTTTTTCTTCCTAAATTGGGATTGTTTCAACTTCTTATAATTTCATTATGAATTATTGGACGGGCGGATTGTCTAAATACCTTTTGGAAGATGAGAGGTCGGACCGTGAAAACTCATTATGATTGGAACCATTACAAGCATGAATATTTTTCTATGAATCAATCTACTTCTAATACTCCCCCACTTAAAACATTGCGAGATTACAGAAATAAGAATAATACTTTTCGTTGGGGAAGACAATGGGAGAGTATCGGAAAGAGATGAATAATGTTCAACCAGTTAGGACAATGTATGATCACTTCTTTGGCTACACATATCAACAACCATATAATAGCCCAACATATGACATGCATAATCTGTCGAGGGCTTAAATGTGTATATTCTAACCCCATTTCATCACTAACTATGCATGGTTTTCAAGCTTAAAGACTATTTTAATGCGTGGTTTTATGATAGTAGGAATGAGAGGGACTTCGCCCAAATTGATGACTAAAAAGATCTATTTAAGAACCCTTGGATGAAGACCCAAGGTGGGCCAAAGAAAGAAGAGAGCAAGGAGAGAGAAGAGAGAAGGAAAGAAAGAAGAAAAATGCAGGGATCCAAGTCCGACCGGTCATGACCGGTCGGCCAAGAGGGCCACAACTGGTCAAGACCGGTCAGCCACCCCTCCTTACATCTCTGGACACTAAATGCATAGAGGCCGACCAGTCTTGACCGGTCGGCCAGGGCCTTCCTCAAGCCATTCTGCACGCTGGACAGTCCACAGACCAGGCTATACCGGTCTTGACCGGTCGTCCAGTGTAATTTCAACATGATTCCAGCAGCTTCCTCTCGAAGCTCCGATTTTTTAGCGCAAGTGCGTAAGTACTACGCAGATCTGGAAGATTCTGAGGCGGTAGAGCCTCTCCACTATAAAAGGGGACCTAGGGATCGTAGCTAAGGGATCCTAGAAGAGATCTACGAAGGTGGGAGGCGGCGAAAGTCGGATTCGGAGTTCCACAACTCCTAGTTTATGTTTTCTAGTTTTATGTTTTTAGTTGTTTTCATGCTCCTTAGATCATGAACAACTAAACCTCTTAGCTAGGGCTAAGAGGTGAAGCTTGTAGTGAATCTGAGATGCTTTAATTCGTTTAATGTTGGTTTCAAGTTGGATTTATTGAAGAACAATGGTTTATAGAAGTTTGCATAAAGTTCTAAGTAATTTTTCTTAATCTTATGATGGCTCATGGATGTTTGGAAGAATTGCTTTAGTTCTTAACTGTTTTGCATAGTTCTAGACCTGTACGCTCCGAGGAATCGGATTCAATACGCTCTAGACTTGGATTTCCATGTGAGAACTTCAACCAAAGTTCTACCTTTTTGTTTTAAGTTCTGAATTATGTGTTGATTGTATATATGATTTGAATAAAATTCAAATCATGATCTAGTTATGCTTTGTGACAGAGTTTAATGATGATTATGATTATGATCTTAATCTATTGGAACTAAGATTGACCTATACAATTGAGTTTGCTCAAGTCCTAACTTGAATTGAGGGAATCGTGTTTATTATCACACATAAGACAGATTATATGTTACAACCGCTCTATCATCCAGCTAGATTGGATTTGATTTCGATTCTAGTTGTGTAATTGGGAAACCACAACGAATTATGCATTGAGGATTGCCACAAGTGGATCCTTGGACCCCTAGTGCTTTCTTATATTGATTACATTTACTTTTAGTTTAAGAATTCTCTACACATTCAATTTTAGAAATCTGTTTGGTTAGCTCTTAAGTAAAGAATATTAGAAGTAATTTTGTGAATTCCTAACAAGTCCCTGAGAACGATCTCGGTCTCTACCGAATTATTACTACATCGCAGCCTTGCACTTGAGGCGAGCGAACATAATCCTAATAGGCGGGAGCATCAAAATTTCAATTTGGGAGACGAGCCAACCATGGATGCTAACAATTATTCTCGAGAGTTTTTTTTCTTATGAGTCGCAACCGACACGAACTCTTGAGGATATGCTGTGAGAGTTTATGGAAATAACTGAGCAATGCATACAAAACCTCTCGCCATTTCAAAATCCTAAACCTGACATTGGAAGCACCGAATCATTCCCCAACAATGTGGAGGGTGAGGCTATATAAGCCCAACCCTCTTTCGATTTGATGACTAAACTTTTAGGGGATGTAGATCTCAATGATCCCAACATTACTATCGATTATGGTGAATCAACTATCTCTTTTAGTTATTCCGATTTAAATGATGAAGAAATTTAAAGGATGGTTGACAAACCCGAGGAATCTACAAAATCTGAAAGTGATAGCTTGATTAACCACAATAAGGGTTCAATGGATGATTGTGAGTCCATGATTTCTTCTTCCAAAGAGCCAAATGATTATGAGTCGCCGGAAGATATTTTTGCTAGAGAGATGGCTGAACTGGATCTCTTTGAGTCCTTCCACCAACAACACATGCCAAATTTTATTATGGAAGACTTCCCTTTGAGTGAGAATTCAGATTCTTTGGATGAATGTTTGGCTCATTTTGAAAATTCAACAGACCCAATTATTCAAGAGATTGTTAAAGCCTTACACACTTCCGACTTGGTGCCTCGTACTAGTTATAAGGAACCTAATTTGGAAGAATTTCACTCCATGGATTGTGAATCCCTCACCATAGAAACTGGATTTTTGCAATCACTTAGGGAAGACGAGGACCCTTCATCCGACTATCTCAATTTCCAAGAGGAATGCTTGGCCTACTCCCATAATCTTGATGATGAGAAGATAATGGATTTGGACATTTTGTTAGACGGGGTGTCGGTGCCTGAAGAACACCATTCCATTGATTTACACTCTTTACCATTATTTGTGGAAGCACCGTGCAATTCTGAATTGGTGGAGGACGCAACCCAAACTAAAGAATACTTGATGAATGTCTCTCCACCATCATGGGTTCTTCAGCTCATTGAAAATTCTGATTAGGAGGACCCGTTTTAATCAATCACAACCCAATTCAGAATTTGAGGAGATATCTTTTTGCTACTCTTATCTCCTCCCATCGCATGTGTATTCGCTTCCCCAAGTGTAGGGTTGCGATGTAGTAATAATCTCGGTAAGACCAAGGTTGATCCACAGGGAAGGAAGTAAACAATTCAAACTATCCTAATAACTAGAATCTTAAGAGGATTGTGAAATTGATTTTGAACATAAAATAGAAAATCTGATAATGAAAAGATAACTAGAGCATCAAGGATCCACTTATAGCTTTCCTTAGATCCATAATTCGCTATGGTTTCTCACTTTCTCAACTAGAATCGATATTAAGATCTATCTAGTCGGATGATAGAGCTGTTAAACCAAACAATCTGTCATATGTAAGTTCAATGCATAGGATTCACTCAATGTAGGCTGAGCTGAGCATGCTCAATTGCATAGGTCATTCCTCATTCCAAAAGGTTCAGTTCACAATCATAACCATCCTCAAGTCCTGTCACAAGACAAGGCTAGATCATGATTTGAACTTGATTCAAATCACATGCACAATCCATACATATTACAGAAATTCAGAAAAGTAGAACTTTGGTAGGAAGTCCCCACATGAAGATCATAGTACTAGAGCGCACTCCAATTCCTCGGATCATACAGGTCTAGACTGATGCAAACCAATTAAGAATTTAAGTAATTCTCCCAAACATCCATGAGTCATCATAAGACTAAGAAAAACTACTTAAAGCTTGTATAAACTTCAAACCATAGTTTATAATCATGAATTCCAACTTTAAAACCAATAAAACGAATTAAACAATCTAAGAAAACTATAAGGTTCACCTCTTAGCTCTAGCTAAGAGATTAGCTAATGAAAAGCATATTAAAAACTAGAACTAGAACTAAGAAAAGGAAGAAAAACTAGCTGGAGGAGGCTAGGAAGCCTCCTATGACTTGAACTCCTTGCTCCCCACGTCCTTGGTTGCCTTGGAATAGAAGAGAGCACCTCCTTTTATAGTGCAGCAATAGTACAGCAACATAGCAGAATTTGTTTCGCTTGGTACGGCTTAACCAATGGTCGGATTGCCTTCAAATTTGATTTGTAGCTTCCTTAAAATGTGTTCTTCCTCATAAATGATTTAGATTTCCAAGATTATCCTCTGAATGGGCCCACCAATCATATCACCAACCGCCTCTCAAAATTGCGCACTTCGGGTACCCTCAGAACCAGTCATCTTGCTTTCAACGGTCCGGAGTGTACAGATGTCGTATTGATCCCAAATTTTGAACATTGGTAGAAAACTTCTTCCTCTACATTATAGATGGATTAGATTGTCCAAAACAATCTCAGAATGTGGTCCGAAAATTAGAACACTTAGGGCTTTTATAAACTGTGCGCAGTTGGATCTTTCTGGATGGTCCATCTTTCTTCAACCGATACGATGAAACCACACATCCTTTTGATCTGAAACTTTGTGGTTATTCATATATGGATGTGGTCTAAAAGATGGTCAAATTAGATTCTTCATATCATCAATGATGGGCCACCTGGACCGGCCCAGAGTGGAGTAGGAAGAATCTGGAACTTTCTGGACAGTTCGTATTGTTTTGGCCACCACGATCAATCCGTAGCTACGATCGACACGAAACCATTTAGGTTAGTTCGGCGTCGAGCTCCTCTTCGACATGGATGTGTTGGATTTCCAAATATCATCAAGATGGGCCCAGAAAATTGATCCGAAAAGTCAGAAACGGGAATGCCCTGCTGTCTGGAATCTAGAAGTTGAAATTTACATGGCCGACCGGTCAAGACCGGTCGGACAGGGCTGGCCGACCGATCAAGACCGGTCGGGGCCTGTTCCAGCAGCTTCTGTAGAGGGTAGTAGTGTTGGCCGACCGGTCTTGACCGGTCGGACCCCATTTTCTGCTTTATTTCTTCTTTCTTTCTTTCCTTCTTTCTTCCTCATCCTCCTCTCTTTCTTCATCATTCTTTGGTCCACCTTGGGCCTTCATCAAAGGCTCCTAAATGTGCCATTTTGGTCATCAATTGGGCAAAGCAGCTCTCATTCCTACAACCACAAAACATGTATTTGATTAGTCTTTAAATCATGAAAATCTTGCATAATGAGTGATGAATTGGGGTTATAATATGCACAATTAAGAGCTCAACACACCCCCCAACCAGCATTTTGCTAGTCCCGAGTAAAACATGCGTGAAACAAGTTCAATTCTCCAAAAAACAACTCTCATTCAGAAACTATTCTTCTACACATCCCAAGACACACAAGTGTAAAAGTCAGAAAAATTAGGTGATAGAGGTTGAAACCTTAAACTCTGAAAACATAATAAGTGTTCATATGAAATCCTCGCTGATTGATTGATAAATAGAAGAACGTGAACAAATTCAACCTAGTGTGCATAGTGAATGTTCATCTCACGATTTTCCAGGATTATCTTCTTCATAGATCAACTAAACTATGAATTTCAAGGTGCACAGAGCAACAACAAGCCTATGACAGGAATTTGTCTTACCGTCCTTCCGACGACTTTCACACTACATCCCATTTCCGACTTTGGTTACGGGTAGACCATCCCCCAATTGGTAGTAGGTAGCCCTAATCGGAATTTTCCACCATTTTTCCATCATTCCCAATTTCATCCTTCCTTTTCCTTTTTCTTTTACATTAGATAGGATTTTTAGAAATCCATATCTTTCGTTATTTTCCCATGGACAAGGATGGACAAAGTACCCCGGCTTGGTTCCTCAACACCTCAAATCTAAGTCTAGCCAATCCAAAAATCACATAATCATTTCAAATCATGAAAATCGTGTAATGTGAACTAGGTGTAAAAGTGTTCAAATTTTCTATCAATCATATAAATAGGGGAATTCACATATAAAACCATTATATTAAGAGAAATTCAAAGCTTGCAACATCACTCACTTTGTATCTCCTCTTCTTATACTCGTATCATCTTGAATGCATAGAAACAACGTTTTCCAAAAGAGTTTTGAATTTTAGAAAAATCGAAAATTTTCTACATAATTGCTCGAAATGTCACAAAAGCTAGTAGATTCATCTAAGGAATCTCACCCTCCAACCAAAATCTTACATTGTCCTCAATGTAATAAAATATGCAATATGCATGACAGGAGAGCAATGACATAAAACAAAGGAGAGTGTAAGGAGGAGATAAGAGCAGCAAAAAGATATCTCCTCAAGTTCTGAATCGGGTTGTAATTGATTAAAAACGAGTCCTCCCAATCAGAATTTTCAATGGGTTGAAGAACCCATGATGGTGGAGAGACATTCATTAAGTATTTTTCAGTTTGGGTTGTCTCCTCCACAAATTCAGAATTGCACGGTGTTTCCACAAATAATGGTAAAGAGTGTAAATCAGTGGAATGGTGTTCTTCAGGCACCGAAACCATGTCTAACAAACTATCCAACTCCTTAAACATCTCATCATCCAGATCATAGGGGTGGGTCATGCATTCTTCTAGAAAATCGAGAGAGTGGGATAAAGGGTCCTCATTCTCCCTAAGTGATTGAGGAAATTCTGTTTCAAGGGTAAGGAATTCCTCCTCTATAGAGGGGAGGTCTTCCAAAGAAAAATTTTCAGATTCAGTGGTAAGCACATCATCTAGCATTGGTTGATCTTTTGAAATTTCAGATTGTGCTACCCCATCATCCAAAGAAATAGAATTTTCAACCCAAGGGAGTTCTTCCACAATAGAATCCGACATGTGTTGTTGGTGGAAAGACTCAAAAATATCGACTTCGGCCGTCTCTTTAGCAAGAATATCTTTCTGTGATTCAAAAACATTCGGCCCTTTGGAAGAACAAATCATGGACTCACAATCATCCTTCAAACCCTCATTGTAGGCAATCAAACTATCACTTTCAGATTTTGTAGATTCCTCGGGTTCGTCAACCGTCCTTGAAATGTCTTCATCATTCAAATCGGAATAGCTAAAAGAGATAGTTGATTCACCATAATCGATGGTAATGGTGGGATCACTGAGATCTACATCCCCTAAAAGTTTAGTCATCAAATCGGAAGAGGTTTGGGCTTGGATAGCCACATCCTCCTCTATGTTGGGGATTGATTCAGTGTTCCCAATGTCGGGTTCAGGATTTTGAGATGGCGAGAGGTTTTGTATGCATTACTCAGTTATTTCCATAAACTCTCGCAACGTATCCTCAAGAGTTCGTGTCGGTTGTGGATCATGAGAAATAAACTCTTGAGGATAATTGTTGGCATCCATGGTTGGCACATGTTCCATTGGACTAGAGGTGTAAGGACTCTCTTGATGAAGACCATACGTGTTATATGACGAAGACTGATAAGATGGTTGATAGGCATAACCATACAAGCGATCACGCAATGTCTTTACCGGTTGGTCATTACTCCCCCGGTCCTTTTTCTTATTCCTACCTCCAGTTAAACTTGGTGGAACACTCTTGTTATTTTCAACCCAGTAATCACGTAACGTCTTACGTTGGGGGGTAGTGGAGGTTGATTGAATCTCAGAATAATACTTATGCTTAAATTGGTTCCAATCATAAAGAGTTTTGATTCCATGGTCTGTCATCTCATCTTCCAAAAGGTATGCATAAGCACCACACTTCCAATCAGCCATAATGAGATTTTAAAGAGTTGGAACTACCCTAATCTAGAAAAAAGAACAAAAAGAAGGGAGATGGAGAGATGTTACTCAATAGAGCGAGATATATGTCAGCAACAATGTCCTACAAAATCCAACAAAAAATTGTTAGTAATCTAGAAAAAAAATCAGAAAATCTTCTTCTATAAAAACTGAAAATCCTACCTAACAAAGACTACTCTATAGCTACTAGAACAATTAAAACCGTTTAACCTCTTTCCCGGCAGCGGCGCCAAAAACTTGTTCGCTTCCCCAAGTGTAGGGTTGCGATGTAGTAATAATCTCGGTAATACCGAAGTCGATCCACAGGGAAGGAAGTAAACAATTCAAACTACCCTAATAACTAGAATCTTAAGAGGATTGTGAAATTGATTTTGAACATAAAATAGAAAATCTGATAATGAAAAGATAACTAGAGCATCAAGGATCCACTTATAGCTTTCCTTAGATGCATAATTCGCTATGGTTTCTCACTTTCTCAACTAAAATCGATATTAAGATCTATCTAGTCGGATGATAGAGCTGTTAAACCAAACAATCTGTCATATGTAAGTTCAATGCATAGGATTCACTCAATGTAGGCTGAGCTGAGCATGCTCAATTGCATAGGTCATTCCCCATTCCAAAAGGTTCAGTTCACAATCATAACCATCCTCAAGTCCTGTCACAAGACAAGGCTAGATCATGATTTGAACTTGATTCAAATCACATGCACAATCCATACATATTACAGAAATTCAGAAAAGTAGAACTTTGGTAGGAAGTCCCCACATGAAGATCATAGTACTAGAGCGCACTCCAATTCCTCGGATCATACAGGTCTAGACTGATGCAAACCAATTAAGAATTTAAGTAATTCTCCCAAACATCCATGAGTCATCATAAGACTAAGAAAAACTACTTAAAGCTTGTATAAACTTCAAACCATAGTTCATAATCATGAATTCCAACTTTAAAACCAATAAAACGAATTAAACAATCTAAGAAAACTATAAGGTTCACCTCTTAGCTCTAGCTAAGAGATTAGCTAATGAAAAGCATATTAAAAACTAAAACTAGATCTAAGAAAAGGAAGAAAAACTAGCTGGAGGAGGCTAGGAAGCCTCCTATGACTTGAACTCCTTGCTCCCCACGTCCTTGGTTGCCTTGGAATAGAAGAGAGCACCTCCTTTTATAGTGCAGCAATAGTACAGCAACATAGCAGAATTTGTTTTGCTTGGTACGGCTTAACCAATGGTCGGATTGCCTTCAAATTTGATTTGTAGCTTCCTTGTAATGTGATCTTCCTCATAGATGATTTAGATTTCCAAGATTATCCTTTGAATGGGCCTACCAATCATATCACCGACCGCCTCTCAAAATCGCGCACTTCGGGTACCCTCAGAACCAGTCATCTTGCTTTCAACGGTCCGGAGTGTACAGATGTCGGATTGATCCCAAATTTTGAACATTGGTAGAAAATTCCTCCTCTACATTATAGACGGATTAGATTGTCCAAAACAATCTCAGAATGTGGTCCGAAAATTAGAACACTTAGGGCTTTTATAAACTCTACGCAGTTGGATCTTTCTGGATGGTCCATCTTTCTTCAACCGGTACGATCAAACCACACATCCTTTTGATCTGAAACTTTGTGGTTATTCATATATGGATGTGGTCTAAAAGATGGTCAAAGTAGATTCTTCATATCATCAATGATGGGCCACCTGGACCGGCCCAGAGTGGAGTAGGCAGAATCTAGAACTTTCTAGACAGTTCGTATTGTTTTGGCCACCACGATCAATCCGTAGCTCCGATCGACACGAAACCACTTGGGTTAGTTCGGCGTCGAGCTCCTCTTCGACATGGATGTGTTGGATTTCCAAATATCATCAAGATGGGCCTAGAAAATTGATCCAAAAAATCAGAAACGGGAATGGCCTGCTGTCTGGAATCTGGAAGTTGAAATTTACATGGCCGACCGGTCAAGACCGGTCGGGGCCTGTTCCAGTAGCTTCTGTAGAGGGCAGTAGTGTTGGCCGACTGGTCTTGACCGGTCGGACCCCATTTTCTGCTTTATTTCTTCTTTCTTTTCTTTCCTTCTTTCTTCCTCATCCTCCTCTCTTTCTTCATCATTCTTTGGTCCACCTTGGGCCTTCATCAAAGGCTCCTAAATGTGCCCTTTTGGTCATCAATTGGGCAAAGCAACTCTCATTCCTACAATCACAAAACATGTATTTGATTAGTCTTTAAATCATGAAAATCTTGCATAATGAGTGATGAATTGGGGTTAGAATATGCACAATTAAGAGCTCAACAATGTGGTGCATATAAATATTGAACTTTAATGAAAAAAAGCACCCATGTTTACTGTTGAGCAGGACTTTGGATAGTCCTTATGAGAAACTTATTGAAATTCATGAAGATCCTGCTCAAATTTGATCATTAGTCGATCGAACTAATCAAAGGTAGGTAGGTAGGTTAGGATTTATTTTTCTGCATTTAGGATTGAATAAGTCTCATCGAGATAATGGAAGATGCTGAAATTGATCAACTTGCTGCCTCAAATACTCTTGTTCTCACTCTCCTTTGTTTTATGTCATTGCTCTCATGTCATGCATATTGCGTATCTTGTTACATTGAGGACAATGCAAAATTTTGGTTGGGGGGTGAGATTCCTTAGATGAATCTACTAGACTTTGTGACATTTCGAGCAATTATGTAGAATTTTTTTTATTTTTCTGGAAATTCAAAACTCCTTTGAAAAACTGTATTTCTACGCACTTGGGATGTTATTGAAATTGCGTCGGGTACCCTAACACGACACCCTACGCATACGTGCAGAAGCTTAAGGGGCAACTAGAATTATGGCTAAGTCCTAGAGGGGAGGTGATTAGGACCTTTTTAAATTCTTTTTGCCTACTTAACAAATTAAACTCCGTAAGCGATTAACACTTCGGCTTCCAAGCCTTGGTGGGTCCAATCAATAGACTACCATATGATAAAAGCAATAAACATCCTAGTCTAAGCAAGCATAGATTAATAAATGATTAAACTAATAAAGAGCCTAATCTATGCAACTCAATTAGACTTAAATGAAGATGGATCAATAAGCTCAAGTCTACTCAAGGAGTGAAAGTTCATCTTATGTGTGTGGATGTGCTTATCAAGTGCCTAGCATATATTCCTAACTGAGCATTCATAATTAACTAATCAAACTCAATGCATAAAGAGAAATGTGCTTAAGAATAATCACAAACACAAGGATGTATAGTAGTTCGACTACTTGTCTACTCCACTCCCGGTTCAAGTACTCAACCCCTTTGAGCACACTGGCATTCACTGGGGAGTTTAAATCTACTTCCTCCCAACCAAGGTGTTTTAAATCGAATCCACCCAACCGGGGAGTTTACAGGTTTCTCCCAACCTACACGTTCACACCCGTGTTGGTGGCTCCCCTTGCAGACTTTGTTTAGGCTTGACAAACGTGCCAAGGAACGGCAAACGTCCCTAAATTAGGCCTGGTAAACGAGCCAACTAGTGCCGAACAACCCCTAGTCTTTAAGCCGACAAATAGGCCAAGGAACGGCTAACGTCCCTAAATTTTAGGCCGACAAACAAGCCAAGGATCGGCAAACAACCCTAGTTTGAGTTTGTTCAACAAACTCTACACTCAACTCCCACAGGGAATTGAGTAGATGGACTCCTAATAAAGACAACCTTACTTGTCGGATTGAGCCCCTTTGTAACGCCGCTTTGCGTTGCTTCTTTGCGCTTTCCCATGCTTGAATCAGCTCCCCTTGTGCTCCCCGGATCTTTGAGGCCGCTGCTTTGCCAAGGCTTCAGCTCCAAGATCTACCTTGCATGTGATGCTCCATTGGAGATGCCCAAGGTGCTAGGGAATGGTGAATCCTCTATAAATGGTAGGAAATAGGTTTTCTAGAGGGATACACCTATTTGGATTCCTAGGTAGTGTTTAGACAAGGGATTTAACTATGATCAAGGTGTTTAAACCCTAGGAATCAAGAGGGAACAAGTCCATTCTCATGATGTCATTGAATGGCCCAAGCTTGTGATGAAAACAGAAGAAGAATGACTTGCTATGGGTTTGGGATAGAGCCTTTGATGGTCTCTAGCAATGGTGGCTTCTATCTCCTCAAAATTCCCTCTCTTGACACTAAAATTGAATCCCCTGCTTTTATAAAGTTTCTCCCAACGGTCAGATAGCGGGCAGATTCACGCAGTGTCGGGCGCCCGATCGACTTAGGTCAGGCGCCCGAAATCCTATCCATAAAAAAGATTTCAAACGCTGAACATTTTCTGAGTTGGTCGGGCGCCCAATCAAGGTGTGGTCGAGCGCCCGATGAACATAATTTTTACTGGTCGGGCGCCCGGTGCTCACTTTGGTCGGTAGCTCGGAATTCAGTCCAGATGGGTCTTGTGCGGCTGAATCAAATTTTGCACTGGTCGGGCCCCCGGACATGTTATGGTCGGGCGTCCGATGACCATTGAACTTTCAAGACAACTCACATGGACGGATTTCCCTCTGGTCGGGCGCCTAGTAGATACTGGGTTGGGCGCCCGGCCAAGCATAAATTTCTGCTGTCTGATTTGTGTTTTGCAGCAAATCATGCAACCTCTTTGCCAATCTTTTGGTGGTGTTTTGGGACACCTAAGGCCAATCTAAGATGACTAAGGGTATGCCTATTGGGTCATGGTCATCTAGAGGTTAATGGTTTTGGGTAGGTACAGGTTAAGGCTCACCAAGGCATCACATTCACCTATTTCTTCTTTCTTGATGCAGCAGGTCCATCTTGAGTCTTCGGTCTTTGTTTTTATTAAGTTCAACAGACACTAGACTCACTGACCTAAGTAATTGAGAAACAAGTTGCACTAATTGTTCGCTTCCCCAAGTGTAGGGTTGCGATGTAGTAATAATCTCGGTAAGACCGAGGTCGATCCACAGGGAAGGAAGTAAAACAATTCAAACTATCCTAATAACTAGAATCAAAGAGGTTTGTGAAATTGATTTTTAACATAAAATAGAAAATCTGATAATGGAAAGATAACTAGAGCATCAAGGATCCACTTATAGCTCTTCTTAGATGCATAATTCGCTATGGTTTCTCACTTTCTCAACTAGAATCGATATTAAGATCTATCTAGTCAGATGATAGAGCTGTTAAACCAAACAATCTGTCATATGTAAGTTCAATGCATAGGATTCACTCAATGTAGGCTGAGCTGAGCATGCTCAATTGCATAGGTCTTCTCCATTCCAAAAGGTTCAGTTCACAATCATAACCATCCTCAAGTCCTGTCACAAGACAAGGCTAGATCATGATTTGAACTTGATTCAAATCACATGCACAATCCATACATATTACAGAAATTCAGAAAAGTAGAACTTTGGTAGGAAGTCCCCACATGAAGATCATAGTATTAGAGCGCACTCCAATTCCTCGGATCATACAGGTCTAGACTGATGCAAACCAATTAAGAATTTAAGTAATTCTCCCAAACATCCATGAGTCATCATAAGACTAAGAAAAACTACTTAAAGCTTGTATAAACTTCAAACCATAGTTCATAATCATGAATTCCAACTTTAAAACCAATAAAACGAATTAAACAATCTAAGAAAACTATAAGGTTCACCTCTTAGCTCTAGCTAAGAGATTAGCTAATGAAAAGCATATTAAAAACTAAAACTAGATCTAAGAAAAGGAAGAAAAACTAGCTGGAGGAGGCTAGGAAGCCTCCTATGACTTGAACTCCTTGCTCCCCACGTCCTTGCTTGCCTTGGATAGAAGAGAGCACCTCCTTTTATAATACAGCAAGAGTACTGCAACGTAACAGATTTTGTTCCGCTTCGTACGGCTTAACCAATGGTCGGATTGCCTTCAAATTTGATATGTAGCTTCCTTGTAATGTGATCTTCCTCATAGATGACTTAGATTTCCAATATTGTCCTCTGAATGGGCCCACCAATCAGATCAACGACCACCTCTCAAAATCGCGCACTTCGGGTACCTTCAGAACCAGTCATCTTGCTTTCAACGCTCCGGAGTGTACAGTTATCGGATTGATCCCAAATTTTGAACATTGGTAGAAAACGTCATCCTCTACATGATAGACGGATTAGATTGTCCAAAACAATCCCAGAATATGGTCCAAAAATTAGAACACTTAGGGCTTTTATAAACTCTGCGCAGTTGAATCTTTCTGGATGGTCCATCTTTCTTCAACCGGTACGATCAAACCACACATCCTTTTGATCTGAAACTTTGTAGTTATTCATATATGGATGTGGTCTAAAAGATGGTCAAAGTAGATTCTTCATATCATCAATGATGGGCCACCTGGACCGGCCCAGAGTGGAGTAGGCAGAATCTGGAACTTTCTGGACAGTTCGTATTGTTTTGGCCACCACAATCAATCCGTAACTCCGATCGACACGAAACCACTTGGGTTAGTTCGAAGTCGAACTCTTCTTCTACATGGATGTATTGGATTTCCAAATATCATTAAGATGGGCCCAGAAAACTGGTCCGAAATATCAGAAACGGGAATGGCCTGCTGTCTGGAATTTGGAACCTGGAATTTGCATGGCCGACCGGTCAAGACCGGTCTAGACCTGTCTATTTTGGTCCAACATGCTATGTAGAAAGCTGCATTGTTGGCCGACCGGTTTAGACCGGTCGGGGACTGTTTGGCCGACCGGTCTTGACCGGTCGGACCACCTTGTGGAGTTCCTTTTTCATTCTTTCCTTCTTTCTTTTCTTTCTTTTCTTCTCTCCTTCCTCTCTCTTTGCTTTCTTCTTTCTTTGGCCCACCTTGGGTCTTCATCCAAGACTCCTAAATGTGCCCTTTTGGTCACCAATTGAACCAAGTCACTCTCATTCCTACAATCGCAAAACATGTATTTGATTAGTCTTTAAATCATGAAAATCTTGCATAATGAGTGATGAATTGGGGTTAGAATATGCACAATTAAGAACTCAACACTAGTATGCCACAGAAAAGTGCACTAACAGTTATAAGTTCAAAAGAAAGAGAGATCAAGTGATTGATTTTGAAAACTTTGAATTACCTGTAATATGATAGTTTTCTATATGAATTCCCCTATTTTTTTATGATCGATAGAAAATTTGAACACTTTTGAGTCTAATTCACATTACATAATTCTCATGGTTTGAAGGGATTATGTAGATTTATGGATCGATTAGATTGAGATTTAAGGTGTTAAGGAACCAAGCCAGGGAACTTTGTCCATCATGATCAAATGTAATCTGGGGCAAGGATTTTTTTCCTATATCGTTACCATTACGTGATTATTTCTTTAGTTAGAAGTGAGCCTTTTGGATTCTTCAGCTATTGATCTTGACTATTAATCTTTAAAAAATGAAAAAAGAAGGAAAATGATGTAAAAATGGTTATTATTGAAAATTGTTCGAAAATTCCGAAAAGGGTTACCTATTACCAACCGGGGGATGGTCTACCCGTAACCAAAGCCGAAAATGGGACGTAGCGTGACAGCCGTCGGAAGGATGATAAGGCAAATACCTGTCATAGGCTTGTTGTTGATTTGTACACTTTTAGATCCATAGTTTAGTTAATCTATGAAGAAGATAATCCCGAAAACTCATGAGATGAACATTCACTATACACACTAGGTTGAATTTGTTTAAGTTTTTCTATTTATCAATCAATCAGCGGGGATTCTATATGAACACCTATTATGTTTGTGAGTTTAAGGTTTCAGTTTCTATCACCTAGTTTCTCCGATCTTTGCACTTGTATGTCTTGGAAAGAATAAAAGCATAGTTTCTAAAGGAAAGTTGGATTTTGGAGAATTAAATCTTGTTTCACGCATGTTTTGCTCGGGACTAGGAAAATGCTGGTTGGGGGGTGTGTTGAGGTCTGAATTGTGCATATTCTAACCCCAATTCATCACATATTTTGCATGGGTTGCATGATTAAAAGACTACTTTAATGCATGATTTGTGATTGTTGGAATGAGATGGAGATTTCACTAATTTAAGGCTTAAGAGAGCACTTTACATACATTGAAGATCAAGCTTTAATGAGCCAAAGAAGAGAAGAAAAACCTTGAAGAAATCATGTTAAAAGTCATGAATTGTCCTGAAAAAGCAAAGTGTATAGCTGTAGGGCCATAAAAATAAAATGCAGAAAGTTGCAATTTCTGAAGATTGATCCGTTGATTGATCGCTCAACCTGAGCGATTGATTGACAGACTTGAGCGATTGATCACTCACAGCAGAAATTGACAAAATTATTGCTGGATTGAAGTGCAGAATTGCGATTGATCACCCAGCCTGAGCGATTAATCTCCCAACCTGTAAATCAATCGACAGAATGCAGATTTTTTAAGAATTGCTGTTGAAACTCTCTAGACACTTTTTGTCCCATGCGATCCATCGCCCACTACCTGCGATCAATCGCCCAGCACAACCGATTGATCGCCCTGCCCAATCGATCAATCGACCATGCGCCTAGTTTAGAAATTTCCAAGTCTGGCTCAGATTTTCCCTACGCAGTGCATAAATTCTACGCAAATTCTCGAAGATTCTTCATTTGTGGGGTGTGAAAGCTATAAAAGGAGACCTCCACTTCATTCCTAGGGCATCTAGCAACGTGGGGAGCAAAGAGATCAAGACCTAGAATGCTTCCTAGTCTCCTACAACTAGTTTTCTTCTTTTTCTTCTAATTCTAGTTTGTTTTTATATTTTTCATTAGTTAACCAGTTAACCTCTTAGCTAGGGCTAAGAGGTGAATCTTGTAATAGATCTAAGATGCTTTAATTCATTTTTATTAGTTTCAAATTGGATTTTTATTGATTGAACAATGGTTTGTTGAGTTTGAATAAAGTTCTAAATAGTTTTTCTTAATCTTATGATGACTCGTGGATGTTTGGAAGAATTGCTTTAGTTCTTAGTTGTTTTACATAGATCTAGACCTGTATGCTCCGAGGAATCGGATTCAAGACGCTCTAGACTTAGTTCTTCATGTGGGAACTTCAAACCAAAGTTCTACTTTTTATGAGAAGTTTGAAGTATATGTTGATTGTTCATATGATTTGGATGAAGTTCAAATCATAATTTAGTTAAGCCTTGTGACAGTGTATGATGATTATTATGATTGTGATCTTAACCTATTGGAACTAGGATTGACCTATACATTGAGTGTACTCAAGTCTTAAATTAAATTGAGTGAATCATGTTGATGTACAACACATGGGACAGACTGTTTTGCTAAATTAACCGCTCTATATTCCGGCTAGATAGGATTTGATTTCGATTATAGTTGAGTAAGTGAGAAACCATAGCGAATTATGCATCTAAGGAGAGCTATAAGTGGATCCTTGATGCTTTAGTTATCTTTTCATTATCAGATTTTTCTGTTACATATTCAAAACCGATTTCACAAACCTCTTAGATTCTAGTTATTAGGATAGTTTGAATTGTTTACTTCCTTCCTTGTGGATCGACCTCGGTCTTACCAAGATTATTACTACATCGCAGCCTTGCACTTGGGGAAGCAAACTATTCTCAGCCAAGACATCAAAGTAATCCCATGCTTCCTCGGCTTCCTTATTCATGAATTCTCCATTACACATCATCTCAACAAATTGGCGCATGGGCGAAGACAGTCCTTCATAGAAAAAACTTATTACCTGCCAACTTTCGTAGCCATGATGTGGGCGTGTATTCAATAAGTCCTTAAACCTCTCCCAACATTGGAAGAAGGTCTCGTCCTCTTTTTAGGTGAAATTCATGATTAGGCCCCTTAGCATGTTGGTTTTATGAGTTGGGAAATTTTTTTAATGAATTCCCTAGTCATTTCAGTCCATGTGCCAATTGATCTTAGCCTTAATGCATGAAGCTAAGCCTTCGCTTTCTCCTTAAGGGAAAAGGGAAACAATTTAAGTCGCACAACATCATTTGATACGTTTGCAAAGTGCATTGTGGCTATCACTTCATCAAATTCCATACGATGTTGATAGGCACTTTCATTGTCTAATTCATGGGATTTGGGAAGGAGTTGGTTTATATTGAACCTCCAATTTATACATTTGCCGACCCATTACATCACATTATATGCATGGTTTTCATGTGTAAAAAGCCCATCTAATGCTTGTTTTGTGATTGTAGGAATGAGAGTGACTTCACCCAATTGGAGACCAAAAGGGGCACATTTAGGAGCTTTAGATGAAGGCCAAGGTGGATCAAAGAAATGAGAAAGCAAGGAGAGGAGAGGGAAGAAGAAAGAAAGAAAGAAAATGTCAAAACAAGAAGGCCCGACCGGTCTAGACCGGTCGGCTGCACTCCCTGGACACCTGCCAGACAGGTCTAGACTAGGGCTGAAAGTCGGGCAGGTTGGGTCGGGTTGGTGCTGAACCCTAACCCAACCCAAGCTTCCTATACTTCAACCCTAACCCAACCCAACCCAACCCAACCTCGGGTTGGGAATTCTCAACCCAAGCCCAACCCAAGTGGGCTCGGTCGGGTTGATCGGGTTGGCCGGGTTGATACATGCTAATATTTTCGTTATTACATTAGTCTATTATGTTTCAATACACTCCTTATTTTTGGTACCTATGGCTTTATTAATTATATATGTACTTATTTATGTAAAGAACTTCACTTTTCTTAAACAAATAAGTTAAAATACAAGTAAACATTATAAGTTTACTTCACTAAAGTATAATAAAAGTATAAGTAACTTGTATATAAATTGGGTTCAGGTTGGGTCGGGCAACCCGAGACCTCAACCCAAGCCCGACCCAAACTTCATCGGGTTGATGTTTTCATAGCCCAAGCTCGAGATCGGGTTCAATACTTCTTGCCCAAGCCCAACCCAATGTCGGGTCGGTCACGAGTCGGTCGAGTTGAACCCGCCCAACTTTCAGCCCTAGTCTAGACCGGTCAAGACCGGTCGGCCAACCCTGTCCGACCGATCGGCTGCACTCCCTGGACACCTGCCAGACAGGTCTAGACCGGTCAAGACCGGTCGGCCAGCCCTGTCCGACCGGTCTAGACCTGTCGGCCATGCAAGTTCAAACCTCCAGATTCCAAACAGCAGGCAATTCCCTTGTCTGGTTTTTCGGACCAGTTTTTTGAGCCCATCTTGATGATATTTGGAAATCCAATACATCCATGTCAAAGAGGAGCTCGACGCCGAAATAACCCAAGTGGTTTCGTGTCGATCGGAGCTACGGATTGATCGTGGTGGCCAAAACAATACGAACTGTCTAGAAAGTTCCAGATTTCGCTGTTCCACTCTGGGCCGGTCCAGGTGACCCATCATTGATGATATGAAGAATCTACTTTTACCATCTTCTAGACCACATCCATATATGAATAACCACAAAGTTTCAGATCAAAAGGATGTGTGGTTTGATCGTACTGGTTGAAGAAAGATGGACCATCCAAAAAGATCCAACTGCGCAGAGTTTATAAAAGCCTTAAGTGTTTTAATTTTTGGACCACATTTTGGGATTTTTTTGGACAATCTAATCCTTCTATCATGTAGAGGAGGAAGTTTTCTACCAATGTTCAAAATTTGGGATCAATCTGACATCTGTACACTCCGGAGCGTTGAAAGCAAGATGACTAGTTCTGAAGGTACCCGAAGTGCGCGATTTTGAGAGGCGGTCGGTGATCTGATTGGTGGGCCCATTCAGAAGATAATCTTGGAGATCTAAATCATCTATGAGGAAGATCACATTACAAGGAAGCTACAAATCCTCCGATGGATCGAAAATCTGTTGCTACAATCCGAAGATTGCACACCCAAGTGCAGGTAGCGAAGTAGTAAAATACTCGGTAAGACCGAGGTTGATCCACAAGGATTGGGGTTAAGAACACTTAGAGGAATTAGTTTAGGTGAGTGAGATGAAATCTGGTTTATCCACGAGAGTGGAGCAAGTTGTGTGTGGTGAAAGACAAAAATAGAAAAGGGGCTAAGGCATCAGGGATCCACTTTTGATTCATTCACAAGATTCGATTTATTGGTCCAACTATAACTCAACTGGAATTTAATAAAGATTCATTCCAATCGGAAGATGAAACAGTTAAACCATTTGCATATTTCATAAAAGATGGTGATCTGAACCGATTGATTTGACCATGAAGCACTCGTTAGTTGATCGCAGGGAATACCAAGCATCCACTGTGCCCGGAGTCGACAATGGATCAAGGAATTGTACAGATCAACAACTTTGCCAACAAGTCAACTGATAAGATCACAATTCATACAATCAAATGCATACTTACAAGATAGGAGGCTTTGATTGACCGATCCAACCGTTAAGATCTCGTCTATCGATCGCAGGGAATCCAAAGCATCCAATGTGCCCGGAGTCTACAATGGATCAAGGGATTTTACAGATCGATGACTTTACCTGCACTAGCTCGATGACCGTAGGGAATCCAAAGCATCCAACGTGCCCGGAGTCGACGATGGATCAAGGGACTTTATCGATCATGAACTAGCTAATTGGTGTGCAAGGGATCCCAAGCATCCAACGTGCCCGGAGTCAACGATGGATCAAGGGGCTTGCACAACAATAGCGTCCGCCGAGGTGGATAACCAAACCAATCAACCAAAGAGAACTCCAACATTTACACCACACAATGTTGAACCAAAAGAACCAAAGCTTGTAAATTTCTTCAAAGGCTTCACCCCTAGCCTTAGCTAGAGGTTTAGCCAACCATGCTACAATGGAAGACTAAAACTCACTAAGAAAGAAAATTCTACACTACTCTACACTACAAATGAAAGAAAGAAAGAAAACTAAAGAAGAGAAGAGAGGAGTTGTAGAGAATGGGATGATATGGGATTTTGAGGGATGATGAGAATGAGAGGGAGAGAGCTTCTTTTATAGCCTCATGAGAACCTCCCAAGCCTAGGTGGCACACCAAAAGTTTCTTTTGGTTTGGGAATGGAGTTAGGCTTGGAGTGCCCAAAGCAAACTTTGCTTTTAGGTTTGGGCTTGGAGTGAGGCTTGGATGATGAGGTGGCATCTCAAGCCTTACACATGTGTGGGGAGAGAGAGAGAGATAGAGAGAGAGAGAGAAAGAGAGAGAGAGCTCCTCTCTTGCTTGTTTGGGAGATGGGAGGTTTCTCCATTGTTGGCATTGATGGTGCAGCCCACCTTGCTGGATGATGGTTTTAGTGTGTGGTTCATCTTAGCTGGAGTGAAGGCAGCTGCAGTGGGCCCAATGATGAATTGAATGGACGACTATGGATCATTGTATGTTGACGGATAGACAGAGCAGATGATGTTAAAGTTGCTGATCAGTTGGAACTGCTGTCATGTGCAGCAGGGACGTTGGAACTCCTTCAGCAACTGATTATCACTTGTGATTATCCTGGCCATTGACGTGGTGGGCCACCTACTGTGATGGACGCTGGAGATGGTTGCTGTGGACGACTGAGCTTGGAGATCAGCTGGACGGATGTCCACTGTTGGACGTTGATGGACACTGATGAGGTATGATGAGCTGCACGTGCAACAGGTGGGGTCCACTGATTGAAGGGACAGTTGGACGGTGAGCCCAGCTGAATATTGGACGGTTCAACTGTTGTAACGAGTGCTGGAGAGTTGGGACTGAAGTTGCTCAATCGTTGGAGATGAACTTCACCAGGGTTGGCTTGGACGGTGGAGCTTTGATCATGGCCACACGTTGGATGTGGTGTCCACTTTGGATGAAGTTGATCTTCTGGAGGATGGACATGCAGATGAGAGATGAGGTCAATGTTGGCTGGATGGACGGCTGATGATGCATCTGTGTGGACGGGTAGATGGCCTCCTCTGGTGGCTGTTGACGTGCAAGGCGGTCCAGGTGATAGAAGTTTGGACGCCCATCCTAACTGTTGTACACGTGTGGTGTAGGACGGTGGAGATTGGAGGCACATGCAGTGGGCCGCTTTGCTATGGCAGTCGCTGATTGAGGTTGGGTCCATTTCTGCTAGACGGTGGATGTAAAGTAGCACGTGTGGCAACCCAACGGTTGAATTGGATGGACGGTTGGAATGGGGGCCACATTGCTGCTGTACATGGGGCTGTTGTGGACGCTGCTGTAGCTTGGCACGTGAGAAGCCTGATGGATGGGCGGTTGTGTTAGACGTTGATGTGGGTCCACCTGCTTTGCTGGACGTGCAGTGGTGGAGATGGAGGTTGGAAGCACATGATGGCTGGATGGATGATCTATCCATAGGGCTGATCACACGTGTTGAATGGTAGACAACCGTTTGAAATTTAAAAGCATTCACTGCTGACCCTCCATTGATGTTGTCTTCTTGATGGACGGCTGATGATAGATGAGATAGATCAGCACTGTGATTGGTGGGCTCCACTTGTTGCATGTGTGGAGGCGAGCATGTCCACCATCTACTTGATGCACGGTAACTCCCATAAGTGGATGTTTTAACCATCAATCTTCCGTGAATGCCCAATCTCATCCATCAAAACATATCCAACGCAGACCTCACAAAGCGTGGCCTTGATGAGGCCTTCGAAGCTATCTTCATCTCCACCGTTGAAAGTGGTCCAACCTTTGATCTTAACAGCCCGATTTCTTGCAGGACCGCTTCACACTTGATCTTGATCACTTTTGGGCCTTAAAGCGCCTTGATTGGCTTGAATCTTGTCCAACCTCTTCTGATCACCTGAAGACAGAAAATTCACCTAATGAGGGATAATTAACCAGAAAAACAATGATAATGCCCTTAACAACCAGGGTTAATTATACAATATTAGATACTCATCATCTGTCCAGAGAGTTATTTAAATATTAAATTTTTTAGGTGTGTCTGATGGATGGTCCGATTGATCGGAGACTTATCAGAACGTCCTCCGATTGATCGACGATCTATCGGGGATCCATCAAAACTGTCTGTTTCTTCAATCTTTTATTCCTTCTCTTCGGACTTTCTTCACTTGATTTCTTCTTCTCTTTCTTGATTCTTCAATGATCATTTGAAATGCTCTTTAATCTTCAAAATGGTGGAATCTCTCTCATCCCACAATCACGAAACCATGTATTAGGTAGGTCTTTAAACATGTAAATCATGCATAGTTAGTGATGAAATGGGGTTATAATGTGTACATTTAAGAGCTCAATAACTAGTATGCCATAGAAAAGTGCACTAACAATCTCCCCCTTTGTCAATTACATAACAAAAACCTAACCTAAGACCATGTCATGGTCCATACCAATGACACTATCAAAACACAAATACATTACATGTCAAAGGGAAATAAACATTACAACTCGAAATACACTAAGGCATGTAAACTAGCAAACTTATCTTGGATTGCTCCCCCATAACCTGTCAATCCCTGAAACACAGACCAAAAAATTATTTTGGTGGGACTTGATATTTCTCCACCTTTATGTTAGCAATTGACAAACCAATCTCTCCCCCTTAATGATATAGCAATTGAGTAAAGGATAGAGAGATTAGAGTGTCATGGTTTTAACTATAAAAACATGCTAACTAGAGAGATTATAGGGTGCATGAACATATAAAACATGAAGCATACATGTGAACATGATTAACAAGAAAATGTACTTATCTAAGCATAGTTAATCATGCACAATTGGTCATCTATGATATACATTAAGCATTAAAGCTCAAGGGCTTATAGCCCAATCAACCAACCTCCCCAATAATTATGTACGTCACGACCAAACCTAAGCAAAGATTAACATACAATAAAGCATGAAATTCAGCAAGATTAGCTAATCTAAGCAGTATGATAATCTAGCAAGCAAATATACAAAAATAAAGTAATGCTAAACTACCAAATTTGGGCTACTGAGGCTTGAATCCTCTAACTTGCCCATACAAAAAAATTGAGATAAGAAACATTTCTAGCTACCCTTACTAACTATGTTTAGTTTGATTAGCTTAATGGTAACTAATTTCCTCAACACTCTTATAGAATATAGCATGCAGTGAGGGATTGGGAACTCATTCTTCTCCTAGAAGGGAAAATAGTTGGAATCCTCTCTTAGATTAGGAGGAAGAGAGGTAGTGGTGGAAGCCATGAGAGCTATAATTATTTTTAGGCTCCTATTGTTAAGCTCTTAATTGTGCATATTCTAACCCCAATTCATTACTCATTATGTTTGGTTTCATGATTTAAAGACTAATCTAATGCATGGATTTGTGATTGTAGAAATAAGAGAGACGATCTATCAATTGAAGACTTAAATACACTATTTATAAGCATTGAAGATCATAAAACCAAGTGTGAAAGGGTGGAATAAAGTGTGAAAGAAGAGAAGAAAAGAAGAAAGAAGAAGACACTGAAGACCAGTCGTCCAAAGCCCAGGACCGGTCGTCCGACCGGTCCGAGCATTCAAAAGAAGTACCCTTGCTGCAAAAGTCTCTGAACTAATTGAGACCGGTCGTCCGACTAGTCGTTCATCACTCAGACCGGTCATGGGACCAGTCCTTGAATTAAATCTCTGGGGCTGAATTTTCCAGAAACTCTTTGGACGTTTTTCGCACTTTTGCGACCGGTCGTCCAGGAGCTCAGACCGGTCATCTGCGTAACTGAGCGTGTTCTACAAGCTCCGAATTTCTCTGCGCACTGTGTATCCTTACACAAATTCTGGAAGATTCCGACGCTGCGGAGCTTCCCCACTATAAAAGGACACCTAAGGATCGCTCCTAGAGTATCCTAGAACTGATTGAGCATGGTGGGAGACGGCGGAAGTGGATTTTGGAGCTCCACAACTCTTCATAGTTTGCTTTCTCATTTTTATGTTTTTTTAGTTGTTTCATGTTTCCTTGGATCATGAACGGCTAAACCTCTTAGCTAGGGCTAAGAGGTGAAGCTTGTAGTAAATATAAGATGTTTTAATTCATTTAAGTTGGTTGTAAGTTGGATTTCATGTTTAAAGACAATGGTTTGAAGTTTAATTCAAGTACTAAGTAGGTTTTCTTAGTCTTATGATGATTTTCATGGATGTTTGGAAGAATTGCTTGAGTTCTTAAATGATTGTGAACTAGTCTAGGCCTGTATGATCCGAGGAATCGGAATACGCTCTAGTACTATGATCTTCATGTGGGAACTTCTTACCAAAAGTCTGCTTTTATGGAAATTCTGTAGTATATGGGACTGTGTATGTGATTTGAATAAGTTCAAACCATAATCTAGTTTTGTCTTGTGATAGGATTTAATGATGGTTATGATTGTGTGGACCCTCGCCGTTTCCGCGCTCCCACACGACGTCGTTCTCGTCCCTTCTCCTTTCGGGAAAAGAAGGAGAGGATGATGCGTGAATGCGAAATCGTCGTTTGTGCCACTGGCTTGCCTCGTTCTCGAGGGCTTCGTTTGGTTGTCGTGTTAAGCTGGATATGTTTAAGTGAGTTTATATAAGACCAGAGTCGCCACTAGCCAGTTACTTCGAATCTACAGTCGGCTAGACCCCATAGAAACGTTAGAGAAGGGAATCCGAAGATTCCTTCCTCTAAAATGACTCCTGTTGATCTGCGGTCAGAGATTCAAGGTAAGGGATCACGGTTACAGGGTGGGAAGAGGTTAAGCACCCCACACACTGCCCGTACCGAAGTACGGTCTCTACTTCACAGAATCGATCGAATACTTGAAAGTCTAGTTTAATCCTCGTATATTCTCATGGATGACATGATGCATGAATGCGGGTCTGAACAGTAAGAGTTTCTGATGGGCAGGTTCCAACAACGGGCAAGCCCAGAGTGTACGCTCGAACTGACAGGTGCTTAATGTAAGACGTATGCAGTGTGCTTGAATGATCAAGGTGTTTTATAGTGAAGCATGAATGCAGGTCTGAACAGTAAGAGTTTCTGATGGGCAGGTTCCAACAACGGGCAAGCCCAGAGCATACGCTCGAACTGACAGGTGCTTAATTTAAGACATATGCAGTGCGCTTGAATAATCAAGGTGCTTGCAGTGAAGCAGGGGGGTTGGAAGAAAAGTAAATGTTGCACTTATGCTAGATGCAAATGAGATGATGCTGGAAAAAGAGTAGCTGGATGGACGGAGGTGTCGCAAGGGTTGGCTTCGAGTGGCTGGATCAAGACTTGGATGGCTTGGGAGGCTTGGACCAGTGGTCAGGCTGGGCTGGACCAGGGCTAGACTCTCCTCACTCGGGCTCTCCTTGGTGGAAAAATGGGCTAAGGGGTGGAGAAGGACTCGGACCGCACCCGGACTGGCTGGACTTGAAGGGATTGTCTGTTGAAATGGGAAGAGGCTAGGGGTATTTATAGCAGCGGGCAGTGGCAAAACCCGTAAATAAGTTTGGGCGGCCTGCTATGGGCCGCCCGTACGGCCTTTTCTTGGGATTCAGCGGCGGTTTGGGCGGCCTGCTATGGGCCGCCTGTACGGCCTTTTCTTGGGATTCAGCGGCGGTTTGGGCGTCCTGCTATGGGCCGCCCGTACGGCCGTTCTCGATTTCCAACGAGGTACAGTCGCTCCCTCGGGGCTGCTGTTTGGCTCGGTGGGTTGACTCAGTGAGTTGACTCAGCGGGTCAACTCGGTGATTTGACTCAGCAGGTTGACTCGACGGGTTGACTCGGTGTTTTGACTCGACTAGTAGACTCAGCGGGTTGACTCAGCAGGTTGACTCAGCGAGTTGACTTTTTTAGGATTTTTTGACTGGCTTTTTTTATGGGGGGTTTTTCAGGCTAATGTTTAGGACTGGGTTGACTGGGTTCAGGCTTGAACTGGGCTATGGAATGGGGCTTACAAGGGTGAGTTTGGCTGAGATTGGACTTGGGATTTGGGGGTATGGTCCTCCATTCATCCAGCTACCTCTACCAACAGTGTAGCCGAAGGTGGGGTGTCTATAGATTGTGAACTTAGTCTATTGGAATTGGGACTGACCTATGCAATTGAGTATGCTCATCTTAGCTTACATTGAGTGAATCATATACATTGATCTTACATATGGCAGATTGTTTTGTTTAACTGCTCTATCATCCGGCTAGATAGATCTTAATTTCGATTATAGTTGAGAAAGTGAGAAACCACAGCGAATTGAGCATCAAGGATTTCTACAAGTGGATCCTTGAACCCCTAGTGCCCTTTTTATTACTTGTTTATCTTCAGTTTAGTTCAAAGTTACTATTTACATCAATCTTCTCAAATCTAGTTGTTAGCTTTTCAATAGAAACTATTGGAAGTGTTTGTGACTCTCTACATAAGTCCCTGTGGATCGACCTTCGTCTTACCGAGATTATTACTACATCGCAACCCTACACTTGGGGAAGCGAACAAGGTTTTGGTGCTCCAAACCAAATCCTAATCCTAACTACCCTATACCTCCATCAGACTAGGAGATCAATCATACTGATACATAGGATCAATCAAAGGTATGGACATCAGTCAGAGGTATGGATATACCTTCTGAAGGAAACTTCTCAAAGAGCGGCTTTAATCGCTGACCATTAGCCTTAAATATGTTGCCGTTCCTTGGATTTAATAACTCGACGGTCCCATATGGGTAGACAGTTTGCACAATGTAGGGACCGGTCCATCGAGATCTCAATTTCTCCGGAAATAAATGTAGGCGAGAATTATATAGAAAGACTTTTTTATTAATCGTGAATGTATTACGAAGAATGTTCTTACCATGGAATACCTTTGTCTTGTCCTTGTAAATTCTCGCATTCTCATATGCTTCGTTCCGGATTTCCGCAAGTTCATTTAGTTGAAGTTTGCGCAACGAGTTTGCCTTGTCAGAATCAAAATTCATCTTCTTTATTGCCCAATACGACCTATGTTGCAACTCCATAAGTAAATGACAAGCCTTCCCATAGATAAGTCTATAGGGAGACATTCCAATAGGGGTCTTAAAAGAGGTATGGTAAGCCCAAAGCGCATCAGTAAGTCGAAGCGACTAATCCTTGCGATTGGGGTTCACCGTTTTCTCCAAAATATGTTTAATCTCCCTATTGGATATCTCAGCTTGTCCACTAGTTTGTGGGTGATAGGGAGTGCTCACTTTGTGTGTTACGCCATATTTCTTCATTAAGGTTTCAAATGGGTGATTACAAAAGTGAGACCCTCCATCACTTATGATGACTCGAGGTGTTCCAAACCGGGAAAGAATATTCTCTTTTAAGAAACGAATGACTGTTTTATGGTCATTATTCCGGCATAGGATCGCCTCAACCCATTTGGACACATAGTCAACGACAAGCAAGATATATACGTTTCCAAAAGAAGATGGGAATTGACCCATGAAATCGATGCCCCAACAATAAAAAATTTCGATTATTAAGATGGGATTGAGTGGCATCATATTTCTACGGGAGATTCCTCCCAATTTCTGACAATGCTCACATGTTTTCCAAAACTCATGTGTGTCCTTGAACATAGTGGGCCAATAAAACCCACATTGCAGAATTTTGGCTGTGGTCTTTTTAGTTGAAAAGTGGCCACCACATGCCTGAGAATGACAGAAGGAGATGATACTTTGTTGTTCATCATCTGGCACACATCTTCTTATGATTTGATCGGGACAATACTTGAATAAGTATGGGTCATCCCATAGGAATTTTCGCACCTCAGTGAAGAACTTATCCTTATCTTGCTTTTTCCAATGTGTAGGGATTGTACCTGTAGCAAGATAATTACCAATGTCTGCATACCATGGCAATTGGGAGACTTTAAAAAGTTGTTCATCAGGGAACATCTTATTGATCGCGGTCGTTTCAAGAGAATCGGTGAGAACAAGTCGAGAGAGATGGTCAGCCACTACATTTTCTACTCCTTTCTTATCACGTATCTCTATGTCAAATTCCTGGAGTAGAAGGATCCATCTTAACAACCGTGGTTTATCATCCTTCTTAGAGAGAGGGTACTTGAGTGCGGCATGGTCAGTGAATATGATGATCTTGGATCCAATCAAGTAGGACCTAAACTTGTCCAAGGAAAAAACTACGGCTAAAAGTTCTTTTTCTGTAGTAGTGTAGCTTGCTTGGGCTTAGTTTAAGGTTCTACTTGCACAGTAGATAACACATGGATTCTTCTCTTTTCTTTGGCCTAGCACAGCCCCAATAGCATAGTCGCTTGCATCGCACATAATTTCAAAAGGAAGGCTCCAATAAGGTGGTTGCATTATGGGAGCACATGTCAACATACCTTTAAGTGTAGTAAAGGTATTTTGACAATCTTCATTCCACTCGAATGAATTCTCCTTTTGAAGTAGGTTCCATAAAGGACGAGATAGTGAACTGAAGTCCTTTATGAACCTTCTATAAAATCCTGCATGTCTCAAAAAAGACCGCACATCTCGTATGCTCTTGGGTGGTGGAAGGTTAGAGATAAGATCGATTTTCGCTTTGTCCACCTCGATTCCGTTTTGTGAAACGATGTGACCAAGTACAATTCCCTTTTTGAACTATGAAGTGACATTTCTCCCAATTCAACACAAGGTTCTTCTCTTCACATCTTTTCAACACAGATTTCAATTGCACAAGGCACTCATCAAAGCTACAACCAAATACTGAGAAATCATCCATGAAGACTTCGAGAATTGTCCCCACCATATCAGAAAAGATACTCATCATACATTGCTGAAAAGTGGCGGGAGCATTGCATAGTCCAAACGGCATCCGTCGATAAGCGAAAGTGCCGAATGGACATGTGACTGTAGTCTTTTCTTGGTCTTCAAGGGCGATCTCTATTTGGTTGTACCCTGAATAGCCATCAAGGAAGCAAAAATGGGAATGACCCGCCAACCTCTCTAAAATTTGATCAACAAACGGTAGGGAGAAGTGGTCTTTCCTCGTGACAGTGTTTAGCTTCTTGTAGTCAATGCACATTCTGCAACCGGTAGTGACTCTAGTTGACACGAGTTCATTGTTGGCATTGGCTACGATGGTTATTCCGGATTTCTTAGGCACCACTTGAGTTGGGCTCACCCATTGACTATCGGATATTGGGTAAATAATGCCCATATCCAATAGTTTCACCACTTCGGCCTTAACCACATCCTTCATGTTTGGATTGAGTCGTCTTTGTGGTTGCCTAGATATCTTCGCATTCTCCTCAAGGTGTATGCGATGAGTACAAATCAGTGGGTCTATGCCTTTGAGATCCGCAATCGACCACCCAATGGCACTCTTGTGCTCTATTAGAGTGGCAATTAGCCTACTCTCTTGTTCTTCATCCAAGTGGGAAGAAATTACCACCGGATATGTCTCATCTCGACTTAAATAGACATATTTCAGCTCACTTGGTAATGGTTTTAGGTCGAGTGTTGGTGCCTTGATATTGGATGGGAGGGCCTTGTTCTCGTTTACGGGTAAAGGCTCAAATAGGGCCCTCCATCTTTTGTTATCAAGCACCGACATCACATCTAACATGGCATCCATCTCTCGTATGGTGTTATCATTTATCCCATGAGAGTGGGCCACACATGCCTCCAAAGGGTTGGAATATAATGTTGAGGGGAATGTCTCCTCCACGAATGATTCAATCAAGTTTATCTGATGGATCTCCTCATCAACTTCCCGTGGTTGTTTGTATAAATCAAATATATTTAGCTCAAGTGTCATATTTCCAAAGGACATTTGTATAAGCCTGTTTCTACAATTGATAATCGCATTGGAAGTAGCTAGAAAAGGGCGGCCAAGTATGACGGGAATTTGAGCACCGGTACCTATCACGGGATGTGTATCCAAGACAATAAAGTCTACTAGGTAGTAGAATTTATCAACTTGGACAAAAACATCCTCAATCACTCCTCTTGGTATACGAATAGATCTATCAGCAAGTTGGAGTGTGGTTTTGGTGGGTTTCAATTCACCTAACCCAAGTTGTTCATAAACCAAGTATGAAATGAGGTTCACACTTGCCCCTAAATCGAGTAAGGCTTGTTTAATCCAGTAGTCTCCTATGATGCATGAGATGGTTGGACTACCCAGATCCTTGTATTTTTTGGGCACCTCTTGTTTGATAATAGCACTCAAATTCTCAGTCAAAAGTACTTTGTTGTGAACATTGTGTTTCCTTTTGACTGTGCACAATTCCTTTAAAAATTTGGCGTAGGATGGTATTTGCTTTATTGCAACTAACAACAGAATGTTGATCTTCACTTGCTTGAAAACCTCTAAAATTTTCAGGTTTTTGTCTAAAGGTTTAGGTGAAATCAACCTTTCGGGAAACGGGGCAACCGGCTTGTATCTTCACCTGCTTGAGTGTTGTTTGAGCCATTATCCTCTTTGGAATTTTTCGGATCCTTAGGCTTTGGGGCCTTTACCGGATTAGATTTATTAATTACTTTCCCACTTCTCAAAGTGGTGATAGCTTGAATATGCTCTGTATGTTGGGAGGATGAGCTTGCATCTTGTATCTCAAATTGGGTTCTAGGGTTAGGAAGAGGTTGGGCAGGAAGTGTGTCTTTCTCCCTAACACTGAGGTGAGATTCAACTCTAGCCATTGAGGTTTTCAATTCATTTATGGCTTGAGTTGAATTTTGATTGAATTTCAATTGCTCTTACATGAACCCATCTATTTTTAGAGAATTAGTCTTGTTATAGTCACGGCTTGAACCGATACGAATGCACCCAACATCTCCTCTAGCGTAACTTTGGGTGTAATGACTAGGGATGGACCTAGTAAAGGTTGAGCTTGAGGGATATTGTTTGCATTCGTAGTGGGTCCATGCCTCCAACTGAAGTTGGGATGGTTCTTCCAACTAGAATTAAACATGTTTGAGTTTGGAGCACCAAATTGCCGTTGATAACTTTTTATGGCATTTGATTGTTCTTGTAAGATGTCTTGAACCGCTGAAATTGTGGGACAATCTTGTGTTATATGTTGATTTCCGGCACAAATTCCACAAACAGTTTCAACGTCATTAGCGTTGATCGTCTCTCCTTTCTTTAATTCCATGGCCTCGACTTTTCTTGTGAGGCTAGTCACATGTGCACTTATGCTATCCTCTTCTGATAGGATATAAATTCCTCATTTTTCCTTTTGTTGGCTAGTCTTGGAATTTGTTGGTTTAGATGTATCCCAAGACTGTGCATTCTCAGCCAATTCCTCCAAATAGTCTCATGCTTCATCGGCTTCCTTATTCATGAACTCCCCATTACACATCATCTCTACGAATTAGCGCATGAGTGAAGTTAATCCTTCATAGAAAAAGCTTATAACCTACCAAATTTCATAGCCATGATGTGGGCATGCATTTAATAAGTCCTTAAACCTCTCCCAACATTGGAAGAATGTCTCATCTTCCTTTTGGGCAAAGTTCATGATAAGGTGCCTCAACATGTTCGTTTTGTGAGTAGGGAAGAATTTTTAATGAATTCCCTATGCATATCAGTCCATGCACCAATTGATCTTGGCCTTAATGCATGAAGCCAACCTTTAGCTTTATCTTTAAGGGTAAAAGGAAATAATTTAAGCCTAACCACATCATCAGTTACATTTGCAAAGTGCATGGTGGTTATTACCTCATCAAATTCCTTAAGGTGTTGATAGGCACTTTCACTGTCTAATCCATGGAACCTCGGGAGGAGTTTACTCTCGGTTTCAAATCTACATTCCCTGCATTTTGTGGAAAGACTATGCATGAGGGGGTGCTCGCTCTTGCTGGTTGCAAGTAATCACGTAATGTTCTTGGTCGGGGAACATTCTCAACCACATTCTCTTCAGTTTTGGTTTGGTTTTGGCCCAGATTTTGATTGGCCATAGGATTGGGTTGATTTACAACCATACTTTCAGACAAGATTGGAGAATTTAGATGTCTCCTAGCACGTGGTTCTTTGTCAATTCCTTCAACTATTCCCCCTTCACTAATGAGTCGGTTATTGGAATCCCGAGCCCAATGTGGCATGCAAATCCTAAAAGTATAAAGCAAGCAAGAAAGAAGAATTCTTCCTTCCTTTCTTTACTCTTCTCTAAAACCAAAGCACAAGGTGTCTTGCAATTGCTGAGCCAGAAGCAAAAATAGAGACCGATTTCTCCTGGTCAATAGGGGGTCAGAGAACTCCCCACCCACTCTTTGAATCTTTTGAGAAAAGTGCAAAAAAAGAAGAAAGAGGAGTAGAGGTGAGAAGAGAAATCTCTAAGCACAAAGTAATCTAAGACGGCAGAGCCGACCAATAGGAATCAAGGCAGCACAAGGCCAACCTATCAGAGATCCAAAAAGGAATCTCCACCCACTCTACAAGAGATGAATATGATAGGAAAGATTATGGGAGGAAGAAGAGTAAGGTTTAGAAAGATAGAACCTGATTTGAGCACTTGAGATCCTTATGTCTTCTTCAACTTCCTAAAATCCCTGCAAAAGAGAAAAATCAAAATAAAACAAACTAAGTTAGTAATAGAATCCTAAAAATTCTAAATAAATACTATTCTTAGAATTTTTTTGAAAAATCGTCAAAGTTCCCGGCAACGGCGCTAAAAACTTGTTCGCTTCCCCAAGTGTAGGGTTGCGATGTAGTAATAATCTCGGTAAGACGAAGGTCGATCCACAGGGACTTATGTAGGGAGTCACAAACACTTCCAATAGTTTCTATTGAAAAGCTAACAACTAGATTTGAGAAGATTGATGTAAATAATAACTTTGAACTAAACTAAAGATAAACAAGTAATAAAAAGGGCACTAGGGGTTCAAGGATCCACTTGTAGAAATCCTTGATGCTCAATTCGCTGTGGTTTCTCACTTTCTCAATTATAATCGAAATTAAGATCTATCTAGCCGGATGATAGAGCAGTTAAACCAAACAATCTGCCATATGTAAGATCAATGTATATGATTCACTCAATGTAAGCTAAGATGAGCATACTCAATTGCATAGGTCAGTCCCAATTCCAATAGACTAAGTTCACAATCATAACCATCATTAAATCCTATCACAAGACAAAACTAGATTATGGTTTGAACTTATTCAAATCACCTATCACTAGTGGAGTCACTAGATTTGTATTCGGACTCCTCCATATCATCCCATTTATTGTAAAAGCCTTTTTACCATTTTTTAGGCTATTTTGGACAATCAGTGGCAACATGACCATACTTATCACAGTTATAACATTGAACTTTCTTTTTGGTGGATTTCTCTTTATATTTATCCACTTTCTTGTCCTTCTTGTCGCAACTTTTTCCTCTTTTCAATTTGAGGAATATCTTGAATCTTTTATCAAGATCATCATCCTCATCGTCGCTATCTTTCGACGACTCACTCTTAGTTTTCCTATGAGAGTGTTTGTGCCTTTAAGGTGATGTCTTTCTTCTTAGAGGGGGACCTTAAAGTGTAGTTCATGAGTTTGTAGGGAACTTATAAGTTATTCTACTTTTATGTTATCTATGTCTCTACACTCTTCTAAGGCCACTACCTTGGTACTGAATCTTTCCGGGAGGGACCTAAGTATTTTTCTACATATCCTTCCTTTCGGAACCCTTTCTCTCAAGGTAAACATGGAGTTGCAAATGTGGAAAAGTTTAGTGTAAAACTCAATAAAAGTTTCAATCTCTTCCATCCTAATGTTTTTAAGTTTAGTGGTTAAGAGCTGAAGCTTCGAGCGTCTTACTGTGCTAGTTCCCTCATGGGTTACTTGAAATATATCCCACGCTTCTTTTGCAGTTGCACATGTGAAAATGCACTGAAATTCTTCCGGGGAAATCGCACAGCAAATCGCATTGAAAGCTGATAGTTGTTTTGAAGCAGCAAGCAACGGCTTCAAAGTGGCATTTGCCACATATTGAGCTCTCTCATTGTCATTCCATTTCTCATCATCTTTAGGAATGACAATAATCTTACCATCAACCTTCACTTGTTTCGTGAGCATGAAATATCCATTTAGTGTGCTTGCCCACACGGATCGATCCATGGATTGAAGAAAAATTCTCATCCTACCCTTCCAATAGGCATAATTGGACCCATCAAAGAATGGTGGACGATTGACAGTATTCCCATCTCAGGTAGACATGATGCTAGCTTTCTAGTATCGGATCTCACTTTAGACGGTTAAGTCCTTGAAGAGCAACCATTTCTGATAGTAATTGAAATTACGTCAGCAGTCTAACATAACACCAATGCATACGCGTGTGGAAGCTTAGAGAGGAGCAACTAGAATTATACCTAAGTCCTAGAGGGGGGGTAATTAGAACCTTTTAAAAAAAATTGCATACGTAACAGTTTTATTAAAATAAACTAACTAAGCAAAAACACTTCAGCTTCCAAGCCTAAGTGGGTCCAATCACAAGGCTAGGATATAATTACCAATTAAACGACCTAGCCTAAGCATGCATAGATAATCAAATGATTAAACAAATCTAGCTCCTAATCTATGCAACCTATGTAGACTTATGAGAATGGATCAATGAGCTCAAGTCTACACTTCTAAGTGAAAGTACATCTTGTGTGTGAATGTGCCTATCTAGTGCCTAGTATACATTCCTATCAAATATTCATAACTAAGCAATTAAACATTCAATACTAAGATAACAATGTGCTCAAGTCAATCACAAACATAAGCATGTATAGTGGTACAACTACTTGTCTACTCCACTCCCGGTTCAAGTACTCAACCCCTTTGAGCACACCGACATTCACTAGAGAGTTTAAATTCGGTTCCTCCCAACTAAGGTGTTTTAACTCGGATACACCCAACCAGGAAGTTTACAGGCTCCTTCCAACATACACGTACACACCCATATTGGTGGCACCCCTTTGAGACATGTTTAAGCTCTACAACCGAACCAAGGTCCTACAACCAAACCTCAATGTAAACCTCACTCATGAGTCAAGGTCCTACAACCGAACCTTAATGGTTTTAGGCTCTACAACCGAGCCAAGGTCCTACAACCGAACCTTGCGTTTACTTCCGCTGGAGGCTCCCCCTTGGAGACTCAATTCAACCTTACAACCGGGTCTAGGTCCTACAACCAAACCTGTCGAGTTTGAAGACAAACTTATGCTCAATTCCTACCGGGAATAGAGTGGAACTGGACTCTTATAAATGACAACTTACTTGTCGGATTGAGCCCATTTGTTGCACCGCTTCGGGTTGCTTGATCTCCTCTCTCCCATGCTTCAATCAGTTACCCTTGTACTCCCCCGATCTTTGATGCTATTGCATCGCTAAAGCTCCAGCTCCAAGTTCAGCCACCTTGCATATGATGCTCCAACGGAGATGCCCAAAGTGCTAGGAGGTAGGTTTTAGATCTCTACAACTAATGGGAATAGGTTCCATAGAGAGTCTCACATACAAGGATCTCATCATAGAGTATTGGATAGGAATATCACTATCAAGAACAATCCAATATTTAGAGATCAATAGAGGGACAAGTGGATCTTCATCATGAGCTTGGAATGCTCCATTCTTATGATGAATCACAAGGAAGATCACTTGTTAGGGTTAGGAATAGAGCTCTTAAAGATCTTCAACAAATGTGACTTCTATCTCCTCAAAATTCCTCTTTTAAAGCCCAAAGACCATCTCTCCCCTATTTAAAAAAAATCTCCAACAGTCATAAAACGGGTAAAAAAACGACCACTTCGATATATCGAACTGAGGTTTCGATCAATTGGAATTATCTTCGATATATCGATATGTCATTTTGATATATCAAAGAATATGTCCAGTGGATTTGTGAAGTTGCTGGACCATCTCTCCGATATTCGAACTGGGGTATCGATATATCGAAGACCCTAATTCAAATATATCGAAGGGCATTCTGATAGATCGATTATTTTATCTAAGGAGTTGTGCATTTACTAGACACTCAATTCCATATATCGAATAGACATTTTCCAAATAGACTTTCGATATATTGGAGGTCTATCGAAAATTGTTGTTTGGGTTGGATTAATTACAGTAACTTCCACCTCTTAATTAACCTATTTTATCATATTTTTCTATATGATCTAAGGCTAATAAAGATGATTAAGGGTATTCTTAATTGGTCCAAGTCAGCTGAGAAGTTTTGAGTGTTTTGGTTTAAAGGGCTAGGGTCACTTAGGCATATCATTTACCTATTTTTCTTCCTTGATGCTTCTTGTCCACTTGAATATTCGGTCTTCAGCTTACTAAGGCTCAACCAACATTACAACACATGGATACATGTGATTAACAAATAAGGTGCACTAGTATGACATAGAAAAGTGCACTAACAAAGGGGAGCTGATGAATAACGAGAAAGTGTAGATCAAGCAACCCAAAGCGGTGCTGAATAAGGGGCTCATCCGACAAGTAAGGTTATTATTTGTTAAGAGTCCGTCCACTCTTTTCCCTATGGGAATTGAGTGTAGAGTTTTTTTCTCAAACTCGATGTAGGGTCGTTTGTCGATCCTTGGCTTGTTAGTTGAGATTAAACATCTAGGGACGTTTTTCATTCCTTGGCACGTTTGTTGGGCCTAAACAAGTCTCCAAGGGGGAGCCTTCGACACTGGAGTGAACGTGCGTCGCGTTGAGAACTAGCTTATGTCCAAAACTCCTTTCAGGTTGAGAGGTGAACTAGATAAACCTTTGTGTAAAGGTTAAGAGGTGAACCTGATTTAAAACCTAAATATAGTGAATGCCGGTGTGCTCAATGGGGTTGAGTACTTGAACTGAGAGTGAAGGAGACCCAAAGTCGAATCACTTTACATGACTGTGTTTATGATTGAATTGAGCACATTGTTATCTTAGCATTGTATGTTTAATTATTTAATTATCCATGCTTGATAGAAATGTATGCTAGGCACTAGATAGGCACATCCACACACAAGATGTACTTTCACTAAGTAGAGTAGACTTGAGCCTTATATGATCCACTCTCATGTAGTCTACTTAGGTTGTATAGATTAGGAGCTTGATTAATATAATCATTTGATAATCTATGCTTGCTTTAACTAGGTAGCTTATTGCTTAAATTATATGCTAGTCTTATGATTGGACCCACTTAGGCTTGGAAGCCGAAGTGTTATTGCTTAGTTTAATTTGATAAAACTATTAAGTAGGCGAAAAGAATTTTAAAAGGTCCTAATCACCCCCCTTTAGGACTTAGTCATAATTCTAGTTGCTCCTCAAGCTTCCGTACGCATACGCCTCTACAAGAGTGTTGATCCAAAAGGTGTAATTTCAACACATAGGGGCTCTAACCACTCAAACATCCTACCCAACATATTTCTTTGATGTGTACGTCAATAAATGGCATAAAAGGGTTGCAATACAACATTTTCCCCAACCCTCATGAGTTATGTGAATTAAGCTTTTAACCAAGCAAGCTTCTCGATCGCAACACTAACAAGTAGAAGAGTCGATCGGCTCTTCATTTAATCTAGTGTGGGGTGTCCATTCGCTTTGGCATTCGATTGTGCTCCAACCTCTATCAAAGAGGGGTGTCTATAGATAGCCCACTATCAAAACATTGCCTACTTAAGCTTTGTAACATTGATGAACCCTTAGATTAGAGAGGATACACGGTTAAAAACACTCCAAGTGGACAATTGATGGGATGGATTGGGCTAGCGTAGAAGGCCTCATTATACGACTGCAGAATAATGGCTTTGGACCAAAGTCGGTTGTACCACAACCGGTTCTACACAAAACCAACTTCCTTTTAGCCGCCTGCCAATTTTATGTTCTGGACCAATCCTAACAGTACTCCTTTGTGTGGATCATTCATTCCTATCCCTTCATCTAAGCTTTAATTTATCCAAGTTTAAGAGTTCTCAATGAGTCATTAGATAAAACACAGGCTCGGAGCAACCAAACTTGCCAAAAGTGCCTTACGTGTCCCTCTCAAAATTCCTATTTAAAGGAACCCAATGCAATAAAGAAAAAAAGGGAGCCTTTATAAAGAGGGAGGCAGTAAGATACAAAAAGAAAGAAATATAGAGGCAAAGCCTCTACTGCCATTGAGAGAAAGAGAGACAAAAGCAAGGAAGCTTTGCTTCCCTTCTCTCTTTCTTCTTTCAATCTCTTTTATTTCCCTTCTGAGCTTAAGCTATATTCTCAACCTGTCCCCTTTTCTAGTTTAAACATTTTCAACAACCCCTTTTCCTTTTCTTTTTTATTAATTCTTTACTGTTTTCAACACTTTGCTAGTAGTCTCTGCTTTGACAATCACGTAAAGTATGCTCTATAGTTGCCTCTCTTAAGGATCTTCTACATAAGAAAACATGACTTAAAGGAGGAATCGAAAGTTTAGTGTTCTTTTCTTTTAATACTGTCATCGAAAGATTTACCTTTTATCATTTCTGTTTATTTCATTTTCGTTTTAATTTCTATTTATTTAGGAGTTGGTATAATATATCTTTTAGATATGTAAATTTAGCATTTTACTGAAAATTTTCTTGAATCTCCTTTTGAAAGCGTACAACCTAGGCAAGTATAGACTATGTATCAGACGGATAAAAGGGTGATTACCTCTTCCTTTTCTGTAAGTGCCACCCTTGCCCAGAATCCATGATGCAGATCAAACCAAGAGTCACTCGAGTAAAAAATTCTTTGATTTTTCTAGACACTAGGAGATTCCACAGATTCTAGCCAATCATGGATTTGTTGAGCTCTGAATTATGCATATTCTAACCCCAATTCATCACACATTATGCATGATTTATAATGTTAAAAGAGACATTTTATGTGTATTTGTGTTTGTAAAACAGAGAGAGAGATCTCATGAATCCAATGTTAAATGGACTACTTTGAAGCACTCAAAAGAATAGAGGAAGAAGAGCCAAAGAGATGGAGGAAAGAAGCAAGGAAGAAAGGAAAAGGAGAGAAGAAACAGTATCCAAGACCGGTCGACCATTGCAAGGACCGGTCATCCGACCGGTCAGAAAATCAAGAGCCAAGTGGAGAACTCGCTGGATAAATTTGGATTGCCCAGGATCGTCCAAAGGCCAGGACCAGTCGTCTGATTGGTCGGAAATTCTGTCGGGAAGGTGTTTTAATCAAGACCTTACTAGACTGTTTTCGTCCAATTCAGACCAGTCGGCCATGAAGATCAGGAAGTCTAGAAATCAATTGAGTCCATTGGTGTTTAAGCCAATACCGGTCGGCCAGGGGGCTCAAAATGGTCGGCCACCGACTTGCAGCTATAAGCACTTACGTAAATTCTCGAAGATTCTAAAGCGGTGTCAGATTTTCTCTATAAAAGGACACCTCCACCCTCTTCCTAAACCATCCAAGAAGAGTCCTAGAAGTGCTAGAGGTGGAGAGATTCAAAGTGAAACTTCTACAACTCTGAATTCTTCTAGTTTGTTCTAGTTTTTATGTTTTTTACAGTTTTTTTCTAGTTAAATCATGTTAACAGTTGGCTAGAAGTGAAGCTTGTAGTTAGTTTTAATGTTTAATTCATTCATACAAGTACTCTAAGCTTTTGTTTTGAAATTTTCAAGTTCTAATTTGAATAAAGTTGATAGTTTTAGACAATTCTGAGAGCTTGCGTACCAAGTACATGAGTTACTTAAGGGTTTCTGAGATTGATCATTATAGTTTTATGAGAATTGAATTATGGAAACCCTAGATCCACCATGATCTCAGGATATGGTTGATGCTTCAAAGTGCTATAAGTTCAAGTTCTCCATGCTTAAGTAGAACTAGAAGTTGAAGTTAAAGTTATTGTTTTGTGCTTTAGAATGTTACATCCTCCAATTGCATAAAGATAGGACTTCGATTCCAATTGTGATTGTGCTTAGTGAATGGATTAACATTAAGATTACTACAAATGAATCATTGGTGCTCTAGTTACCTTTAATATTCATATTTTTCTTATTTAAATTCTTGTTTATACTTTATTCTGAAATTCTGATAATCTTAGTTTAGTTGTTAGAATGATTGGAATTGGGTTAGTTCCATAATCCCTAAGGACGATCTCGGTCTCACGATTGAATTATTACTACATCGCAGCCTTACAATGAGGGCCGGCGAACAGGATTTTGAAGCCTTTTTTATTTGGCTAGTGGTGACTCCATAAAGTTCTCAAGAGAGTCGATCTATTAGACTTTGTAAAAGGTATTGCACAACTAAGGAAAGCAAACCAAGCCAATTATATCAATCACACACTCCTCCAGAGCTCAACATCCAAGGATACGAGTAAGTTGCAAGGGGTATTACGGGCGGCACAAGCATAAGCATCATTACCTTCTCTTCTCAACCCCTCCGTGAGGTTGGGCATGGAGGACTTAGCTCTAGGTTCAATTAGATCTGGGCCTAAATAGCTAATGGCTCGTTTTAGGTTAGAACACATGCATTCGTATTCTAGATTTGTGAAGGACGTGTACTCTGTTACTTGCTAGAACTCTGCATCCTGTCACATTAGAAATATGAGTAAATTCTAGTTCTATATTTATTACCCTATGCATAAATATCCATTCGTCTAACTCGACGCAACCATCAGACCGTCCGAAACATTTGGATGCCTTGTGAGCGTATCGGAAGGAGGGAAACCCACCCTTGAGAGCACACAAATCCTCATTGTTTTCTACGGTGTGGTCCACCCAAAATGTGCTGGAAATGGGTAAGGAGCATGTATAGGGTATTTGTAGCGGGTGAGCCCACTGTCTAGGGAGGTGGACAGAGTTGGTGTGATTCAAACAGCAGGTGGGACTCAATGTTTAACGGATAGATAACGTGTACATAATGTGTTCATCTGATGGGCAACGTGGGTGCGACCACTTCCTTAAGCCCTAATGAGAAGAAAAGGTGGGGAGAAGAGTGAGAGATAACTCACATGACGTGGTGCATAGCGTCTCCGCGAATTGAGTCCAACACTGCCTTCTTCTCTTTCTTTCTCCCTTTCTTTTCTCTCCTCTCTTTCTTCTTTTCTTTCTCTTTTCGTCCTCCCTTTCCTTTCTCTCTTTCTCTCTCAATTCTTTCTATTCTTTTCTCTCATTCTTTCTCTTTTTTTCTTGTCTTTCTCTTCTTTCTCTCTTCTCTTTCTTTTCCTGATCACTTTTGCTATAAGATCCTTAGATGTGTAGAGAACTAATTAAGGGGTAGGGATATGAGTGTAGTAACTCTACTTGGGTTAAGAGAGTTCTTTGGAGGTAATGTAAGAATGATGTAGTTAGAGCTTAGTGAGTGTATGCATTGGTGGAAAGAGTGGTGGGAGATGAGGTGGATGACATACATGATCAATGCATGTGGAAGGTGGGAAGAGGAGGGAGAGTGAATAGACCATGTACTGGAGTGTGGTAGAGAGAGAGAGAGAGAGAGAGAGAGAGAGAGCTAATGGTTCGTGGAAGGTGATGTGAGGGTAGTGGAGAGTAATGTCAAAAAAGATGGTGGAAAATGTTGGAATGGGCTATGGGTTTTTTGCTACATGGATTTGACTAAGTCAAGGCCCACCACCAAAAGTGGTGTTGAGGTGGAAAGTGGGGTCAATGGTTTTCTCCTTTGATCTTTGGTCAAAGCTCTCCTTAATGCTTAATGCTTGGTGTGTGCAAGCATATGGGGGCGAATGCGCACTTATTCATGAGGTTTCGAACATGCACAAACTTGTGTGGGTGAGAAAGTGCGATCACACATGCACAAGTAGCTGGGACGCACGCACGAAGTCTTGGTCGGCCTCATAAAATTCCGGTCTATTACAACATTTGCACATTTGCTCCAGGACCCCTGCATCCATTAATTCTTAGAGGTGCATCTAGATCACGCTTCAGATATCTTTCTAGTTCTACCAAAACCACATGCATGCATTTAAAAGCATATTTATGTTATCCGACAAAACTAATCACTGTATACCAGTTGTCTGTTCCAATTATTAAAATGAAGTGGTGGCCTACCATCCTTGCAAAGCTTATTTCTTACGGTTCAAAACTCTCTCTCCTCTAAGGCCACCTACGGCAGCCATCTGCGTTTGTAACACATCACGAAACTTTCCTGCTGTTAAAATGGGGTAGATGCATTCCAGACCATCACTACCATGAGTCCTGTCGTGCTGGAAACTTTCGCTGGTCAGAGGATCCTAACCCTTCATTTGGTGCCATTCAAGCATGGTTTTCTGACACGGTGACTCAGACTGGCTTGTCGGTCCTGAGTCAAGTAAGGACTCAGGTGAGTCACTGGTGACTTGTCTAAGGTGGGCTGACTCGGGGAGATTAGGGGGTAACTCATGGTACAGAACTGGATCGAACTCAACTGAGTCCTCACATCGGACACAGATGAGAATGCAATCATGCATTCAAGCAGATAGTCAAAACTCAAAGAGTAGAAGAGTCTGGTTCCAATGCAAAGCTTTGTACCTTAACCCTACCCTACCGTACAATGAGTGGTGCAAGTACTTCTAAGTGCATTTAAGGTGCCGTTTGGTAATCGGAAAAATAGAGTCTAAAGCTTAAGTTAAGTGCTGGAAACTTAAAGTACTGAATTTAGGTATTTACAGGTACTGAAAATTAGGTTTGATAATTTCCCTTAGCAAATCTTAAAATCTTAAAATAAGTATTTTCATCACAAATACCTATTTGGTAAAAATAAACTATAAATGTCTGAAAATTGATAATCTATCATATTTGCTCCTATTGTCTCAATTTCTATCCTTTATAGAATATGAGACAAAACATGCTATTGCCTTGCCACTAAATTTTGCATGCCTACACCGCAGGAGGAGTTTTCATTAGTTAGATCTTTTGGCCCAACTTTATCCCAGTTTTGCCGAGTGAGCAACTCCATTTTTCACCTTGAATTGGTCAAAATACGTTCGACGAATCGGTAGCGTAAGTCTCCTGGTTTTAAGGGAGTTATTAGCTTTCACTGTGTTTGAAGGGAGTGTGTTTCCTGAGCTCTCTCGGTTAACTCGTTGAAAGTGAGTTAGCCCCTTGTTGGTCCCGAGGGACGGAGGAGGCTAGGTTAGCCGAAAGATGGTTATCGGTTCAAGGACGCAAGGTGACCTTGCTTTTTCAGGGCAGGGTAAGAAGGAAAGAAGGGGGTCGATTTAGGCTCCTTCCCTTCCACTGCATAGCAGCGCTAGCAGGTACTACGAGCCCTCTGTCCCACGCATCTAACCAGCTCGCGTGGTTCACCGGTTCCACCGAAAACTGGACTCCTCATTCATTAGATAGAGAAGGCAATAACCGTAAATGCACCAGAACAATTGTGGATTGGATTTCACTTGACTGTCTACGGCTCCATTGCGTGTGCTCGGGGTAGAAGTTTTGTATAAATGTATGCCCGCACTTCTTCCCTCTTCTGATCTCCTTCCCTGTGTTGAAATCCTTCACAATACAGTCCACAGGATGAAACTAGAATGCCCAGAGCTTATCTCCAGCAAGTTAAGCTACAGAGCCATCCATGTGTACCTTTCAAATGATGACCCCTCAATTGATGAACCATGTGCTATATTTTGGCGCAGCGTAGACGGGGTGTGGGATCGAACACCGTCTCTCCTCACGGATAACTACTCCGAATCCACTGTGCTATCGGGAATCCTCGACCGATCTTTTTCGAATCCACGAAGGAATGCTCAAATCCACAAGCAAGGAGTAAAACAAAAGAGAACTTTTATAAAAGATGAATAATAATAGCTAACAATAAATTAAAACGGGTATTTAAAGCCTAAATTACGTAATAGAAACCCTAGGTGCGTAAATTAAGAATCTTAAATAAACTAGGAAAGTAAATATTTCAAATTGAAAACTTCGCGTAAAATTTGCTCAACAGATTCGTGCATGGTCGGGCGCCTAATGAACTCTAAAATAGTCAAGAGAGTTTTCCTGTAGATATTTTGAATTTCGGGCGCCGATCGACGTAAGGTCAGGCGCCTGGTGGAGCATAATTTTGTCTAGAGAGTTTGGATGGAAATTGGAACGAATTTGTGGGGTCCTGTCAGGGGTGGTCGGGCGTCCGATGACATGGTCGAGCGCCCGATGACGTGATAGTTGGGCGCCCGAAATTCAAAAATCTGTCCAACAACTCTCTGGACTATTCGGGCTCATGGTCGGGCACCCGATGAAGTGCAGTCGAGCGCCCAGTTGGGCTGGTTTCTCTGAATTTTCACAATCAACTTGTCACTCCGCTTGACTTCCTTTCTATGGTCCACTTTCATCATGTAGTCACCAATGACCCCCTCTACATCATATTTTTCTTGATAGAATAATTATAACCCTTCGATTGATGGATCATAACGTCTCACACAAGGATGATAATAGACCATTCATCTCTAGGGTCCCACCTAACATACTTTTGACACATAACCTTGAATAAGAAATGCTTTGGCTAAAAAAAAGAAAAAAATCTCGTCTGGTCGAATTAGTGAGCCACACATATACAATCTCTTTGCCCACTTGTACAAATGGCATTGCATAATCTGTTGGCCCACTTGATATGCAAGTACTTAAAAATTGTAAATGTGGCATGCATAAAATCAAATTAAAAGAAAGATTAAATTGTGTAACAGTGGAGATGGAACTTAGAAAATACTGATCATTGAACGTCCACAATTGAAACATTCATGGTGTCATAGAAGTTTTAAATCAGTCTAGTTTTCAGTTCATTCTAGTAGGAATGACCATATGATTGGTACAAATGGCATATAAACATCATGGTGCACCCAAGGAGGTTTTAATGGTAGTAATTTCCCTACCCACTGTTTTGTTTTAAGTCATGCAGCCTACTTCAGTTCTGGAACTATCCATTTTTTATCCTATGATCTAATGTGGTAAGGAAAAACAGATGGATGAGGTGCATTTCATATAAATATTACAATGGGCTCCATCTAGTTTTGGTCCAGGAAGTTCCTGCAAAAGGCTTGAAACCCTATGCGACTTGGCTATGACCCCAGAACCGGTGATGTGGGGCCCACCTCGGTGTATGCATCTTATATCCATGTCATCCATCCATTTTTTTAGCTAATTTTAGAGCATGGTCCCAAAGATGAAGTAGATACAAATCTCAGGTGAACCACACTATAAGAAATAGTGGTCATTGACTATTAAAAACTTTTTGTTGGCCACGACAGTTTTGAATTGCACTGATACAAATCTCACGAGGTCTAGCTATTTTGCAAGCTCATTTTAGAGTATGATCCTAAAAAACGAAGCGAATCCAAATTTCAAGTGGACCACGCCATAGGAAAGAGTGGTGATTAACTATTAACAATATCTTGAGGGCCACAATACTCAAGTGGACCACACCACAGAAAATAGTGGGGATTGAATGCCCACCACCCAAAACCTCTTGGGGGCCACATAATTTTTTGACCTAAGATGGTATCTATGTTTTCCCTTCATCCATCCAGGTCTTTGTTACCTATGAACAGTTTGGATGGCCAATAATCAACATGGTGGGCCTCAGGAAGGTTTCGATTGTGGAGGTGATTGTCACCATTACTTCCTGTGGTGTGGTCCACTCGAGCCTTCAACCTGCCTCCTTTTGTGGCTCATAGCATAAAATGATCTTTCAAAATGAATGGACGACTTGGATAAAACACATATATCACAGTAGGCCCCACAGATCCCCTAACAGGATCGTCTGTCTCTAGTCGGTCCTAGTGGGGGTAGTCCCCAATCCGCTCCCCAACCTTTGTTTGGTCGGTGCTCTGTGGAACCCACCATGATATATATGCTTTACCCACACCATCTATTCAATTTTTAAGATTATTTTATAACATGATCCTAAAAGTGAGGCAAATCTCATGTGGACCACCCTACAGGAAACGGTGGTGATTGAACGCCCACCACTAAAAGCTTCTTGGAAGACACAACGGTTTTAGATGAAACCGATAGTTGTGTTTTCCCTTCATCCAGGTACATGTGACCTAGATAAAGGGTCATCAACAGGTTGGATGGCAAATAAACATTACAATAATGTGTGGATTTTTTAATGGTTGGCATTCAATCACCACTATGTTCCTGTGGTGTGGTCGACCTGAGAGTTGAATCTACCTCTTTTTTTTTTTATTACACCCTAAAATACTTATCCAAAATGGATAAACAACATGGATAAAACACATATATCATGGTGAGTACTGTTATAGGATGAAGTTGGTTGTCGAAGAGGTTTAAGACCCAAGACCCGCGAGTGCCTTTTTTCCTTAAAGACATGACCCAATCATTCGACCAATGAGCCCTTATGGTCGTAGCTTGCATATCGGGTAGATGCGTCCGTACACACTTCTAAATATGCGAGCAGGACTGGTCGCTGGTCGTTGGGTGGGGATACCTTCGTTATCCGAGCAGCTCTGTTCCTTGATCATTTAACGAGGATATTCTAAAATCCAAGCAGCCTTGGTCTCTAGTCGTTTGGTGGGGACGACCCTCGTCTCATAGTACCAGTAGCCTGTATAGGTCGACTTTGGCTTGTTTCTATTCATAGTTCCAGACCACGGAGGGTTCCCATCGAGGAACGTAATTAGCTAGATGTCTAAAGTGGTTATACCATCTTCTTATCTAAAGGATTAATAGGATAAGCTCCTTATCCCCCCAAATCAGCAATGATCTTAACAGCTTGCGTGACAGACTGGATCACCCGGATCTGTATAAATAGATGGTCCCACAGATGATAAAGGTACACAATCTTTAAGCCTATATTTCACGCTTCATCTTACTATTAAGTCACCTCTTACTTAAGCTTTGGAGGGCCAACGGCCAAGCGCCGGCCACCCTTAGCTTCCTTCTTTGGTTTTCAGGTCCAGGGGGGATCTCACCTGAAGAAGGGTGAACGTTTGGAGGAGCCTGTTACCAAAATCAGACGTTAACAGATTGGCGCCGTCTGTGGGAACTTCCTGTAATTCAATCCGCTTTCATCACCGATTGTCACCTCCCACTATGCCTCTTAAGAAGACGGCTCATCCTTCTACTTCAAGGCAGATGTTACCTCCGCCTGACATCCCTGAACCAACACCCAATCTCCCTCAGACTGCTTCGACGGGGATTCCCCCGGAAAAGCACAACCTACCGTCGCAAAATCCATTTCCCGACATATCTGGTGGCTGCAATGGCGTTATGCATTTCGTCGGAGATACACTCCTTACCCTCAAAGCTAGGCTTCAAACCTTATCTAATCGGTTCGATCAGCATTTTTCCGAATCGCAGCAACCTCCAGAAGGACCGCCACTACGATCTGCACTAGTAGCTTTCAGACATTTTGCAGATGAACCACGAGCTCAGCGAAATTCTCCTTTGAATCACATGCCACATGGTAATCAATCTCTAGCACCTCCTCCACAATCTATCCACTCTAGTACCTCTCGACAACAACGATCTCAGGGATCTGGTGTCGAAACGTCAAGTTATACTTACCTTGGGAAGGAGATCTTAGGAGAATCGAAGATGTTTCGCTGATGTGGAACAACGCTATCGATCCAACCTCCCACCTACTGCTTTTTCATCAATCCATCGATCTGAACCCCCCTTCACCCGTGAGGTAATGGAGACCCCTTTGCCTAGAAAATATCGAACGCCTAGCATCATCCTATATACAGGTATCGGTGATCCTCTCGAACATTTAGAGACGTATAGGTCTCTCATGGAGTTAGAAGGATATAGTTCAGAAATTATGTGCATGGATTTTTCCTTAACTCTAAAGGATGCAGCGCGTACATGGTTTCGAGGCCTAAAACCTTAGTCTATAGAATCCTTCTCCCAATAATCGGATCTCTTCCTCTCTCAATTCATGGGAAGTATTCGTACCAAAAAGCCTGCATCTCATCTATCGAATCTAAAGCAGCAACATGGAGAAACAATTAAGGAGTTCACAATTCGGTTTACTGCAGAAGCCGTCCAGACTAAAGGTTATACTGAAGACAAAGGCCTCACTGCCCTTATAGCAAGAATCACCAGTGAGAAATTCTGATTCACCCTGGATAAAAACCCTCCTAAAACCATGACTGAATTCCAAGCTAAGGCTCAAAAATACATTAATGCAGAAGAAGTCGCTTTGGCTCGTCATGGTATACAAGGGAAGAAACGTAAGTCTGAGGAGATTTCTCCCTCCGATAGGAAATACCGGGGCGATCGGCGGGATCGTTCTCCTAAGAAGCCTTACTCCAGTAAATATCACAATTACACGCCTCTCAATTAATCTCTTGAGAAAGTATTAATGGAGATAAAGCATAAATCTTATGTAAAATGGCCTTTAAGGATCAAATTAGATCATGAAAAAAGAGATAAGAGAAAGTTCTGCTATTTTCACAAAGATCATGGGCATAACACCCAAGATTGTATATCTCTGAAAGATCAAATTGAAGCTCTCATTCGGAAGGGACATCTCCGGGATTACGTTGTGCGACAGGATTTGTCGCCTAAAAGAACCGATACCTCATCACGAAGAAAAAAGTCGCCTCAACATCATCCTCCACAGGAAGATGCAGAACCCACTAGTGAAATTCAAACCATTACTTGAGGTCTAGCTTGTAGGGGACATTCTCAAGCTTCAAGGAAAGCATATGCTAGGAAGGTGTCTTAGAAGCCTCAACATATTTATTGGCTGGAAAAATCGTCCGATACACCAAATCCTAGCCATCACCCAATCTCTTTTTCTCTTGAAGATGTTGAAGGAATTCATTTCCCTCACGAGGACTCCATCGTGGTCGCATTAAAGGTATTAAACTATTTAACTCACCATATTATATTGGATACAGGTAGCTCCGCAGATGTCCTTTAGGTAGAAGCCTTCAATAAAATGACACTTGCCAGAAATTTACTCAAACCTATCTCCACCCCCATCGTCGGCTTCGGGGGAGAAGTTGTAACTCCAGAAGGAAGCATCGATCTTCCTGTCACCTTCAGAGAGAGTGCAGCCAAAATCACTGTGTTTGTTAATTTCTTGGTGGTGGATCAAAAATCAACGTACAATGCTATTTTGGGTGGACCTTCGCTCACCAAAATAAGAGAAGCTCTACACCCCCTATATCTATGTATTAAATTTCCTACTCCAAGCGGAGTCAGGGTAGTACGAGGGAATTAAAAGAAAGCTCGAGCATGCTACGAAATCGCGGTACAAGATCGAAAAAATATCCAAGCAGCTCCTATTATGACGATTACAGGAGATCAAGCGAATCCCCTGATAGTAACAACATTGGACCCGAGGGAGGGTGCTCACCAATTAAGGATCCCAGGAGAGGAGACAGTTGAAATCTATCTATCTAAAGATAATCTCTCCAAGAAGGTTCATATCAGATCCTCCCTAAGCAGTGTCTTTCGAGCAAACTTGACCAATTTCCTAATCGAATATCAAGATATATTTGCTTGGTCCCATGAAGACATGCCAGGTATCGACCCCAACTTTGCGGTCCATCGTCTGAATGTTGATCCAAAGTATAAACCTGTTCATCAGCGTGGACGAGCGTTCACGGCAGAAAGGCAAATGGTGATTAAAGCTGAGGTCGAAAAATTATTGGTCGTCAATTTCGTTGAAGAAGTTGACTACGCAGAATGGGTTGCGAACGTAGTTCTTGTTTGCAAAGCCAATGGTAAGTGGAGAATGTGTGGAGAATGTGTGTAGATTACTCCAATATGAACAAAGCATGCCCAAAAGATAGCTTCCCGACTCCCCACATCGACCAATTGGTCAATTCAACAGTAGGACATGCCTTACTCAGCTTTATGGACACTTATTCTGGTTATAACCAGATCATGATGCATCCGCCCAACCGTCAAAATACCGCCTTTATCACTGATCGAGGCTTATATTGCTACAGGGTAATGCTTTTCAGTCTCAAGAATGAAGGGGCCACCTATCAACATTTGGTCAACAAAATGTTCGTTGCACAAATTCGCAAGAATATGGAGGTTTACGTTGACAACATGCTCGTGAAAAGCGTCACGGCCAATGATCATCTCGCGGATCTCCCGGAAGCCTTCGACCTGATAAGGAAGTACTAGATGAAGTTAAATCCAGAAAAATGTGCCTTCGGGGTCTCTGCCAGAAAATTTCTTGGATTCATGGTTGGTCAACGGGGGATCAAAGCAAATCCTGAGAAGATAAAAGCCTTGAATGAAATGAAGTCTCCATCCACTCTCAAAGATGTCCAACGATTAGCTGCTCGCATTGCGTCGTTAAATAATTTTATTTCGCGCGCCTCCGATAAGTGCTTTCCCTTCTTTAAGCTTCTCCGCACTACCGCAAAAACCAACTAGGTATGGACCCAACAGTGTGAGGAGGCATTTCAGCAATTGAAGTAATATATGAGCGCACCTCCTATCCTATCCAAACCAGTTCCACACGAGCAGCTTTCTCTTTATTTATCTGTATCTTCTACGGCGGTTAGCGCTGCCTTCATAAGAGAAGATTCTGGAGTCCAAAGGCCCGTTTATTATGTTAGTCGAGTAATGGTGGATGCCGAAACTCGATACTCCGATATGGACAAACTAGCTCTCACCCTAGTGACTGCAGCTCGAAAATTACGGCCTTATTTTCAAGCCCACTTTATATTGGTACCTACGAACTATCCATTAAGACAAGTCCTTCAAAAGCCTGAGGTATCAGGGCGGTTGACTAAATGGGCAATTGAGCTCGGCGAACATGACATTACATTCTGCTCAAGAACCGCCACTAAGGCCCAAGCTGTAGCCGATTTTATCGCTGAATTTACGTATTCGACCCTCGCTGATTCCACCTCCAGTAATGACCCTACGACCAACGAGCAGGCACCCTGGTCACTTTTTATAGATGGGTCTTCATACGCCACTGGCAGCTGAGCCGGCTTGATCCTAATTGCCCTTGACAGATCACAATTCCAATATGCTTTACGTTTCGATAGTTATGTCTCTAACAACGAAGCAGAATATGAGGCTTTGATCCTAGGCCTCGAATTAGCGAATGTGCTCGCAATACAAAATTTACTTATTCACAATGACTCTCAACTCATAGTTAATCAAGTGCTCGTTGAATTCGAGGTGAAAAAAGAACGAATGGCTTTGTACAAATCTCGAGTACTTATCCTGCTCGCAAAGCTAAGCAAATATGAAATAATTCAGATTCCTCGAGAGAAGAATAAGCTCGCAGATTCTTTGGCAAAGTTAGCTTCCGTGCCAAAGTCTGATTTAACGCGATCTATTTTCATCGAGCATCTCCATACTTCGAGTATTGACCAAGTCGTACCAGAGTAAGTGGTCACAGTGCATTTATCTCCATGCTGGATGGATTCCATCGTCCTTTACCTTAAAAATGGACAGCTCCCAGATGACAAAAAATCTGCGCAACAAATTCATTATCGTGCTGCCAGGTACACCTTACAAAATGGAATATTATTACGCAAAAGTTTTACTTTACCATACTTAAGGTGTCTCCATCCAGAAGAGGTAAACTGCGTTCTCGATGAAATACACCAGGGGACATGTGGTAACCATCCCAAGGGACGATCTTTAGCATATAAAGCAATGAGACAAGGGTACACTGGCCCACCATGAAGGCGGACACAATCGAATTTTCCAAGAAATGCGACAAATGCCAGTGATATTTTCTAATCCCTCACGTACCATCCGAGCAAATGACACCGATGGATGGCCCTTGGCCCTTCACCCAATGGAGAGTCGATATAATTGGGACATTACCCACCGGGAAAGGCCAAAACAGGTTCGCAATTGTAGCAGTCGATTACTTCACCAAATGGGTCGAGGCAAAACATTTAACCATAATCACTGAAAAACAGACTACTAAATTCATATGGAGAAATATCATATGCCGCTATGGGCTCCCCCATACTATAATCACTGACAATGGAAAAAAGTTCGACAACGCTGCATTTTCAGAGTTTTGCAAAAGATGGAAAATACGAAGTATTCGAACTTTCCCATATCATCATCAAGCTAATAGACAAGTTGAAGCAGTCAATAAGATTATTAAACATCATCTGCAAACTAAACTTGATGAACGTAAAGGTATGTGGTCGGAGCTTCTACCTGAAATCTTATGTGCCTACAGAACGACGACTCGTACGTCAACTGGAGAAACCCCTTTCTCTTTGGCATTCGGTACCGAAGCAGTTGTTTCAGTTGAAGTTGAAGTACCCTTGTATCCAATCGAGCAGTATGACCCCGCAAGCAACCAAGAGGGTCTGAGGCTTCATCTCAACCTTTTGGAAGAAAGAAGGGACGCATCCCGACTTCGAGCAGCAGCTTGCCAACAGCGTATAGCTCACTACCGTAACGCAAAGGTCAAACCTAGAGCTTTTCAGCTTGGCGATTTGGTGTTTGACAAAATCTTGGAACACCAGCTCGTTCGTTGGATCCGAATTGGGAAGGCCCCTATTGGGTTATCAAAATTGTGCAACCAGGTACATATTATCTAGAAGACATGCGAGGAAGACCACTCCGTCGCCCTTGGCATGTGGAGCATCTACTCCAAAATTATCCGTAAAATGTTCATGTATTAAATACGTGGATCACATTTGAATAAAGATCATTTCTTCTGTTACAGCTAATCAACTATAAGTTTCATAATTTGGTCGCTGCTCCGCTTTGGACCAGAACAATCCTGAAGAGAAGACAAACGTTTTCTTGACCAAATCTTCTGCTTATTGTAGAGCCAAAGCCTCAATCGATAGATTAGTCTATCTCTACGTGGACATGGTCACCAAGACTCCCGGATTGAGCCCAACTCATTTTTCATAAGTTAAGCATTTGTGCATTCAACATACAAACGATCTATCACTAGAAGAAGCCAAAATATCAAATATGATTCATTCTATTAAGGAAGGTATCAAGATTGTTTTTACAATCAGGGAGTAACCAAAATCAACAAAAGGAAAAAGAAAAGAGAAGAGCTGATCATTCTCGCACGTCACTAGGAGGAGGAGCGCTACTCTCGACCTCAGGGCCCAACTCCGGAACCCCTGCAGTTTGAGTAGCTTCCATAACTTCATTCTCAGTGGCTGCTCTCTCTTCAGCAGCGACGATGGCTGTGACCCTCTTGAATTCCTCCATATTGAAAGATGGAGATATCCGTTGCACTACTCTCAAGGTAAAGTCGCAACCAGCATCGTATGACTCATACTGCTCGTCGTCATACGACTGCGAAGTACGGAACTCCATGACAGCTCAAGGCCCCTCTTCAGATAGCATCTTGACATAGGCCACTCTCTCCTCCTCCCAATGGATGGAATCATCTTGAGATGCGCGAGGGTAGACTTTTCTTTCTCCAAGCTGTCACTGACTTCTTTTAGCCACGACCTGCTCTCAACGAGCTGCTCCTCTGGAGAGATTTTATCTTGGCGAAAAATCTCTCTCTCTTTCTCTATCTTCTCCTTCATCTCCACAACCCTTGCGAAGTTCGTATCCAAGGTCTGATACCTGTCGGTCAAGACCTGGATCTTCTCGATGGGGATTTTTCTATCCTCATTCATCTTCGCGATCAAGGTCTCACGAGATTTGATGACTTGGTCTCTCCCTTGGACCGCCTTCTCTAGTGCGAGCCTCTTCTCCTCAACCTCATCAATGATATGGCGAGCAGCGATGATGTCACATCTTGTCCATATAATGAGGTCCAATCCCTGTTCGAGGAGTAAAAGGGTTATCAGATGATCACAAAAAAAACAAAGGGAGGAAGCAAGAAATAAGTCAAATTCGAAGTACTTTTACCTGGATCATCCTCACCCCCACATCTAGGGAAAGATCCTTGAGACTAGGCTTAGGAAGAGTACCAAAAGTCTATGAGATGATGTTGTCGAATATAAACTTGCAAATCGGATGCAAATGACTTGGGACATTGAATGTCCCAACTCCAAAAGGCTAAGCCACGACCAGTCCAACAATGCTCGCATCTTGAGCAACAGATGGCTCGCGAGCAGGGATCAACTCGTGAGCAACTTCAGGCTCGCGATGCTCTTCATTCAAGGGGCGACTTGGCCCCGCCCCGTCACTTCTCAGGGTGTTATCAACAATGTCAATAACCGGCGGCTCTAGAGGAACCATCGGAACATCCGTCGTAGGCTCAGGAAGAGGGTTGCATGGTTGCAAGCCTCGGGCAGGCTCACTCGACCGACCAAATGGGTGAGATGGACCGGCCGTTGTCTTCTTCTATCTCTTCGAGCCGGTACCCTCCAGGCAGGGCAACAATCCTCTCTTCTCTCTAACGTTTGCCATGGCAACTTCCTCCTTAGATATCAGTCCGGAAGTGGCGAGTCGTGGGGGTGAGAGACAAGACTCGATATTCCTATCACTAACTGACAGCTTGTAGGTTTTAACAATCTTCTCGTTAATCCCCCCTTTCAAGCTCGGCTTTCCTCCAGTCGGAATACCTGTGAATACGAGCAGAGCTGGGTAAATAAGAGATTAAGACCACTACGAAAATTGTGGCAAAATGAAGATTCACCCACCTTCACCAAAGAAACGACTCATGTTATGGCCCCCAGGGGTGGATCTTACGTCAGATTCCCAATTTTCGGAGGCATAAAACCACCGTTTCCTCCATCCAGGGTAATTCGAAGTGGGTTTCCCCAAAACGTAATTATCCCGGTGCCAGTAGCACAGATAATACTAACCCTTACTAGAAGGAGCCTTCTAGAGTTGGAACATTCTAAGGAACGCTTCGGTGGTTAAATCTCAATTTTCAGCTTGCTTCCAGAGAACGAAAGCACTTAGAACAACCCTCCAGCCATTTACAATGAGTTGTCCAGGGGCAATTTTGTAGATACGAAGTACATCTCGGATAAAGGGGTGAAGGGGAAGACGCATACCAAGAATAAAAAAGTAGTCGTATAGGGCTACACAGCCCGGAGTTGGGGAATCTGGAGTCTCTCCCTCGTTAGGTAATCAGAGAATGATGGAGTCAGGGATCTGGTATCTCTCCCGTAACTCAGTTAATCATTCCTCTGTCATTACCGAAGGATACCCGGATGCAGAGTATCTCCTCGCAGGGACTCTTGCGTTGTTTGAAGAAGAAGAATTCGGAGTTGCATCTCCCAAAAGGACAGCCTCATCATCGGAATCTCTCACCATTTTCGTTCAAGGAGGAGAACAAGGAAAGGAGAATACCTCAAAAGGAAAAAATGAAGGTTACGTCAGAGGAAGGCAGGAACACCAGAAAGAGACAAGAACAAGGAAGAAGAACTTTTTTGAAATCCTCCGATGAAACTTCGAAATGAAGAAATCTCCGCAAGCTTCATATATTTATAAGCAATCATTCCTTCAAGATTTGGGCGACACGCAGCGACCATTCGTTCGGCACGACAATCGAACGGGCACGATCATTAACTCCGGAGACACGTGGCGGGCGCCGCTTCATTTCCTCCCAGTCGAAAAGCTGCGGAAAGTAGGCGCTCAAAAATGTGGGCCCAGATAAAATCTTATCCAACAATCCATTTCTCCAATTGATCTCCAATCTCAGTCGTCCATCCATCTGCAGCAACTTTCATCCACACCGCACCATTCCAATTGACCATCCTTCAGAAGTGATCACCATCTATCTCCTATCATTTGCTTGTATGCAACACCTATAGGGCTGTAAATGGTCGGGTTCGGGCTGGGTTTAGCCAAAACCAGACCCGCCCATTTACTAAACAGGTCTGGGTCCAAATTTTAGACCCAGACCCTTTTACTAAATGGGCTGGTCCGAGTCGGGTCTAAGTCAACCCAGCAGACCCATTTATAAATGGGTCCGGGTCTGGTAGAGGGAGATCCACCCAGACCCATTTATAAATGGGTCGGGTCTAATGGGTCTGGGACTGGATCAAGTATGCAAGCATTTTACAAGGCTTAAAACCGGGTCTGGACAGGTCTGGGCTGGACGGGTCCCTTGAAACATAGACCAAACCCGCCCACTTACTAAATGGGTTCGGGTCGGGTCGGGTCTAATATAAAGGAAACCAGACCCAAACCCGTTTAGCAATTGGGTCTGTTCTTGGACCCAGACCCGTACCATTTAACAAATGGGTCGGGTCTGTGTCGGGTCTAAATGGGTTGGGTCCGTGTGCCCCATCGGGTCCATTGACCCATTTACAGCCCTAAACACCTGCAATAAAGATTTATCTGATCAGATGGCCAAGATCACAACTCATCTTCACACATGCAATTAGTAGACCCCACCGGTTGAACAGACAGTATGCTCAGCCGTCCATCAGCTGGGCAGCCTTCCATTTCCACCGTCCATCCATTCCAGCTGCAGGAGATGGACCCGTTCATCAACGGCCAGCAGAGGACATCCATACAGCAATCGCATCACATGGATGAATGGCCAAGCCAGCAATGGCAGAATTTTCTCCACCGTCCATCACAGTGGCCAACGTTGTGGACTCCCTGACCATCCATCAGCGTCATCCCCATCTCCATCGTCCAACAGCAGCCCACTCTCTACACGTGCCAATGGAGGATAATTAAATCTCCAGCAGATGAATGACCAATCTCCACCATCCACTTTATCCTCGCCATCATCAAGTGGGCCATTCACTCTTCAAGGCAGCGGCTGGAGAATCTCACACTTGCAGCACATCAGCTCCTCTCCAGCATCAACGTCCAGCCATTGGACCGTCTCAATCCATTCGTCTAGCGTGTAGCAGCTAACGTTGCAGCAACCAGCTCCCATCATGACTGTCCAGCAGGATTGGACGTCCATCAGCAGTCCCCACCTTCTCCACCATTCAGCAAGCCCAAATCAGTCGTGCATTTCCATCAGGTGGACCATCTTCAGTCGCACGTGCAGCCAGCTGCTCCATCTAGCATCTTTAGCTCCCACTTGCACGAGTCATCTGCTCCAACAATTGATCTCCAGAACATGCGGATCCATCTTCCATCAATGTGGACCACAATCCAACAAGCAACAAGACGTCACATGGAGAACATGATCTTCATTATGTGCCTTCCACCTCACACATGCAGTTGTGGACCCTACCTTCAATGGACGGTCCAGATTGTCCAAATTCTACATGAGGACCCAGTCAACTCCAACTCATAAGGACCCAGTTAACTCACCTAGTTACTTTCCATCCTTGGGCCAAGCAAATGCTCTCTCCATCCTCTTCCATCCATGAGCTCCAAACCAAAAAGAAAAGTTTGCTTTGGGCATTCCAAGCCTAACTCCTAACCCAAACCTAAAAAGCAAAATAATTGGCTTGGAAGTGCCACCTCATCATCCAAGCCTAACTCCAAGCCCAAACCTAAAGAACTTTTGCTTAGAGTGCCACCTAAGCTTGGAGTGCCACATAAGCCTCCCAAAAAGCTATAAAAGGAGCTCATCTCCCTCTCATTTCAATCATCCCATAATCCAAATTCCTTTCTTTCTTTCTTTATTTCTTAGTTTTGTAGTGTGGAGTAGTTTTTTCTTTGTAGAGAATTTAGTCTTTCATTGTAACATGGTTGGCTAAACCTCTAGCTAAGGCTAGGGGTGAAGCCTTTGAAGAAATTTGCAAGCTTTGGTTCTTTTGGTTCAACAATGGTGTGTGAATGTTGGAGTTCTCTTTGATTGATTGGTTTGGTTATGTACCTCGACGAACGCTATTGTTGTGTAAGCCCCTTGATCCATCGTTGACTCCGGGGACGTTGGATGCTTGGGATCCCTTGCATACTAATTAGCTAGTTCATTATCGATAAAGCCCATTGATCCATCGTCGACTCCAGGCACGATGGATGCTTTGGATTCCCTACGGTCATCGAGTTGGTGCAGGTAAAGTCATCGATCTGTAAAATCCCTTGATTCATTATAGACTCCGGACACATTAGATGCTTTGGATTCCCTGCGATCGATAGACGAGATCCCAACTGTTAGATTGGTCAATCAAAGCCTCCTATCTTGTAAGTATGCATTTTATCATATGAATTGTGATCTTATCGGTTGACTTGTTGGCAAAGTTGTTGATCTGTACAATTCTTTCATCCATTGTCAACTCCAGGCACAGTAGATGCTTGAAATTCCTTACGGTCAACTAACGAGTGCTTCATGGTCAAATCAATCGGTTCAGATCTCCATCTTTTATGAAATATGCAAGTGGTTTAACTGATTTATCTTCCGATTGGAACGGATCTTTATTCGATTCCAGTTGAGTTATAGTTGGACTAATGAATCAAACATTGTGGATAAATCAAAGGTGGATCCCTAATGCCTTGGCCCCTTTTTCTATTTTTGTCTTTCATCATACACACAACTTGCTCCACTTTCGTGGATAATTCAGATTTCATCTCTCACACCTAAACTAATTCCTCTAAGTGTTCTTAACCCCAATCCCTGTGGATCGACCTCGATCTCATCGAATATTTTACTACTTCGCTACCTGCACTTGGGTGTGCAATCTTCGGATTGTAGCACAAACTTAAAGGCATGTTGACAAGTGCTCCCATAATGCAACCACCTGATTGGAGCCTTCCTTTTAAAATTATGTGTGATGCGAGCGACTACGCTATTGGAGTTGTGTTAGGCCAAAGAAAAGAGAAGAAACCATGCGTCATCTACTATGCAAGTAGAACCTTAAACTCGGCTCAAACAAACTACACTACTACAGAAAAAGAACTTTTGACCGTAATTTTTGCTTTATACAAGTTTAGGTCCTACTTGATTGGATCCAAAATCATCATATTCACCGACCATACCACACTTAAGTACCTTCTCTCTAAGAAGATGCTAAGCCACGCTTGTTAAGATGGATCCTCCTACTCCAAGAATTTGACATAGAAATATGAGATAAAAAGGGAGTAGAAAACATTGTGACTGACCATCTCTCAAGACTTGTTCTCACCGATTCCCCTGAGACGACCGTGATCAATGACATGTTCCCTAATGAACAACTTTTTAGTCTCCCAATTGCCATGGTATGCGGATATTGCTAACTATCTTGCTATAAGTACAATTTCGATACATTGGAAAAAGTAAGATAAGGATAAGTTCTTCAACGAGGTGAGAAAATTCTTGTGGGACGACTCGTACTTATTTAAGTATTGTCCCGATCAAATTATAAGAAGATGTGTGCTGGATGATGAGTAACAAAGTATCATCTCCTTTTATCATTCTCAGGCATGTAGTGGCAACTTTTCAGCTAAGAAGACCACAGTAAAAATTCTGCAATGTGGGTTTTATTGGCCAACCATGTTCAAGGATACTCATGAGTTCTGCAAAACGTGCGAGCCTTGTCAGAAATTAGGAGAAATATCCCGTAGAAATATGGCGCCACTTAATCCCATCTTACCAATTGTATTTTTTTATTGTTGGGGAATCAATTTCATGGGTCAATTCCCATCTTCTTTTGAAAACTTATACATTTTGCTTGTCGTCGATTATGTTTCAAAATGGGTCAAGGCGATTCCATGCCGGAACAATGACCATAAAACAGTAATTCGTTTCTTAAAAGAAAACATCATTTCCCGATTTGGAACACCTCGATTCATTATAAGCGATGAAGGGTCTCACTTTTGTAACCGCCCATTTGAAGCCTTAATAAAGAAATATGGCATAAACCACAAAGTGAGTACTCCCTATCACCCACAAACAAGTGGACAAGCTGAGATATTCAATAGAAAAATTAAACACATTTTGGAGAAAACAGTGAACCCCGATCGCAAAGATTGGTCGCTTCAACTTATCGATGCACTATGGGCTTATCGTATATCATTCAAGACCCCTATTGCATGTCTCCCTATAGACTTGTATATGAGAAAGCTTGTCACTTGCATGTGGAGTTGGAACATAGGACATATTGGGTAATAAAGAAGATGAATTTCGATTCTAACAAAGCAAGCTCGTTGCTCAAGCTTCAATTGAATGAACTTATGAAAATGCAAGACGAAGTATGTGAGAACACGAGGATTTACAAGAACAAGACGAAGGTGTTCCATGATAAGAACATCCTTCGTAAGACGTTTACGATTAATTAAAATGTCCTTATGTACAATTCTCGGTTACATTTATTTTCGAAAAAATTGAGGTCTCAATGGACCGGTCCCTTCATTGTGAAAACTGTTCATCCATATGGGACTGTTGAGTTGTTGAATCCAAGGAACGGTAATATCTTTAAAGTGAATGGTCAGCAATTAAAGCCGTTCTTTGAGAATTTTCCTTCAGAAGGTATGTCCATACCTCTGACTGATCCTGTGTATCAGGATGTTTGATCTCTTAGTCTGATGGAGGTATAGAGTAGTTAGGTTAGGATTTTGTTGCTTTTGGTTTACTTTTCCATAGGTTTGTTAGAATGAGGTAGAATTTCAGTTTTTGTTCTCCCAGATACTTTAATTCCTAACTCCCTTTATTTTATAATTGCTCTCATGTTTTGCTCATTACATATCTTTTACATTGAGGACAATGCAATATTTGGTTGGGTGGTATGGGATCACTAGGATGAATCTAGCGTTTTGTAACATCACGAGCAATATGAAGAACATTTTTTAGATTTTTTTTAAAAAATTCAAAACTCCATTGGAAAACTTTATTTCTATGCATTTGGGACAGTGTAAGTACAAGAAAAAGAGAGGTGAAGTGAGTGATGTTGAATACATTGAACAATCTCTAAGGTCCTAGTCTTGTATGTTAATTTCCCTATTTTTATGATTGATAGAAATTTTGAACACTTTTACACCTAGTTCACATTACACGATTTTCATGGTTTAAAAGGATCATGTAGAATTGTGGATTAACTAGGTTTGGATTTGAGGTGTGAGGAACCAAGTCGGGTACTTTGTCCATCCTTGTCCATGGAAAAATAACGAAAGATGTGGATTTCTAAAAATCTTATCTAATATGTATGAAAAGAAAAGGAATGATGAAAATATGGGAATAATTGAAAATATGGTAGAAAATTCGGAAAAGGGCTACCTATTACCAACCGGGGGATGGTCTACTCGTAACCAAAGCCGGAAATGGGAAGTAGTGTGAAAGCCGGCGGAAGGACGGTAAGGCAAATTCCTATCATAGGCTTGTTGTTAATCTATACACCTTCAGATCCTTCGTCTAATTGATTTATGAAGAAGATAACCTCGGAAATCCATGAGATGAGCATTCACTAGGCACACTAGGTTAAATTGTTTGAATCTTTCTATTTATCAATCAATCAGCAGGAATTCCATATGCGCACTTGTTATGTTTTGAGAGGCTTAAGGTTTTAACCTCTATCACTAAGTATTTCCAATGTTTGCACTTGCACATCGTGGAGTGTATAGAAGCGTAGTTTTTGAAGGAGAGTTGGGTTTTGGAGAATGGAACTTATTTCACGCATATTTTGCTCGGGACTAGCAAAATGCTTGTTAGGGGGTGTGTTGAGCTCTTAAATGTGTATAATCTAACCCCATTGCATTACTAACTATTCATGATTCGCATGTTTAAAGACTATCCTAATGCACGGTTTTGTGATTGTAGGAATGAGAGAGACTTCACTCAATTGGTGGCTAAAAGATCATATTTAGAGCCCTTGGATGAAGACCCAAGGTGGGCCAAAGAATCACGAAGAAAGAAGGAGAGAAGAGAGAGAGAAACAAAGAAAAAATGGAAAAAAGGATGGCCGACCGGTCTTGACGGGTCAAGCCTGGTTGGCCAGTTGCTTCCCCCTCTCTTGAAGCTGCTGGAGCAAGGACCAATATGGTCCAACCGGTCAAGACCGGTCGGCCATGTATAATTCCACAGAATACCCGATTTTCCAGCAACTTCTTCAGCAAGATCCGATTTTTAAAGCGCGAGTGTGTAAGTACTGCGTAAATCTGAAAGATTCTGAGGTGGTACAACCTCACCACTATAAAAGAGGACTTAGGGATCATAGCTAAGATATCCTAGAAGAGATCTACGAAGGTGGGAGGCGGAGAAAGACGGAATCGAAGTTCTACAATTCCCACTAGTTTTTTGCTTTCTAGTTCATGTTTTTAGTTGTTTTAATGTTTCCTTGGATCATGAACGGCTAAACCTATTAGCTAGGGCTAAGAGGTGAAGCTTGTAGTGAATTTAAGATGTTTAAATTCGCTTGTCTTGGTTTCAAGTTGAATTTTCATTGAAGAACAATGGTTTGAAGTTTGAATGAAGTTCTAAGTACTTTTCTTAATCTTATGATGGCTCATAGATGTTTGAAAGAGTTGCTTTAGTTCTTAATTGTTTTGCATGAGTCTAGACCTGTACGCTCCGAGGAATCGGATTCAAGACGCTTTAGAGTTGAATTCTCATGTGGGAATACCAAGAGTTCTACTTTTCTAGAATTTCTGCTTATGTGTGATTATGTATATGATTTGAATGAAATTCAAATCATTATCTAGTTATGCTTTGTGACAGAGTTTAATGATGATTATAATTGTGATCTTAACCTATTGGAACTAGGATTGACCTATGCAATTGAGTATGCTCAAGTCCTAACTTAAATTGAGGGAATCATGTGCATAAATCACACATATGACAAATTGTATGTTATAACCGCTCTATCATCCGACTAGATAGGATTTGATCTCGATTCTAGTTGTGTATTTGGGAAACCACAGTGAATTAAGCATCAAGAATTGCTACAAGTGGATCCTTGAACCCCTAGTTCTCTTTTATATTAATTACATTCACTTTTAATTTCAGATTACCATTTACATTCAAATTCAAAAATCTATTTATTTTGATTTCAATTAGAGAATGTTAGAAGTAGTTTTGTGAATTCCTAACAAGTCTCTGAGAACGATCTCGGTCTCTACCGAATTATTACTACATCGCAATCCTACACTTGGGGAGGCGAACTGATGCGGACATCAGGCCCCACCTTGGGAAGACATGTGTTAGTTGCTTGGAGGAGATATGATCGGACCGTTGGATCGTGATGATGATGTGATCGAACCATTGGTTCATCGTGGCCCACTTTCATCACACCATCATTGGAATGCATTGGACATCTTAGATTTGAGTTTATTTTATACATTTTTTACTTATTTGAGTTTCGGGTTAGTATGGGTACGTTTTTTTCATGCAAATGTCTTTTTTTGAAATTTTGTTAGTAGGGGTATTTTGGTAATTATGCTAATTTCGAATTTTATAAGGGTGTTGCCCTAAACCTTTTTCATTAGTTGTTGATTTATGAAAAAGAGCAAACATTTGGTTGCCTCCTTCCTCTTTCCCTCTCTCATGGTGCTTCTTCTTCTTCCTTGATCTCCTTCTTCTCTATTCTTCTTGTGCCCCTCCAACTTCTTCCAGGTATTTCATCTTCTATTATTATCCTCCTAAACTTCTGTTTTGTTTATTCCCCACGATCTAAACCTTGAGAATCGATCTAAACCCTAAACCCCCAAATTCTCAAACCCCTAATCCGAGAAACTTTCTGATTCTTCGGACTAGTGATCATCATTGATCGATTGGGTATGACCATGCAAGATCGGGAGGTTCCATCCCTCGCCGGATCCAACCTATGCACTAATTGAATTCCATACTCCATGATTGTGATGATGGCCCGTTCCATTGCATGTTTCCTTTATGATTTTCTTAGTTTATGATGATTGATGCTAGATTTCATTATTACTATTGCTTTTATTTCCGCTGAATAATTGTGTTCATGAGCATGCATCATATTTAGGGCTGTCCTGCATCACGAACACTATTTAGCTTCCGCACGTTTATACGAAGGTATCGTGTTAGACTACTGACGTAATTTTAGTTATCAATTACGATACCTTAGAATACATCTAAATCTAGATTAATACTGTTTATATAGCTAACCATCCGAAAATAGAAACAATTTACGCAGATTTGTGTAACCATGCAAATCACCGACTTCACCGTCGACGGTCGCAGCCTCCTGACGACCGGTCGCATGGAGTCGGAAGAGTCAAGAGAGTAAATTTAACCTATTAAGCCTCAAACAACGACCGGTCTTGGATCAATCGCAGTATACTCGGCGACTGGTCTTCAATACACGAAAACTGTTCAGCAACCAAACTGTTTCCAAGGCCAATATTCGACCGATCGCCTGAACTGGTCAACCGGTTGTAGGACCATATTTTTGCTCAGTTTGAAGACTCCACCAACAATCTCCATCGAGGCTTCAAACGTCAAATATCATTTTTCCTTGCTCCTTGCATCATCTCATGTTCAACATAGTGACATCACTTCTCGTGCTACCTGCGTCTTCATTCTGTCTTTTGCCAATTCCAAAGAAATTGCGTAAAACTTGAACTTCTCTGTAGGAACCACCTTAGTTAGTATATCTGCCAGATTCACGCTGGTGTGAATCTTCTCCAAAGATACGAAAAACCAAACCTGGATCGAAATGGTGGTTTCTCAATTCCAAATTGCATCTACATTTCAAACATATTCAACATTCCGAAACCTCATAGGACCTGACACCGAATTGATTGGCCGGTCGCATAGCTAAAAAAAAAAATTCACAGCAAGTGAATGAAGATATCACTAATAATGAGACCTTAGCCATATGGAATTACCCACTGAATTTCGTCCATTGCCCACAATATTTCTAGCCATCCATCCAATGGCCATGATTTGGATGGTGGAGATCATCCAAGTAGTCTGATTGTTGGGCCGTGTAAATCCACCCACATATCCATGGTACAATTTTCAACCATGTGCCGGTCCCACACGCACACCTAACAACAAGTATGCCAACTTAGCACGTGTGTAAGACATCAGAGCCATGAATGAGGGGGAGTTTCTGTACATGTGTAATGTCTGTTTTTAGCTTTCCTTAAGCATGGGTTTAGGAATAACGGTAAAGACTATATCTCCAAAGATGAAAGATGATTCGATGCTTGCCCAAGGGGTTGTAATTTCTTCTGCAAACATGTCCTTTCTTGGAACACAAGAAAGTAAGCTTCTTCTCTTTCCTTTTTATCTAGGACGCCGCGGCAAGTGATTCAAAAGCACATGGCAT
>ML058402.1:600000-1032500 GCA_003013855.2 Liriodendron chinense
CTTTGTTTAGGCTCGACAAACGTGCTAAGGAACGACAAACGTCCTTAAATTTAAACCCGACAAACGAGCCAAGGAGTGCCTAACAACCCCTAGTCTTTAGGCCGACAAACAGGCCAAGGAACGGCTAACGTACCTAGACTTTAGGCCGACTAACAGGCCAAGGATCGACAAACGACCCTAGTTCGAGTTTGTCAAACAAACTTTACACTCAACTCCCACAGGGAATTGAGTGAATGGACTCCTAACAAAGATAACCTTATTTGTCGGATTGAGCCCCTTTGTAACGCCGCTTTGGGTTGCTTCTTCTTGCTCTCCCATGCTTGAATCAGCTCTCCTTGTGTTCCCTCGATCTTTGACGCCACTGCTTTGCCAAGGCTTCAACTCCAAGATCAGCTATCTTGCATGTGATGCTCCATTGAAGATGCCCAAGGTGCTAGGGAATGGTGAAACCTCTACAAATGGTAGGAAATGAATTTTCTAGAGGAATACACCTATTTGGACTCCTAGGTAGTGTTTAGACAAGAGATTTAATTATGATCAAAGTGTCAAACTCCTAGGAATCAACAAGGAACAAGTCCATTCTCATATTGCCATTGAATGGCCCAAGCTTGTAATGAAACATAAGGAGAATGACTTGCTATGGGTTTGGAATAGAGCCTCTGATAGTCTTTAGCAATGGTGGCTTCTATCTCCTCAAAACCCCCTCTCTTGGCCCTAAAAACGAACCCCCTGCTTTTATAAAGTTTCTGCAAACGGTCAAATAACGGGCAGATTCGCGCAGGGTCGGGCCCTCGGACGCTTGTGGTCAGGCGCCAGGAATCCTGTCCATAAAATTTTTTTAAACGCTGGACAGATTTGGAGTTGGTCGGGCGCACGATCAAGGTGTGGTCGGACGCCCGATGACCATACTTTTCACTGGTCGGGCGCCTAGTGGTCACTTTGGTCGGGCGTCCGGAATTCAATCCAATATTGGGTCTGTGCTGCTGGACATGTTTTGCACTGGTCAGGCACCAGGTGGACACTGGGTCGGGCCCCCGATGACCATTTGGATATATAGCCAACTCTCTGGACGGATTCCTCTATAGGTCGAGCGCCCGGTGGACACTGGGTCGGGCACCCAGCCAGGCATGATTTTCTGCTGTTTTGCAGCAGATCATACAACCTCTTTGTCATTCTTTTGGTGGTCTTTTGGGACACCTAAGGCTAATTTAAGATGACTAAAGATATTCTTATTGGGTCATGGTCATCTAGAGGTTTATGGTTTTGGATAGATACAAGGTTGAGGCTCACCAAGGCATCACTTTTACCTATTTCTTTTTTCTTGATGCAGTTGGTCTGTCTTGAGTCTTCAGTCTTCGTCTTTATCAAGCTCAACCGACTCTAGACTCATTGATCTAAGTAATTGACAAACAATGTACACTAGTATGCCACAGAAAAGTACACTAACAAATTCTATCAGAACTCATGGTTTTTGGCAAAAAATAGAACGTTTTCAAACGGGCCCAACCACATTGTTCGATTAATTATTCTAAGCCCTTTTCATGTTAGACACAAACTCTAAAACCCTACGAATCAAAAGTTATGATCGAAACAAAACTTACTATAAATAGTAAAATTGAAATAAAACTAAGTTAATGACCGTCGATCTGGTCGAATCTCGCAATTCTGGCATGGGAAACCGAGCATAGCGGGGTTGGTTGACTAAAGTAGTTCGAGCTACCCCAAAATCATATATTATATGCCTCGAAACTCGTTTCGGATCGTGAGATACAATCGTTTTACAGTCCTGATGATCCTAATCGCTTCCAACCCCGACCGGTCTTCTTCTGGTCCATCTGGGCCATGTAATAGTCAGCGACCTGCTCTACAATACTCGGTTGACAGTGAACATAACAACAAGTTCCAGTTGACCCTCGAAATCTGCAGTAGCAGAATGCGAGGCGTCCTGCACAATAGTGATGATGATATATTTGCTTCTTACTTTTCTTCTGTTTATTTGTGTTTTTCATAAAATTATGAGAAGCAAATATTTCAAGTGTCATTGTTATGGTGCCTAATGCTGAGATGAAGAAGATTATATCTGCTCCTTATTCATTGCCTTAGAGATTACGACTTGAGGCTTAAGCTATTAAAAGACTCTTCAGGACCTAAAGTTTTGATTGTCCTTGCAAATTCCTTGTGAAGGGAGGTCATTGCTAAGTTTGCACACATTTCCTATCTTAGGCTTGATACATAAGTGGTCTCTTCAATTGATGTTGCTATATTTACATACAGGTTGTTTCCCTTCCTAGTTCAGGTTTGTTTCTTTTCTTTAGCTCAAAATGTGAGTAGTTTCTTTCCTTGGCCGGAGTGTGGGCTTGTTTCGTTATTGGCTCGGGGTGTGGGCTTTTTTTCTCCTGACTTGGATATTTTTTCTTTTCTTTTCAAGTGTGTAGGCTTTTTCCCTTGACTTGAACTTTTTTCCTCTCAGGCTCGGACTGTGGGCTATTTTTTCCTAACTTGGACTTTATTTTCTCCCTGGTCCCGGGAAGGTTTTCTTTTTCATTTGCATGAGGTATGGTTTTTTCTTCTTTTATTTTATTTTCTTTTTTTCCTTTTATTCTTCTTGCTTAGAGGCTTTGGCCTTTATATCCTTGTAATTCGTGGGTTGTTGCCCTTGCTCGGTAATAAAAGAGTTTTTTCACTTGCCTTCCACGTTAAGGATTCGATGTGTTCCGTCCACCAGTCCATTAATTTACCGTGTCGATCTACTCAGTCTAAGTTAATTTGCATCGGCAATAAATAACAACGAACGTGTGAGCATGCTGTGAATTAGAATCTCTCACTCTCACAGCCTCCGTCCAAATAAAAAAAAAAAAGGAGAGGAGATGAGGAAGCATCTTAGGCGTGGGTGGCCCTGATTTTGAATTAGTAATGAAAAGATGGGACCCGCCGCACGCACAGCGCACCATCCATCCAACTTGAGTAGGAAGAGAGTGATCCTGCCGACGAACACAATCGACCAACTGTGACAGGGAATGTGTTCTACTGACCCTGCATTTCCACATCCTGCCTCCCCTATCACGTGCAACCATGCACACTTCACCTGATCTTCACGTGAGATGCCCTCACCTAGAGACACCGAGCTAAATCCTCATACCAACCCCATCTCTTTAAAAATGAGAAAAGATTTGATACTCTGGCAGCGTGCAATAGATGATATACAGGCAGTTAAAACTTGTTTAGAACTTGCACACATGGCATACAATTGGTCAAGTTAAAGTGTACAAATTATGTTATCTGGTGGAGACACCAAAATTCAATCTTAATTGATTACCTGACCATCAGATTGAATGAACGGTTAAAACTGAAAATATCCAATTGTCTTATTTCCACAAACAAGTTCTCACGAAGCAAAGCTTAGGATGGTTCAACCAATCTGATATTGAGATATTGACTTGGCAACAGTGGGCTCCACAATTTAGCTGGTTTTTTTGAATAAATATATGCCACGTTCAATTTTTTTAGCGCCTGTGTATCAAGGGTGGTAAGCAACCCGAATGCTATAACTCCTAATAAATATTGAAGATTCCATGCCAAATCTCTTTCCCCGCTTTGCTTTTACCTGCTTGAATTTTTCGTTGACTCCGGTGAAAGTCTACAACTATTCTCGAGGTGATGGTGATTCGTCAGCTGGCAGGAACTATTGGGGATGGACCATGAAAAATCAGACAGGAGTGGTGGGGGCGTTTGATGACTGTGATTTTTGGTCCATGACAGGTATTCGCCCAGAGAGCTGTATCTTTTGTTGTGGCAGTTGAAAAGAAAAAAACTTTAATACTCTAGAAAGTTTGATGGATGACACGCGGGCAAGGTATTAAAATTAGATTCTGGTTACAGTTTACTTGTATCGTGAACCAAAAAGATGATGAACATCTATTCCAAGTTTGGAGATGAAAATAAAACAAGTCTTTGTGAATGGTCAGATCTGTTTGACCAATGTAATTTTTGGATTATAAGTTTGAGCTGCATTGAGTTTTGCAATTTATTAATCGATTTAATTTGAGTTGATATATGATGCTCCGTGTAGTTAGTATTTCTAAGTGCCTGCATATCAAGCATCATTTGCAGGCAGTGTATCAAATAACTCCCTGTTGTTGAAATAGAAGACAGGACCTTGTCATCATGACACCGACAGTGTCCTGATTCACTGGCTTGTTCACGCTCGACATGTGATTTGACCATTGATACGAAGGAACACCAAGCAGATTGGTAATTTCAGTTACTAGGTTAGGAAAGAAAAAAAAAAAAAAAAAACCTACGGTGCGATAATAATAGTAATAGATCAGATGGATGCAACCTTCATCTTATTAAGAAAAAATTTATGTCATCCTCCATCCAAGGTGAGATCCATCGTATGTACAGTTGGGATCTCACCATGCCAGTGGTCCCACATGGTCCTAAATTGACATACTGGAAGAGTTGGATGGTAAATGCAGTGGTCACAATCCTTTGAGCAGGTCACACATGTTAGTCAATCCTAATTAACTGTCCAAATTGTGAGAGCCATCATATCATGGATGATGTTTCATAATCAGAAAAACAGACGGAATTGGATGTTTGAGTTGAAGAAGCGTTGCTGATATTCATTATCATTTAATAAGCTTTATTCCAACAACTAATTGTGGTCAACTGCACGGAATTTTACTTGGCATTTCACTCAATCACGTATATCATATATCCTCAATTTAGTTATAGAAATTCAACCTACCAAATCTCCATTCATCTGATTTTTGGATGTGGGGTCCCTGCATGTTTTCCTACGGTACACAAGCCATGTGCATGGGCATGTGGAAGATTATTCCTTGGAGATAGTTCACCACCATTTTTAAAAGTAGCGGGACTTGTACTTTGATGGATAAGGGTAGAGGTGACAATGGGTCGGGTCGGGTCAAGTTCGGGTTGGGTCGTTCCCACCTCAACCCTAACCCGACCCATATTGAATTCGAGTTGGATTTTCCCAACCCTTACCCAACCCAAATTAAACCGGGACGGGTCGGGTTAACCTACATTTTATGATCAACTAACTAATTTGTAGATTAAACTGAGATCATATCTTATTTTAAGCCCCAATTTGAATCAAAATACTAAGAATTCTAAAAAAAGACTCACCTAATAGATGAGTTTTACTAAATCAATTCACAACTAGATTTAAATATTTAGCTACCAATGTATGCCCAACATTGCTCATGAATCTGACATGAATAGTCATGGATTAGACTTCACCTCAAACTGGACTCAATGAGTATTGTTGAGTCAACTCAGCACAAGTTACAACTAATTTCAACCAGATTAAGCTTTAAGAGCAAAGATATATGATTATGATCAATCCTAAATAGTTGAACTAAATCAGACATTTCTCGAATTATAAACAACTTCTATCAATTAATATGAACTAGGCATGGAACGAGTTTGAATCGGTTTACCACTTGATAGCAAACCGGGTCGATCATAAATGTAACAGAAAGATGAAATGGCTGATTATCTTACCTATATCTCAGCAGCAAGAACTCTATGAATGCAGCCCAGCAATGACCTCAGCAGCAACAACATCGTCGGAGAAGAAGACCTAGCCTCCAATGGTGAAATGCTAACCATCGGTTTTCCTTCAATCCGACAGCTATGGATAAAGTAGAATCATTTCGAGGAACTTAGGAAACTTTGATATTTCAGATTTCAACTCCAACCCTTTCTAACGGACGTGTTGATATGGTTAGCATAAGATTTAGGGTTTCTAGATGCAAAAAGGGAGAAAAATGGAAGAAAAATTCTATTTATATGGTGGCATTCTCGACCCTAATCTAGGTGAACATCAATGGACGCCTAGGATAACTTGCAACTAAGGGTTATAAATAGCTTAGATTTACTCGAATGCATTATTATAGATCGACGTTAATAGGAAAATAAACGAAGGTGAGAGAAAAAGAAAAAGAAATATTTTCGTTTTCGGACCCACCAAGCGCACAACGCAACTTATATGTGAAACAATGGTTACACACATGAGCATCCACACCTAATATCAATTGAGTTCTAGTTAAAAATGATGTTGGAAACTGATAGGCGGTTTGGATCGAGCCAAGGTGGGCCACATTGGTCTTAGTGGTCAGGTTTTGAAGGGCCTGGAAATACAAAATTAGTTACCCACTGCCTTCTTTGGCTTCTAACTGTGTACATCATACAACAATAACTCAATGAAACACCTGAGGTTTACTAAACTCACTTGTTCGAACCATATGAACGGATTGGATCAGCCAGACTGTTGTTCAAAAGTGGGCCGCACGATCTTGAAGATAGACAGTGTCTGTTTGAGACGTTTCGATGGAAACGGAGGGAGAGAAGATTTTCTCTCAGTTTTGATTTTAATCGGGTCAACAGATGTTGACCGATCCACCTAATTCAGTGTACAACATGTGCACACTCACCAACAAAAATGAGGCCCACTTTCATCGGAAGTGAAATCCACTCCGTCCATCATCCAACAGGGTGTGTGAGAAAACAAACTGTGTATTATTTAACTAATAAGAAAATCAATATATAATAGCTTACCCCTAGGGAAATCCGACCTGATTAAGGATATATCTTATCCGTATCCAATCCGAATCTGATTCGGATCACAAGCATATGATCCGAATCCGACCCGTTTAAATATATATTTCAATATCAAAAACCCGACCCAAATATGATTCGATCCAATTTCGAATCTATTTTGAATTCAAATATTCAAATATCACAATTTGATTTTTTCAATAGTGGTGATTGAACGGCCACCATTAAAAACTTCCTTGAGGCCACACAAGTTTTGGATCAAGATCATATTTGTGTTTTCCCTCCATCTAGGTCTGTGTGACCTTATCAACAAGTTGTATGGTAAATAAACATTACAATGGGCCACAAAAAGTTTTTAGTGGTGGGCGTTCAATCACCACTTTTTTTTTCCCGTGGTGTGGTCCACCTAAATTGGATCTGCCTCATTTTTTGGCTCATGCCTTAAAATGATCTAGCAAATGGATGGATGGCATGGATAAAATGCATACATTGTGGTGGGGCCCACCCTATTAGCTAGGCAACACCCCCACCTTGTTAGATAGGCAACGCACCTACTTTGTTAGCTAGGCAACGCGCACACACGATTCGTCACACGCTGCACCCACCCACCCATTGGAGGGGTTACTACGTCTCCTTACCATTTCGAACTTGAGATCAGCTCAGACGTAGCACCACAACACCCATTGGGCAGTGGCCAGTCTCCTGCCCTCTTACCTCTGTCTCCTGCTGCCCTGCATTAGGCACAATGCCCAGCATGCAAGCCCTGTTGCGGCGTCGCCAAGTACGGTGGGCGCCCACTATCGAGTTCACAGGGGGCTAGGGCCACAACCGGCGGGCCATCTGGTGTAAAGGAGGAGCAAGAAGGAGAGAGAGATGCATCTGGACCAGCGGCCGGCGAGCCATCTAGAGAAGTAAGGAGAGAGAGAGAGAGAGAGAGAGAGAGAGAGAGAGATGCATTGCTGGTACGGTGGTACCTGATGAGAGCCATATGGCTGGACGGGGATCGCTGGATGGACCAAGGCTGGTAGTTGCGTGGTGCGAAATGGAGCTGACCTTCTCAGCTTAGGGTGGAGAGGAGAGAGGCGAAATTGAGGAGCATTAGGGTTTTTTTATTTTCATTTTTGCTTTTATACCTTGGCTTAATCGGATCATAAACGGATCGGATCGAGGTCAATCCGGATATGACCCGATTATTAAACTGGATCAAAATCTCTGATCCAAATCCGACCCGCTGATCCGATTACTGGTTCGAATCCGATTAAATCGGATCGAATACGGATCATGATCCGTGCCGTTGACAGCCCTACTTACCCCTATATGATTCGGGTTGGGTCACCTTTAACCGTAACCCGACCCATAAAAATCCGGGTCGGGTCGGGTCAACCCAAAATTTAATTTGGGTCAAATTTTCCAACCATAAACAGGAAAAAACCAGGTCGGGTTGGTACGGGTTAGCGGGTCGGGTTGAATTTTGCTGGGTCTAGATAAGGGGTGCAGCAGGAGTCCTTGGATGAGGTAACAGATGAATGAAAACAGTGGTGAACGATCACTAAGAGCCAGGAACTTGCTCGCTCGAAGGAAGGGGAAGTAGCAACCAAAAAAGCTGGGAGCCTGAGCTTGCACAAAAGGGTTAGGAAGCAGTGTGCTGGCTGCACGTGAACGTGCTTTTAACGTATACCGTTGATGCGGATCTCATCTAGGAGATGCCTTTACTTTTTAATTTACGAGGCCAGGTCTTGTAGTCAGCGGGACTAGTAAATGTAATTCACAGCACCCTAGTTGCCCCAGGCCAATGCATGATCGGAGCCGTTCATTGGCTTACCCTTGCAGTGGATGGTCCGTGCAAAAAAAAAAAAAAAAAAAAACAAAGTATGGCTTGAGACAAATAACCCTATCCATGTGATCTATGTACAAATAAAATGACAGAATGAACAATGATTTACGTTCATCTTAATTTTAGAATGGTTAGGAATATAGTTGAAGAAAAAGAGGAATGTCCATGGCCCACCATTGGTAGGCCCTACTTCTTACTCTAATTCCTGGGCTAGTTCTGGTGGACCAGGATTTGACTTTAAGTAGTTGGAGGGCCACCTTTTGGTTAGAATTATTATCCTGCAAGGGGCCTGGCCCTGGACTTCAACTTGTTAAATTGAAGCAAGCAGCAAGGAGACATGGCAAGCAGTTGTGTCTGCGTCTCTGTCGATATATATATATATATATATATATATATATATATATATATATATATATATATATATATATATATATAGGCAAAGCCTTGAATAAAAATAGTGCTTGCCCGTCCTTAAATCATTTTTATGGTTTCATACACACAAACGTATATCCCACCTTCACGGTTGTGTCCGCCATATCCCTGATTTGAACCGGTTTGCTCATTCCTACTAACAACTAGGAGCAAGGATAGTATAAAAATCATGCCAATTAAATGATCCTAAGTACCTGATCTCTAATTCAATTGGAAGATTTTTGAACCAATGGTTACTCCCATTGTTTACAGTGAATAAACTGTCCTTAATTGATTATTGGACGTCCTATAAGCCATTCAAAAGGTTTGAGGACGTCAGCGAAACCCATTGCACACACATTTGTAATGGGCTTGTCGGCAAAAATCACAAAGTGAAGTCATAAAGGTGGGACATGGAACCGCATGTCCCCAATTGCACGGCGTCCCATGATTTTGGCTTTTAGTGCGTTGGTGGGTTACTTCCCACTTGATTATATGCAGCATAAGTTAAACCATGCAAGAATGACAACATAATATACAGGTAAGATGAGTCTGACCTGAAGACTATGCAGAAGAATCTTGATTAGAACCGTACATTACTGTCGGTCGATGCTTAGTTTTGTATAGATTGAATGATATGAGGCTGTTTACACCATTGGGACAGTCAGTGGTAGATTAAGTGAAGATAACCTAGTCTCAACACTGAGGTCTAGGTATCAAAACCCAATGTGGGGGTGACTAACATTGTAGTCGCGTGTGTGTACTAACAATGGGATGTGTGAACTAACCAATAAAAAAAAAGAAAAGAAAAAAAAAGACTGTTTACACCTCTCTTTCAGGTGGAACAATGAGTGTTCCATATTAACCATTCACAAAATCTTACTCATGCCTTGAGGATATCTTTTGCCATTAAAATGGTACAAAGATGTACACACATCTAAAAAAAAAATATATTGCAATAAAGGACATAACTTTTACATGAATAGCACGTGTAGTCGAAGTGGCGTACTTAACAAGCTTATAAGGATCTATCGAGATAGAAAGTCTATCACAATTCAAATATTCTCGGTAATGCTATCTCACACAATCCTGTCAAAATGAGGATCTCCCCTGAGATGATTGATGCTTTCATAAAGACTATGAAGGTTCAAAAAGCCGATTCCTTTCCAAACGGAAGGAAATTAAAGGACATGACTAGGATTCCAAGTCTGGTTAGGATACAGAATGATCTCGTAACCTTCAGGGATTTCTATAGCCAAGCTGGTGAGGAGATCTAAAAACGGTTTCAAGGATCTCGGACCAGCAAGGAAACTTAAAAGAGCTTCCAACTCCTGAGCTATACAAAGAGCACATGATGAAGAGCTCAGGGTCCACACCAAACACAATCTTTTTACATAGCGCAATACTGCTTATCTCAGTTTCATAGCTTTAGATTCTTTCACTTTTGTCTAGCCCCGTTGCAGAATGTCTAGAGTTTAGGATAGTTTATATCATTATTATCCAGTGCCATCGCTGCAGTACGCTTAAGAGTAGTATAAATATCAATGACCTACCATTGTCGGATCCCCCGATCAATTGAGTCCTTACTTGGATGATCACACCTGGTCACATCCTTTGACCATCCGCCTTGATTGTTTGTCCATGCAAGCGATCACAGATATTTATTTTTTATTTATTTCTTTTAGAAATCATCTACCTGAATGTGATTCCTTGGATCCAACAGCAACCGAAGATGGAGATTATACTTCTTCATAGATGCGTCTCATGTCGCTGGAAGAAGGTTATACTTCTTTCATTGGTTTAAGAAGAGGTCTAACGAAACACTCTCCTTTAAGTAAGATCAACCTTGTAAATCGTGTGGCAATGATGGAATCCGCCTTCTTCTCCTTCGCAATTGATCTCTCTGCACTTCACGAATTGGTGCTCGAAATCGCTTTTCTCATTCATCTTGGTCATGAGTCCTTAAAGCATTTTATAGAAATACAGCCACGGTGGTTATCAAAACCACAGGAGAAAACTGCTCATATGGTTTGGAAATTACCAGAGTAATGGGCAGTTAGTTATCCCATAACTGCCACAACCTATCTCTTCATCTCCCAGTGGGTGAGTCCCACTTGAACGACACGTGTTACAGTTACAATTTCTCTGCTTATTTTTATTTCTTCATTAATTATACTAAGCTTCCATTATAACTCAATAAAATTAGCATTTTAGCCTTTAGTTTTAATAATGTCCATTAATTATTACACTATTCAGAAATACAAGGCCCGCGACCACTGTTGAAGGAAAAGTCCTTAGTTTAAGGAAAAAAGTTCCCATTTAAAAGGATTAACCCTCCCCTTTTAAATTACTTGATCGCTAAAACAATTGGTGGCTGGACAGTCAGATTTACCTTCATAAGTCTGATCCTACGCTTATTTAACACTTGGGGTCACAAGCATTCAATCGAACTCGAGTCGAGTAAGACTTTGGTATGCCCACACTATTCTAATTGCACACATTTAATATGAATGTTTACACAACAAAATTACTTTTCAATAGATAGGGGAGAGAAGTAGTATTCTAATACTGGAAATGCTAAAAGAAGAAACATTCATCATTTTATTCAGTGTATTGGGTTCTTGTACATTCCATTGACACATCCCTTGATTCTGAAGCAGAATATTTATGATAAAAATACATATATATTTAATAGTAAATTTCGTCAAAGCTTCGCCCCTCTTCGGCTTTCATTCTGCTAATGACAGAGAATATGATTGGGAGAGTTTCCAAGCCAAGCTTGCTCTCCTCCTCTTGCATCATGACTTTAGATCTGGCTTGATTCTTCGATAGTCTAGAATTTTGAAAGGGGAATGGGAATGAGATCCTTAAGATCCACTCCCGACATCTTTAACAAAAGCTGTTATGTCAAATACTTTGAATTTCACCCTTCAGAGTGCTTTTACGCGTCCCGCGTAAACGACAAAGTGTTTATGCGGGTCACGTAAATGCCCTTTTCTGCACTTTCTTCAATACTTCTTCTCTTCAATTTTTCATTCCTCCATTTCGACAGAGTTTCCTTGTCATGCTTCTTCAATTCCCGAGGATCGCAACTCGTGCGTTTAACCCGGGAAGAAGGAGATGCACAAGGCTCTCTTCATACCTCTAGAGTCTTTAGAAGGAGATTTGGACTAAACTTCAGAAGTGAATGCAAAATGAGGACGCCTGGGGGTATTTATAGGCTTCGGGGCAGATCTCGTGTAAAGAGCACTTGGACTTGACAACTCGTTTACATGACCTGCGTAAATGTTCTCCAACCCTAAGTGTAAGGTTGCGATGTAGTAATAATTCGATCGTGAGACTGCTACAATCCGAAGATTGCACACCCAAGTGCAGGTAGCGAAGTAGTAAAATACTCGGTAAGACCGAGGTCGATCCACAGGGATTGGGGTTAAGAACACTCAGAGGAATTAGTTTAGGTGAGTGAGATGAAATCTGGTTTATCCACGAGAGTGGAGCAAGTTGTGTGTGGTGAAAGATAAAAATAGAAAAGGGGCTAAGGCATCAGGGATCCACCTTTGATTCATTCACAAGATTTGATTCGTTTGTCCAACTATAAATCAACTGGAATTGAATAAAGATTCATTCCAACCGGAAGATAAAACAGTTAAACCATTTGCATATTTCATAAAAGATGGTGATCTGAACCGATTGATTTGACCATGAAGCACTCGTTAGTTGATCGCAGGGAATTCCAAGCATCCATTGTGCCCGGAGTCGACAATGGATCAAGGAATTGTACAGATCAACAACTTTGCCAACAAGTCAACCGATAAGATCACAAATCACACGATCAAATACATACTTACAAGATAGGAGGCTTTGATTGACCGATCCAACCGTTAAGATCTCGTCTGTCGATCGCAGGGAATCCAAAGCATCTAATGTGCCCGGAGTCTACAATGGATCAAGGGATTTTACAGATCGATGACTTTACCTGCACTAGCTCGATGACCGTAGGGAATCCAAAGCATCCAACGTGCCCGGAGTCGACGATGGATCAAGGGACTTTATCGATCATGAACTAGCTAATTGGTGTGCAAGGGATCCCAAGCATCCAACGTGCCCGGAGTCGACGATGGATCAAGGGACTTGCACAACAATAGCGTCCGCCGAGGTAGATAACCGAACCAATCAACCAAAGAAAACACCAACATTTACACCACACAATGTTGAACCAAAAGAACCATATCTTGCAAATTTCTTCAAAGGCTTCACCCCTAGCCTTAGCTAGAGGTTTAGCCAACCATGCTATAATGGAAGACTAAATTCTCTACAAAGGAAAAACTATACTACTCTACACTACAAAAGAAAGAAGAGAAGACTAAAGAAGAGAGAACTCTTGGATGGGATGATCAGAATGAGAGGGAGAGGAGCTTCTTTTATAGCCTTATGAGGAGCTCCCAAGCCTAGGTGGCACACCAAAAGTTTCTTTAGGTTTGGGAATGGAGTTAGGCTTGGAGTGCCCAAAGAAAACTTTGCTTTTAGGTTTGGGCTTGGAGTTAGGCTTGGATGGACATGTGGCAAGAAAAGTACTCCAATCCTAGGTGTCACTCCAAGCCTAAAGCAAACTTTTCTTTTAGGTTTGGGCTTGGAGTGAGGCTTGGATGATAGGTGGCAATTCCAAGCCTTACACATGTGTTGGAAGAGAGAGAGAGAGAGAGAGAGAGAGAGAGAGAGAGAGAGAGCTCCTCTCTTGCTGCCATGGTGGAGATGATGAGAAGGATCAAGGGGTCCACTGGATGGTGGAGAGCTGGCCGCTGGTGTGGCAGATGGTTGGATGGCTGGAAGGAGCTGGAGAGCATCTGGATGAATGGACGTCCAGACCTTTTGCACGTTTGGTCCAGCTGAACTTTGGATGGTGGATGATGGAGATGATGAGTGTCCCAGTTACTGGAGAATGGACAGACGTCCATTGCTGGACATTGGTGTGTTACTGCTCCTTGGATGAACGGATGGAGTTTGCTATGATGGATGGAGTGGATTGACGGTTGTTGGACAACCCACACTTGCTGGACGTGATCATGTGAACTGGAGGGATGGACGGTTGAAGCATGTTGTATGTGCCAACAGAGGGGTCCACTAGTTGCACGCTGGAGGCCTTCTATCGTTGAACTGGTTGGACGGTTGGAGGGATGAAGCTGATCTCCAGCTGGACGGTGGAGATGTTAATGTCCCTGAATGCTGCTTTGAGCTGGCATGTGTGGAGGATAGGTCTGCACATGCTAGATGGAATAGTGTTGGCCATTCACTGCAGAACTCGATGTGATCTCCAGATTTTGTGGACGGCTGAGATGAAGCAATGCCGCTTCACAAGATGGGGAGTCCAGCACGTGTGATGGACGATGGATGAGATTGATGGTGGGGTTGCACACGACTCCAGCTTGATGGACGGTCCAGATGATGTGGACGATTAGGTGATGAAGCAGCTTTGCATCTGCAGCTTTGATGGACCGTTGCAGCTCCTTCTTCTAGCACTCAAATGCACGGTGGAGATAATGGGGTCTATCACGGATGAACGGCTGGTGAAGTGGCTTCAACTGCTGGACGTGATGTGGGTCCCACCTGACGCTGGAGATTGGAGGATGGACGGCTGGTACGATCAGCTGGTTGGATGGACGGTGAAGCTGCAGCATTACTGCTGCACGTGTGGGGATGCTGATGAACGGCTGGAACGTCCATTGTTTGGACGGTGGAGATTTTGGCTGCTGTGATGGACGGCTGCTGATTGAACTCTGGACGTCAACTGAAGATAGAAGCAGCTGTTGCTGCTTGTGGTGCTGAAGATGGACAGTCCAGATGTTGTGGACGTCTGATCTGCTGGCTTGATTTGCTGGACGGACGTCCTGGAGATGGATGATGATTGAAGATGGTGGACAGTTGAAGGTTGGACGGTTGGGGATCTGCTGGACACTGAAGCTGCTGGATGGTCTGGCCTTGATGATGGACAGCTGCGCTGGTTCAGCTGCACGTGCAAGGTGGGGCCTGCTGAAGTTGATGACGTGCTTGCTGATGGACGGTGTGCTCTGCACGGTGCTGGATGCTTGGACAGTTGGAAATGAAGGTGGGTCCACCTCTCTGCTGGACGGTAGATTGCATGCTGATCCATCAGCACGTTTGATGGATGGATGGCTGTGCTGATGAACAGTGATTGAGGTGCGTCTGCCTCAATGGACGGCCAGATTTTTGGGCTACTGTGAGGTGCCATCTGCTGCACGTGTGAGTGGGTGAGAGGGAGATGGAGCGGTCCACCTGCTGGATGTTGAAGATGGACGGTTGTGATGTGCATGGATGACTGGTGTCCAGCTGATCGTGATGGATGGATTGGATTGTTGGAGATGATGGTATGGTCCAAAGTGCTAGTCGATTAGGGCCTTTGATCTGATGCTCATGAAAGTATCGCCAGCCGTGATGCACAGTTGGTCCCAACTATAGACATCCAATCTTGAACATCCAAGCATGATCATCCATTTTTTTGTGAAGGCCTTGATCACGATCATCATAACATGTCTCAGATGGATCTCCAAAAATGTCGATTTGATGAGGCCTTCTGAGACTTCAGATCCACCACAGAATATGGTTCACTCTTCGATCTTTACGCCCTGATTTTCCTCAGGATTGCCACACACTTGACGTTGATTACTTTTGGGCACTAAATCGTCCTAATTGACTCGGATTTTGTCCAACTTCTCCTGATCACCTGAAGACAGAAAATTCACCTAATGAGAGATAATTAACCGGAAAAACAATGATAATGCTCTTAACAACCAGGGTTAATTATACAATATTAGGTACTCATCACACCCCCCAACCAGCATTTTGCTAGTCTCTAGCAAAACATGCGAAAATCATCGAAGGATTTTTCAAAATACTACAATCAATCTTATCCTTGACAGTTTTCACCAATCAAAACCATCTGGAGACTTCCTCTTATTTCTTAATAAAACAAAAATAAAGAGAAGAAAAGGTTTATGTGATCCTTCAAGTTATCTAAACAGTAGAGTTTCCAAGGCATATAGTTTTGAAAATATTTAAACTTAGTTTCTAGTCACTTAGTAAACAACTCAATTGGGTTCAAAGCATTAATCATTCAATAGAAGCATTTTAAACATTGAGTTCCATGGTGCACGGTGAAGTCTAGCCTTGATACAACTAGGGGTTCAGTCTTCTACTTTCATGTTAACACTGATGATTGAAGAGAATGGTCAGATCAACCAAGTCACTGATTCCGAGCCTTGTTACTGTTTTTTTTTTTTTCAACATTTTCCAGCTTTTGATTTTTTTTCTTTTCTTTTCTTTTTTTTTTCAACTTTTGATCTCCTTTTTTTTTTTTTTTTTTTTCAATCAATAACCGATAGCCGAAGACTCCAAAAGGCTCACTTCGTACTATGGTAATGTTTTGTAATGGTAACGACAATGGATGAAAGTCCTTGCCCCAAATTACGATGAATATTCTCTCTTTTTTTTCACAATTTTTTTTTTTCACTTTTCTATGAATAAAGTAGACAAGGATCTCCAGGCTTGGTTCCTATCACTCTCAACAATCATCAAGTCAACATTAAAGTATCAAACTCAAATCCTGGCAGTGCAAGCTAGATGTGAACTGTGAAAATTTATGACTCAATCAATGTTTATTATTTTCTAATGGAAAATTAATGGAACGAACTCAATTTTGAAATTTACTGAAGCAACTAAACTCTAAGTTTTAACATTGTCATTACTAAAAGCCTTTTTATTCTATTATTCAAATTATTTCAAAATCACATAAATCACATAAATCCCTAGATTTTTTTTTAAGCGAAAGAAATAATAATTTACAGTCAATACAACCACAAAATTTCCTGCTCCTTTTGTGCAATGCACATAGACCACGTATCATCCGACAGACTCCTTCGGCCACAAGATGAGCCACATCCTCACATTTCCCATGATCAATTCAGTTTGGGGTCTTACGCTGCTCATAATACCATGAGAGTGTGCTTCACCTCCCAGCTGCCTTAATCCCCTTCATGATTTCTGAGAACAGGGAATATCTGTCGGTTTCAACAGCGATTTCCAACTAAGGTCCTCTATCACGGTGCGTTCAACACGAACAGGATGTTTCCAATAAAACCTTTTTTTTTTAACCTAAAATAGCAAAGAGATAGGCAAAATAGCAAAGAAATAGACAATTGGAAAGATTTTTCACAGGAATTCCACACCCCCCAACCTAAATGTAACATTGTCCTCAATGTTGAAAAATGAATGCATAGACAAATGCAACATGAGAGCAAAATATTAAAGAATAGAGGGTAAAGAGTACCTGAGAGGATGAATACTTATAAGCGCTGGAATTTTCCAAGTTGCCAAAACAAAATACAAGAAACAAACTAACCTACTAGTATACAAAAGGGGATCTCCGTCAGACTAGGAGATCAATCCTGATAAACAGGATCTTCCAGAGGGGTGGATTCCTCCTCTGGGGCAAATTCCTCAAGGAAGGGCTTCAAACGCTGCCTGTTCACTTTAAATACATTTCCATTTTTGGGGTTCTCAATCTCAATAGCCCCATGAGGGTAAACAATTTTGACTACAAAAGGGCCGGTCCATCGAGATTTCAGCTTTCCTGGAAACAGATGTAGCCTAGAATTGTACAAGAGAACTTTCTGAGATGGTTCGAAAGATCTTCGAAGGATATTCCTGTCATGGAATACCTTCATTCGTTCCTTGTATATTCTGGCATTATCATAAGCCTCATTCCGGATTTCCTCCAACTCGTTCAGCTGGAGTTTGCGAAGCGAACTGGCCTTGTCAAGATTGAAATTGAATTTCTTTATAGCCCAATAGGCTTTATGCTCCAACTCCACAAGCAGATGGCAAGCTTTCCCATAGACAAGTCTATAGGGAGACATTCCAATCGGAGTTTTGTACGCTGTACGATAAGCCCACAACGCATCGGTTAGTCTTAGAGACCAATCCTTGCGGTCTGGATTCACAGTTTTTTCCAAGATGTGTTTGATTTCCCTATTGGAAACTTCTGCTTGACCACTTGTTTGTAGGTGATTGGGCGTACTCACCTTGTGTGTGATACCATATCTCTTCATCAAAGCCTCGAAAGGTCTGTTACAGAAGTGTGTACCCCCATCACTGATAATGGCTCGAGGCGTCCCAAATCTTGATAGAATATTCTCTTTTAGAAATCGTAGAACCGTTTTGTGATCATTGGTTCTACACGGGATTGCCTCAACCCATTTGGAGACATAATCGACAGCCAATAGGATATACAGATATCCAAATGAGGAAGGGAATGGTCCCATGAAATCGATGCCCCAACAGTCGAAAACTTCGATGATCAATATCGAATTTAAAGGCATCATATTTCTACGGGAGATTCCTCCCAACTTCTGACAACGGTCACATGCTTTGCAAAAAACATGGGTGTCCTTGAATATTGAAGGCCAGTAGAAACCGCACTGGAGAATCTTGGCAGCGGTTTTCTTAGAAGAGAAATGACCACCACATGCATAAGAATGGCAAAAGGAGATGACACTGGTTTGTTCATTATCTGGAACACACCTCCTTATGATTTGATCTGGGCAGTATTTGAACAAATACGGATCATCCCAGAAAAAGTTGCCTACCTCTGTGAAAAATTTCCTTTTATCTTGTGGGGTCCAATGACTCGGAATTCTTCTTGCAGCAAGATAGTTAACAATGTCAGCAAACCAAGGTTGGCAAGAGACTTCAAACAGCTGTTCATCAGGGAAAGTGTCCTTTATCGGTGTCGTCTCTACGGAATCAGAGAGTACTAGGCGAGACAAGTGATCAGCCACTACGTTTTCTACTCCCTTTTTGTCTCGGATCTCAAGGTCGAATTCTTGGAGCAAAAGGATCTACCTGAGCAAGCGAGGCTTAGCATCTTTCTTAGAAAGAAGATACTTGAGAGCCGCATGATCAGTAAAAATCACAATTTTGGACCCAATCAAGTAGGACCTGAACTTGTCGAGTGCAAAGACTACGGCAAGGAGTTCCTTTTCCGTAGTAGAGTAGTTTACTTGCGCACTGTTCAAGGTTCTACTTGCGTAGTATATAACATAGGGCTTCTTGTCTTTTCTTTGCCCCAAAACTGCCCCAACAGCGTAGTCACTTGCGTCACACATGATTTCAAAAGGTATAGTCCAATCGGGTGGTTGCATTATCGGTGCGCTGGTCAACATGCCTTTAAGCTTGGTGAAAGCTTCTTGGCAGTCATTGGTCCACTCGAATGGAGCATCCTTTTGCAAGAGATTGCATAATGGACGAGAGATATGACTGAAGTCCTTTATAAATCTCCTATAGAATCCTGCATGACCCAAGAAAGAACGAATGTTTCGTACACTTATGGGGGCTGGTAGGTTGGCAATTAAGTCGATCTTTGCCTTGTCTACTTCTATTCCATTGGACGAAATATTATGTCCAAGAACAATTCCCTTTTGAACCATAAAATGACACTTTTCCCAATTCAAAACAAGATTCTTTTCTTCACACCTTGTCAAGACCAATTGTAAATGGTTCAAACATTCATCAAAGGAACAACCAAATACCGAGAAGTCGTCCATGAAGACTTCCAAGAAATGTCCAACCATGTCAGAGAAAATACTGAGCATGCATCTCTGAAAAGTGGCAGGAGCATTACACAGTCCGAAAGGCATCCTCTTGTATGCAAATGTGCCAAATGGACAAGTGAATGTGGTTTTCTCTTGATCTTCTAGGGCAATCTCTATTTGGTTGTATCCAGAGTACCCATCTAGGAAACAGTAATAGGAGTGACCAGCTAACCTTTCTAACATTTGATCAATGAATGGTAAAGGAAAGTGGTACTTCCTAGTAACAGTATTCAGTTTCCTATAGTCGATACACATTCTCCAACCAGTAGTGACTCTAGTTGGTACCAACTCATTGTCTGCATTCGCAACTATGGTAACTCCAGATTTTTTTGGTACCACTTGGGTTGGACTTACCCATTGGCTATCTGAAATAGGGTAGATGATACCCACATCCAATAGCTTGAGGACATCGGCTCTAACCACTTCAGTCATGTTTGGATTCAATCTCCTTTGTGGTTGTCTAGAGGGTTTAACATTCTCCTCGAGGTGTATCCTATGGGTACAAATCAGTGGATCAATTCCCTTGATATCAGCAATTGTCCAACCTATGGCATCCTTGTGTTCCTTGAGAACATTGATCAATTTGTCCTCTTGGTCTTTATCAAGGTGAGATGAAATAACCACAGGAAAAGTATTGCCTTGACCCAAGTATGTATATTTCAGTTCCAAAGGTAATGGCTTCAGGTCAAGCTTTGGTGCTTCAATTCTTGATGGTAGAGGTCGTGAATCATTTAGAGAGAGTTTTTCAAAATGGGGCCTCCACTGGTTTGTATCATGCACAAGGGTGGATTCTAACAATCCATTCACCACTTCCAAAATTATCTCATCATCAGAATCAGCAAAGTGGGCTAGACATGCTTCTAAGGGTTCGGACAGAGAGGTTAGAAGGAATTCTTCTTCCATGAGGGTATCGATCAGGTTGGCCTCATGGATCTCATCATCATTCCTTTGTTGTTTACACATGTTGAAAACATTTAGCTCTAGCTTCATATTGCCAAATGAAAACTTCACGACCCCATTCCTGCAGTTAATCACAACATTGGAAGTTGCCAGGAATGGTCGGCCAAGAATAACAGGTATCTGGGTGCTAACATTTGCTACAGGTTGGGTATCTAAGACGATGAAGTCTACTGGGAAGTAGAATTTGTCGACTTGTACCAACACATCTTCCACTACTCCTCTCGGTATCCGTACAGATCGATCGGCAAGTTGCAAGGTGGTTCTGGTGGGTTTCAATTCACCGAGTCCCAGTTGTTCGTACACCGAGAAGGGTATAAGATTGACACTCGCCCCTAAGTCAAGAAGTGCTTGTTCGACCCGGAAGTTCCCTATTATGTAAGTAATAGTAAGACTACCTGGATCTTTGTATTTTGGGGGAGAGTTCTGGTTGATGATAGCACTGACCTGTTCAGTCAAAAAGGCTTTCTTTTGTACATTGAGCTTGCGCTTAATAGTACAAAGATCTTTCAGAAACTTGGCATATGAAGGTATCTGCTTGATTGCATCCAACAAGGGTATGTTGATTTTCACTTGTTTAAAAACTTCCAAGATATCTTGAGCTTTAACCATTGCTTTAGATGAGAGTAGGCGTTGGGGAAACGGGACCACTGGCTCGAAAACATGCTCTGTCTCCTTCTCAGGTTGATCATCACTAGATCTGTCATCACTCTTCGATTTAGATGATTCCTTAGGTTTATCAACTGTCCTAGGAATATCTTTTTCAATTACCTTACCACTTCTTAGGGTGGTGACAGATTTAACGTGCTCAACATGAGGGTTGGAAGGACCTGAATCATTCACCTCATATTGTCCCTTCGGGTTAGGTTGAGGTTGGGCCGGAAAGGTCCCTTTCTCCTTAACATTCTGTCGTGATTCGATTCTTTCAACGGAAGTTTTGAGCTCTTGGAGGGTTTGCATGATGTGCGTGATGTTCTGATCTTGTCTCTGATTGATTTGAGTTTGTCCCTCCATGAATGTATGCAAAGTATCCTCTAGGGTCTTCCTTGGTGGGGGCACATACGGTGTGCCAGTGGAAGGCACTTGAGGATTATTGCCTACATTGGCAGTTTGTCCATTTCTCCAACTGAAGTTTGGATGGTTCCGCCAATTAGGATTATACGTGTTTGACACTGGGGCATTAAAAGGTCTTTGATAAGTATTCATGGCATTGGCTTGTTCGTGCAACACTTCTTAAAGAGCTGGGATTGTAGGACAACCCTTAGTAATGTTTGCATCGCTCTTACAAATGTCACAAACACTTTCAGCCTCCCTGGTTTTAATAGCGTTGACCTTCCTTAATTCCATGGCTTCTATTTTACGTGTGAGCCCTGCTATCTTTGCATTAACATCGTCATCCTCGGTTAAAAGATAAACATCTCTTTTTTCATTGAGCCCAGGCTTGGTCTTAGCGGGTTTGTCAGATGTGTCCCAAGATTGGGAATTTTCAGCTAAGAAGTCAAAGTATTCCATAGCCTCATCAGAACCTTTGCTCATAAACTCCCCATTACACATCATTTCTACGAATTGGCGCATGACTGGGCTCAATCCATTATAGAAGAAGCTAATCAAGTGCCATGTTTCGTAGCCATGAGGTGGGCAGGCAAGTAAGAGTTCCTTGTAATGTTCCCAACACTGAAAAAAAGTTTCATTCTCCTTTTGGGAGAAATTCATTATATCTCGTTTCAGGGTGTTGGTCTTATGAACAGGGAAAAACTTTTTTAGAAATTCCTTAGTCATCTCTTGCCATGTCCCTATGGTTCTGGGCCTTAAGGAGTGCAACCAAAACTTGGCTTTCTCCTTCAAAGAAAAAGGAAATAGTTTTAACCTAACCAAGTCATCAGAAACGTTGTCGTAATGCAAAGTAGCGATTACTTCATCAAATTCCCTCAAATGTAAATAGGGACTTTCAGTGTCGAATCCATGAAATTTAGGAAGTAACTGTATCACTCCAGGTTTAAAATCAATGTTACCCGCATTCACTGGAAAAACCATACAAGAAGGAGTACTCGTTCTTGCAGGTTGCAAGTAATCACGTAAACTCCTAAATGGTGGTTCATTGTGTACTTCATTCTCATCTTGATCATATTCATTTTCATTCTCGGCCATGTTTATGGTTAATTCACAAGTATCAGGAAGTTTTCTAACACAGTGATTGGATAGACCTTCAACCAAAATTCCGTCGCTTAGAAGACGTCTTGTGTGATCACGAGTCCACTTACGCATAAACACTAAACAAGGAGATAAGGAAAGAGGTTACCCGGAAAGAAGAACACTTGGTTATGAGTAATTCCTGAGAGCAACAAAATAAAAGAAGTTAGTAGACTATTGACAATATATATACATAAACTAATTCCAAAAATATTCTTAAACCGATGCCAATCCCCGGCAGCGGCGCCAAAAACTTGCTACAATCCGAAGATTGCACACCCAAGTGCAGGTAGCGAAGTAGTAAAATACTCGGTAAGACCGAGGTCGATCCACAGGGATTGGGGTTAAGAACACTTAGAGGAATTAGTTTAGGTGAGTGAGATGAAATCTGGTTTATCCACGAGAGTGGAGCAAGTTGTGTGTGGTGAAAGACAAAAATAGAAAAGGGGCTAAGGCATCAGGGATCCACCTTTGATTCATTCACAAGATTTGATTCGTTGGTCCAACTATAACTCAACTGGAATTGAATAAAGATTCATTCCAACCGGAAGATAAAACAGTTAAACCATTTGCATATTTCATAAAAGATGGTGATCTGAACCAATTGATTTGACCATGAAGCACTTGTTAGTTGATCGCAGGGAATTCCAAGCATCCACTGTGCCCGGAGTCGACAATGGATCAAGGAATTGTACAGATCAACAACTTTGCCAACAAGTCAACCGATAAGATCACAAATCACACGATCAAATGCATACTTACAAGATAGGAGGCTTTGATTGACCGATCTAACCGTTAAGATCTCGTCTATCGATCGCAGGGAATCCAAAGCATCCAATGTGCCCGGAGTCTACAATGGATCAAGGGATTTTACAGATCGATGACTTTACCTGCACTAGCTCGATGACCGTAGGGAATCCAAAGCATCCAACGTGCCCGGAGTCGACGATGGATCGAGGGACTTTATCGATCATGAACTAGCTAATTGGTGTGCAAGGGATCCCAAGCATCCAACGTGCCCGGAGTCGACGATGGATCAAGGGGCTTGCACAACAATAGCGTCCGCCGAGGTGGATAACCGAACCAATCAACCAAAGAAAACTCCAACATTTACACCACACAATGTTGAACCAAAAGAACTATATCTTGCAAATTTCTTCAAAGGCTTCACCCCTAGCCTTAGCTAGAGATTTAGCCAACCATGCTACAATGGAAGACTAAATTCTCTACAAAGGAAAAACTATACTACTCTACACTACAAAAGAAAGAAGAGAAGACTAAAGAAGAGAGAACTCTTGGATGGGATGATCAGAATGAGAGGGAGAGGAGCTTCTTTTATAGCCTTATGAGGAGCTCCCAAGCCTAGGTGGCACACCAAAAGTTTCTTTAGGTTTGGGAATGGAGTTAGGCTTGGAGTGCCCAAAGCAAACTTTGCTTTTAGGTTTGGGCTTGGAGATAGGCTTGGATGGACATGTGGCAAGAAAAGTACTCCAATCCTAGGTGTCACTCCAAGCCTAAAGCAAACTTTTCTTTTAGGTTTGGGCTTGGAGTGAGGCTTGGATGATGAGGTGGCAATTCCAAGCCTTACACATGTGTTGGAAGAGAGAGAGAGAGAGAGAGAGAGAGAGAGAGAGCTCCTCTCTTGCTGCCATGGTGGAGATGATGAGAAGGATCAAGGGGTCCACTGGATGGTGGAGAGCTGGCCGCTGGTGTGGCAGATGGTTGGATGGCTGGAAGGAGCTGGAGAGCATCTGGATGAATGGACGTCCAGACCTTTTGCACGTTTGGTCCAGCTGAACTTTGGATGGTGGATGATGGAGATGATGAGTGTCCCAGTTACTGGAGAATGGACAGACGTCCATTGCTGGACATTGGTGTGTTACTGCTCCTTGGATGAACGGATGGAGTTTGCTATGATGGATGGAGTGGATTGACGGTTGTTGGACAACCCACACTTGCTGGACGTGATCATGTGAACTGGAGGGATGGACGGTTGAAGCATGTTGTATGTGCCAACAGAGGGGTCCACTAGTTGCACGCTGGAGGCCTTCTGTCGTTGAACTGGTTGGACGGTTGGAGGGATGAAGCTGATCTCCAGCTGGACGGTGGAGATGTTAATGTCCCTGAATGCTGCTTTGAGCTGGCACTGTGTGGAGGATAGGTCTGCACATGCTAGATGGAATAGTGTTGGCCATTCACTGCAGAACTCGATGTGATCTCCAGATTTTGTGGACGGCTGAGATGAAGCAATGCCGCTTCACAAGATGGGGAGTCCAGCACGTGTGATGGACGATGGATGAGATTGATGGTGGGGTTGCACACGACTCCAGCTTGATGGACGGTCCAGATGATGTGGACGATTAGGTGATGAAGTAGCTTTGCATCTGCAGCTTTAATGGACCGTTGCAGCTCCTTCTTCTAGCACTCAAATGCACGGTGGAGATAATGGGGTCTATCACGGATGAACGGCTGGTGAAGTGGCTTCAACTACTGGACGTGATGTGGGTCCCACCTGACGCTGGAGATTGGAGGATGGACGGCTGGTACGATCAGCTGGTTGGATGGACGGTGAAGCTGCAGCATTACTGCTGCACGTGTGGGGATGCTGATGAACGGCTGGAACGTCCATTGTTTGGACGGTGGAGATTTTGGCTGCTGTGATGGACGGCTGCTGATTGAACTCTAGACGTCAACTGAAGATAGAAGCAGCTGTTGCTGCTTGTGGTGCTGAAGATGGACAGTCCAGATGTTGTGGACGTCTGATCTGCTGGCTTGATTTGCTGGACGGACGTCCTGGAGATGGATGATGATTGAAGATGGTGGACAGGTTGAAGGTTGGACGGTTGGGGATCTGCTGGACGCTGAAGCTGCTGGATGGTCTGGCCTTGATGATGGACAGCTGCGCTGGTTCAGCTGCACGTGCAAGGTGGGGCCTGCTGAAGTTGATGACGTGCTTGCTGATGGACGGTGTGCTCTGCACGGTGCTAGATGCTTGGACAGTTGGAAATGAAGGTGGGTCCACCTCTCTGCTGGACGGTAGATTGCATGCTGATCCATCAGCACGTTTGATGGATGGATGGCTGTGCTGATGAACTGTGATTGAGGTGGGTTTGCCCTCAATGGACGGCCAGATTTTTGGGCTACTGTGAGGTGCCATCTGCTGCACGTGTGAGAGGGTGAGAGGGAGATGGAGCGGTCCACCTGCTGGATGTTGAAGATGGACGGTTGTGATGTGCATGGATGACTTGTGTCCAGCTGATCGTGATGGATGGATTGGATTGTTGGAGATGATGGTATGGTCCAAAGTGCTAGTCGATTAGGGCCTTTGATCTGATGCTCATGAAAGTATCGCCAGCCGTGATGCACAGTTGGTCCCAACTATAGACATCCAATCTTAACCATCCAAGCATGATCATCCATTTTTTTGTGAAGGCCTTGATCACGATCATCATAACATGTCTCAGATGGATCTCCAAAAATGTCGATTTGATGAGGCCTTCTGAGACTTCAGATCCACCACAGAATATGGTTCACTATTCGATCTTTACGCCCTGATTTTCCTCAGGATTGCCACACACTTGACGTTGATTACTTTTGGGAACTAAATCGTCCTAATTGACTTGGATTTTGTCCAACTTCTCCTAATCACCTGAAGACAGAAAATTCACCTAATGAGAGATAATTAACCGGAAAAACAATGATAATGCTCTTAACAACCAGGGTTAATTATACAATATTAGGTACTCATCAGAGACCGAGTTTGTCCTCAGGGATTGTCGTAACAATTCTAAGGACGCAACTAGGATTATCTAAATTCGTATTTAATTTATAAGATGAATTTTGGAAACATAAAACTATCTACCTTTGGAATAAATCAGGAAACTAAGCATTAGAGCACTAAGAATCCACTTATAATCAATTCACAATGCCAATTTAACCATTCAAGCGATAACACAATTGGAATCAGAGTCCTATCCCTATCTAATCGAAATATGGAGCAATTAAATTATCATAATACATCTAATATGGATGGATCATCTATTGATATGATTTTCTCATAACAACTAAGGCATTGGGCGTATTTAATCATACATGTCAATCCTTCACAAAACAAGTGAAATCACATTCAGGTTCTTTCTCAAATCCTGTCACTAGACTTGATTTACAATCATGAATTGAACTTCAATTAAACCAATATCAATCCATAAAACATCCATCTTAGATCAAATCAAAAGATATGAACTTCTTCTAGTTTAGTTGTAGATAAGTAATTAGGAAATTTAAACATACGGAAGATGACTTGAATAGGTTTAGGATTAGAGCTTCTAACTGTTTGCAACAATGGTGGATGAATGAATTCACATTGGAAACGAAAAGTCAAGTAGGCCACTCCACAAGAAATTGTGATGGATGGCAATGCCCACTGTTGACACCTTTGTAGGGCTTAAGGCAATGTCTTTATGACATCGATTCTGTCCATCAGTTTTGCCATGTCCAGATATGGCCCGAACTCATATAGCATGTAAAATGAAATCTCAAGTGGGCCACACCAAAGGACAAATTGGGAGGTGTAAATTTTCACTGTTGATACCTCGTCGAATCCATTATTATTTATATTTTATATCCAACCCATTCATAAGGTACCACCCACAGGGTTGAAGCAAAAAACAAAAAGCAGCCTCCACCGAAACTTCTATAGGTCCCACTATAGTTTTAATGGTATGCGTTTAATCCTACTTTTTTTTGTGGTCCTCCAGACCATTGGATTTGCCTATTTTTTGGCTTCAAATCCTTTCATTGACATGGAAAAACTGACGGATGGAGAGGATCTCACAAGGACATATAAGTGGGTCCTATGATGGACTTAGAGGGAACCTACGGGTAAATAAGTGGATTCTGTGTAAAAAAAGTGGTAAACCTGTCATTTTCAAGTGGCCCTTTTTGTCAGGGAACTATCAATCAAAGTCTATCTAGGCGGATTTTAGAACGTACTTCTAAAGGTAAGTTGTTATTTCATGAGATTGAAAATAAAGAAGGAGCAAATCCTTCTTCTAATTCTTGTGTTTATGCTTGGATGAATGAATTCACATTGGATTATTACAAGTGAATCCTTAAAGCCTCAGTTCCCTTAATTATCAGATTTTCCTTTATTATTTACTGTTTTCTGTCTAATTCTTAAAACTTAAGTTCAAAATTGTTGAGATTGAAGTTATTGGAATGGTTTAGATTGTTTACCCTAATTGCCTGTGGATCGACCTTGGTCTCATCGACAATTATTACTACATCGCAGCCTTGCACTTGAGGCGAGCGAACAGCAAAGTATGAAGCACTCTTCGCCGGACTCCGGATGGCCAAGTCGGTAGGAGCCCTCAATCTCAAGATCCATAGTGACTCACAGCTCGTGGTAAACCAAGTGTCCAATGAATACGAAGCGAGGGATGAAAAAATGACATCATACAGGGGCAAAGTTCATGACCTTTTAAAAGGATTCGAGAAGTACGAACTATTACAAATCCCACTGTGATGTTTGTGTTTTATCACGCTGTCCATCTCTTTTTTTAGATTATTTTAAGGCATGAGCTCAAAATGAGGCAGATCCAAATCTCAAGCGGACCACACTACAAGAAAATAGTGGTGATTGACCGGTCACCATTAAAGACTTCATAGGGCTCAGTGTAATGTTTATTTGCTATCCAACCTGTTGATTAGGAGTCACATACCTATATTAGGACTCCCCAAACACAAATATCAGCTTCATCCAAAACTTTTGTCACCCCCAATTTTTTTTTATAATGGTGAGCATTTAATTACCACAGTTTCCTGTGAACATGAGATTTGGATCTGCCTCATTTTTGGGCTCATGCCCTAAAATGATCAGGAAAGTGAATGGGACCGCATGGATTAAACACAAAAATCATGGTGGACTCATACAACAGCATAGCTACCGATAGTGTCATTAGCCAATTCCATGTAATCCATTCATCTTTTCCAGCTCATTTTAGGGCATGAATTAAAAATGAGGTAGATCTAAATCACAGGTGGACCATCCCATAGGAAACCATGGTGATTGAATGCCCAACATTAAAAATTTCTTGGGGGTCACAAAAGTTTTGGATCAAATTGATATTTTGTGTTTTCCATTCACCCAGGGTCTGCGTGACCTAATCAACAGGTTGGATGGTAAATAAATATTATAGTGGGCCCTAGGAAGTTTTTAACGGTGGGCATTCAATCACCACTATTTCTTGTGGTGTGGTCCACCCGAGATGCGATCTGCCTCATTTTTGGGCTCATGCCTTAAAATGATGTAGAAGAATGGATTTACGACATGGATAAAACACCTACATCATGGTGGGGCCCACACAACACCAACCAGTGCGGACATTAGTACTAGCAAGGTCGGTCTGCAGTCCGCCTCCCTTGAGCAGCCAAGACTCTCTCATGTAATAAAGCTGGCCCAGTTGTGTGGGGACTTGATTTCACGCCTGATGACAGTGCTTGAAAGAACCATCAAAGAAATGAGGCGGCTTAGAGCCTTTGACAAATATTACACAGCAGGTCCCCCACGTTTAGGTAGACCAGCAGGGGCGGCTCCTCTGTAGATGTCCTCTTTCTCAGTCAGTGTCCATGATAGCTTTCCCTTAGGCCATACACCCCCCATAGGGCCTTGTTTGGGTGTACTTTGCTCGAAAAGGGTTTTCTGAAAAAGTGAATTTCAGCCTGCTTTTTGGTCTCACTAGGATGAATCGTATTGGTTTTCGCTGAAGAGCAAATGGTTTTGCATAGTACATTTAAACACGTAAGCCGTTCGGATAAAAATGGTGTTTTGTTCTCAAAAATCTCCTTGGAAAGTGCATCCAAATGGTCTATTTTTTTTTAATTGAGAGAAAAGGTAGCATGAAGAGCTAGACTCATGTTGGTACGCAGGCACACATGGATGGAGCGTACCCTAGATCACCCTATCGTTGGAGATGTCTTTAACCTGTGATTGGGGTCTTCGGTTGATCGACAGGCTTGGATCGGTCGCCCAAAAATACCAAGAATGAGATAGTGACTCTTTGGACTATTTTGGCCATGTTTAGTTGCCCAAATATTTGAATCGGCCGACCGATGGCTGGCACTCTATTTAGTGCAATTTTGCACAATTTGTTTCTAATTCTGGTTTATTACTATATAATGGGGTGTAAATGCGGGATTAGGGTATCCTAGATTGCTAAAACGTGTTTAAGGATTGAGTGATTTTTAGGGAGAGAAAAAGCAAGGGTTTTTCTCTTGTGGGGCTTAGATCCGGGTAAGTTGTTCTTCATCTCTTATAACTTCGTTTTCATAGTGATTAGCTTTGTGCCATGGTTTTTTTTCAAAAGGGTTTTTCCACGTAAAAATTCAGATCGTATCTTGTATGTTGATTTGCTTGTTGCCATTGTGATTGTTTCGTTTGATTTCACTCTAAGTTTCTCACTTCCGCGGGTCCCCAACAAGTGGTATCAAAGCGTACATTGGGAAATAGATCGAATTTGAGACAAAGTATCAATGGTATCCAGCATGAGATTCAACATACAGAAGTATTATGGGAAAAACAACTTTGAACTATGGAAGGTTAAGATGAATGGCCTCCTAGTTAAGCAAGGATTAGAAGATGCACTCCTTGGCGATCGACCATAATCTATGAAAGTAGAAGAGTAGAAGATGATGGATCAAAATGTTAATATCTCAATCCACTTGTGCCTAACAGATGAGGTCCTCTACAACATCATTAAAGAGAAGACTGCGGTTGATACATTGGCAAAGTTGGAGAATATCTACGTGAAGAAATCTTTGAAAAATTGTATGTATTTGAAGCTATCGTTGTTCAATCTGAAGATGGTAGAGGGAGATGGTGTTGAGAGCCACATTATTAACTTCGATAGACTTATTTGCAAACTATTGGATGTGGATGAGACAATAAAGGACGAAGATCAAGAATGTATATTGTTGAATTATCTTCCAGAATTGTATAAGTCGTTCAATGACTCTTTGTGCGTTGGCAGGACGACCATTAGTGTTGAGACTGTCATCTCAACCCTCCAATCAAAGGTGATGAGAAAGAAGAGCGATGATGTGGATACATCTTCAAATACACTGCTTATGAGGCGAAGAGATTCTGAGTAAGATATGAGATCTTTTCGATTGAGATCTAAATACAAGGGCAAAGGAAAGGCTAAGTTGAAGTGCTGGAGTTGTGGACAAATAGGGCATATGAAGAGGGATTGTTAGAATTCTAAGTCGAAGAAAGAGAAGTCTGAAATTCTTCTAGGGAAGCTAATACCGCAGAATCTACAGAGGACATGAGTGATGATCGTGATGTATTGACTGTATCCAGATCCAGGTATCTCAGCAATGAGTGACTCTTAGATTCAGGTGCATCGTATCAAATGTATCATGATCGGAGTTCATTCACCTCGTACAAGGAGTATGACGGTGGTTTGGTGTTCTTGGACGATGACTACGCCTGTAAGGTAGTGGGTATTGGTTAGGTGTGTATTAAAACTAGAAAATGCGCAAGGCAGTTTTCTTGTGTTTCCTTGTTCTAGGGATTTTCTAAGTATAGAGACATTTATAGATAATTATAAACATTCACACAGCGTACACGAGGAGAGATATCGCAAGGCGAATTATATTTCAGAAATTTTAAGATCTTTTACATTCCAGGTTGTGGTATTTGTGACAAGCCCTTAATTACATCAATGGTTGATCACCCTTGATTAAAAGGCAAAAGACTAACCCGCCAGGGATTATAGTCTTGAGTTCATGGTCGTAAAGACCTTTTTTTTATTTTCTTGCTATTGACTGAGCCACATTTGTAGATGAGTCCGAGTTGAAGGATTGTCAGGATTTTTTAATCGAGTGGTGCAACGCTGGGCCCTCTTCATGTATTTTTATGACGGGTGACCACTGGAGTACACGAACATCAACTGTTGGTCGGCACGATTTAAGGCTCTATTCCCGTATTTTTGTAATGGGTGACCTAAAGAAAGCACGACTCAAAACTCTCTTTCCGTATTTTTATGACCGGTGACCTCGAGATGGTACAACTCAGAGCCCTCTTCTCGTATTTTTATGATGGGTGACTGTGAGAAGACGCATCGCAACTGCTTGATTAGCTCAACTAGCGGATCCCGTTGTGGATGGGTAGGGCATTAACTAGCTTTTGTAATGGCAGTCCATAGCAGGACATTTTGAATGTTGTTGGAACTCTTTTGATTTCAGTTTGTCGAGATAACCATAGTCCCTTGGGTTTAGCCTCGAACCTTTATCCGGTATGAATAAAGGTTGAACAGTATATAAGCGAAAACAAAGTAAATATGTTCAATCTTGGAGTCCAGCGACTCATCTTCGGGAACATTCTTTCTTCTGCATATCTTTTGATTATCGCTATGGAATCGAACCAGGCTCCTTTGAGGATTCAAGTCTGACGGACCGGATTGCATATTTTGAGGCCTGTAAATGGCTAAGTATTAGGTATGATAGATGCATGTTTATGCCAATATCCGATAAACGATGGAGATTAGTATCCCGTAAGTGCTTGATTTAGTTGCCTTGCAGTATGAGGATGTTAAATTTTCTTTGGCGTCAGTGAAATCGCGCTTGATCCTACTTGGCGTCAGTCAATCTTTAAGCCAACATGGCACTTCCCAGGGATGAAAATGATTAAGATTATGTCCGTTTATCGCTTAATTAGGGTATTCAGAAAATACCGATGATGATTACCTTCGAACAGTGATGGATTATGTTCATTAGGATTGTAAAGATGCTAGATCCACCTTGGCGTCAGTCAGATTTTGCTTAGTTCTACTTGGCATCATTCGATCTTTGAGCCAACAGGGCACTTCCCAGGGCTGAAAAGGACTAAGTACTAGGCCTGTTTACCGCTTAATTAGGGTATTCAGTGATTAGGATAACGAATAATATCATTGTGGTGTATTATTATGGTGTTTCGGATAATGGAGAAACTAAGTCCCTCTCTTGGCGTCGGTCAAATTCCGCTTAATTTCACTTGCTTTTGGTCGATTTATGCTCGTACAAGAGGATTTTCGAACTTATAAATTTGGTTAAGTGTTGGTCATTTCTGATTAAATCATTGATTCGGGCCATTTAATGTCGACCGTTGGAAGATTTGATCCGAGGAATGGATAGAGATCGACGATGTGTGTCTAGGAGGCATAGTACAATGGAGAGGTGGGTCATATCGAAGGTGGGCCACAACACGAAATTTTCAGACAGGTCATGACCGTCCGAGCGCATTTGGCCGAACTTGTAAAGATGAGAGAGGGAGTTCCCCTCCCGGGTGCATGAGCCATAGCACATGCGCCTAGCTCCTTATGATGGGCGCATGTCTCTTTGAGACTTTACCTCTTTTTATTTTTTCTTCAGTTTTCTCCTGTCAAAAGGGAGTGGGCACATGTGGCTACGAGACTTAGCTAATTTTCCAAGTTCTCTCTCTCTCTCTCTCTCTCTCTCTCTCTCTCTCTCTCTCTCTCTGCATTTGGACTCCGACGGGAAAATCCCTTTCCGGCGAGGGGTTCCGGCGAGGAAATTCCTTTCCGGCGAGGGGATCCGGAGAAGTATGACAGAGCGGGCACATGTTACTTCTTGTGTCGCTCTAATGTCGTTCGAAGATGGTCTCTTTTAGTCATCAAGTCGACCTGCTATTGTTGGGGTCCCAAAATGTTAAGGCCCTCAAAACAAACATTTACATGCTATAAGATCAACGTACCATAAGAAACTAAGGTTACAACACCCATAAATCTAATGAAAACCTCAGAATACCCTAATCTTACTTAGCCATTTTCAAATAAAGACCCTGGGTGGGCCCCGGGATTATCATGGCCAAAATCTCCGAAATCGTGACATGACCTTCAGAACGAATTAACATAATCAGTGCATCAATATTCACTACCAAGCGGGCCCCGCAAATTCATCATTTTGAAGAACCCATTTCAAAACAGACGAATAAGTCCGTCAGCGTACCCTTAAATTCAAGGTAGCGCACCAAAAAAATCATCATCTTGCCAAAGTGATTTTTTAGATGCTTTGGCTCTAGTGCACCCAAAAATCAGGGTTTTCTCCAAAAGTGATTTTTTGGATGGTCTGGCTCCAGCGCACCCGAAAATTCATGATTTTCTCCAAAAGTGATTTTTTGGATGCTCTGGCTCCAGCGCACCCGAAAAATCAGGATTCTCTTCAAAAGTGATTTTTTGGATGCTCTGGCTCTAGCACACTAAAAAAATCAGGGTTTTCACAAAGTAATTTTTTAGTATGATACCGAGGTCGCGTGGACTTTTCAGTCCCAAAAGCATTTCGCTAAAAAATCTACGAGACCGAGGTCGCGTGGGTTTTTTAGTCGATAAAATATAGGTTAAAGTCCCGCACGAACAATCTTGATCTTTTACATAGCGTTACTGTAAAAGACTTTACACCACAAAACAACGAGACCCCAAGACTTATATCTTTGTAAGCATCTATTAGTGTTCGTAAGTGATTTCATGTGTTCCTTTTTCTATAGCGTTCCGCTTAAAATAAGGTCTCTAAGACTCTAGAACATGTAAGGTCCGGCACTAGACCGTGCTCGGGAATTAATGTAGCTTACTAGCTACTGGGAACTAATTTTCCGTTTTCTGATCAGTCGCCCGTGATACCAGAGTCTCAAGTAATCAGTGCCTCTGGACACAAAACCACCAGTGCCTCTGGACACAAACATACCAGCGCCTCTGGACACAAACATACCAGTGCCTCTGGACACAAACATACCAGTGCCTGACCTGTGTTTGTATGGTCACGGAGACCTGTGTTTGTTATAGACTGATCCACCTTTGTGCGAGTCGGATGTCTATGTCCCATGTTTTGACCGGAGATCCGGGCTGAGACTGTCAGGGTTTATGGCTGAGATGGACGACTCTGGGCCCGCGCCTGTCAGTGTAGGGACAGGTGACCTCGGGAAGTCCATTCTACAGTTGTGTGTACCTGCGCAGCTCAACCAGCGGATGCCGTTTGGATGGGTAGGGCATCGACTGTTCTTGGAATATCAGTTTTTTAACAGATTGTGTGTGATAGTTTAGAACTCTCCTGATGTGGTTTATCGTGTTAACCATAGTCCCCTTTGCTTAGTCCAGACCTGGATTCGGGTCATATTATGATAGTACACGTAATGATGATGCATCAGTATGATTCTGGGCGCCGGCGGCCTCTTTTCGGGAGAATTGTTCCATTCAGCTCGTTGGGTAGGATCGGACTCCGAAGGCTTGCGTTCTGCTCATTGGGTAGCCCGGATGGGTTATTTGACTGCTCCATCACGTCCGGAACGCTCGAAATACCCAAAATAGGCTCAAACGGGGCTTAAAAATGTTATAAAATGAAGATTTAAGGGTACTGGAATGAATGCGCAAAGTGCTGATTTTCGCGATCCGCTGGCCTGATTTTATTGACGCGCTGGGGCCAGTGCGTCCATAAATGATTTCATGATGCGCTGGGTAATTTTATGACGCGCTGGAGCCAGTGCGTCCTTAAAATCTAATTTCCTGATGCGCTGGGTATTTTTATGATGCGCTGGGGCCGGTGCGTCCATAAAATAGCTTTGACTTGAAAACTTGTATTTTTACGATCCGCTGGGTAATTTTATGACGCGCTGGAGCCAGTGCATCCTTAAAATAGCTTTGACTCGAAAACTTGTATTTTTACGATCCGCTGGGTAATTTTATGACGCGCTGGAGCTAGTGCATCCTTAAAATGCCATAATTGATGGTTTGTGTAATCCGCCGAGGATTTTCCTGATGCGCTGGGTCACTTTTATGATGCGCTGGGACCGGCGCATCGAAAAAGATGACTTGGTCATTCCTCCGGACCTGGTGTGATCGGAGGTGCGATTTCCGGCGAGGGGTTCCGGCGGTCGGAGAAGGATTCCGGCGGTCGGCAAAGGTTTTCCGGCGACGAGGTCCTCTCTCTCTCTCACTGAATGATGCAAATGAGGCGGTGGGCGGGGTATTTATAGGTATCGTCGTCCAATAGGCGGTTGACACGTGTAGCGCGTCGAGAAAATGAGTCGGCGCGTCGATAAATGCGCTCGGCGCGTCGCGAAATGATCGGAGTCCAGAAGTTGGTTTGCAGGACGCGTCAGCTGCCAGCGCATCCTGAAATTAACTGATTTTTTGGATGCGCTGGGTGAAATTTTTTGGATGCGCTGGGTGAATTTTTGGATGCGCTGGGGCCAGTGCGTCCACAAATTCATTTTTGGATGCGCTGGGTGAATTTTTGGATGCGCTCCCCGGTCACGCAGGTATTTAAGTAAAAACCTACGCGACCTGCGTCACGCGGGAATTTACCTTAAAAACCTACGCGACCTGCATAAGCACAGGGTGTCTAAACCCAAAACGTCTAACCCTCCAAACGCCCCAGGCGGAGCACTACTTGCGGCTACGTGACGAGGATAAAGAAGTATTAACTCCATGGCAGGGTTAAATCCTGTCAAAACCAGTGCCACAGGCCACCCCAGGTGATGGCCGGGTTAAAGTACGAACTCCGTTTAGACTACGCACACAGCACTAAGCACAGCGCTAAAAGCTACGTGACCGGGATTTAGACTGGCGCACTACCAAAACCGTAAGCTTTAGTAGTAAAGCCTCTAGGAGTGAAAACCCTGGGGTTGTCACGACCTGGACAAAAACCGGTTAAAGTCCCACACGATGTGCACCGTTGGGGAGTAACCAGTGGGAGGCCATAAAAGCTCATATTTCTGCGGACGGCTGACAAGTAAACATACAACCACAAGAAAGAGAGAGAGAGCTATTACCCTCTGGATATTGCGAGTCCCCGCCGGAATCCCTTTTCCGACTATCAAAATACTTTTCCAACGACCAGAATCCTTTTCTGATCACGGGGATCCTCAATCGGAGATTATTCCCGACCATCGCAGGTCTAACCCTGAAATCAGCAAAATTTATCTAAGTATGGGAGTGCACCCATTAATTCAGCTCTCCGGAACCTAAGTAATTTTTAGGGTGCACTGGACCCAACGCACCCATTAATTCAGCTCTCTGGAACCTAAGTAATTTTTAGGGTGCACTGGACCCAGCGCACCCATTAATTCAGCCCTCTAGAACTAAGTGATTTTTCGAATGCTCTGGACTTAGCGCACCCTTAAAATCAAGCTAGCACACTCGAAAAATCAGCTATTTTCAGACTTAGTTTTTGGATGCACTAGATTTCATTTTGAGCATTTCAGGCTATATTTGGACTTATTGTGGGTATTTCGAGCGTTCTGGACGCAATGGAACAACCAAATAATTCTTTCGAGATACCCAATTAGCAGAACAAAGACTTTTGGAGTTTGATCCAACCCAGCATGATGAATGTAACGAATTTTCAGAGCGAGGCCGCTAGCATCCAGAACTATGCAAATGAATATACCCTCATTATATGTATCATCAAAGTATGACCCGAATTAAGGTTCATACTAAGCAAAAGGGACTATGGTCACCACAATAAATAAAATGAAGAGTTCTGATCTATTACTAAATAATTGTTGTAAACTACTACAATACAACAGTCGATGCCCTACCCATTCAAACGACATTCGTCGGTTGGGCTGCTCAAGTACATACAAATGTAGATCGGTCTTCCCGAGGTCACCTGTCCAAACACGACAGACTCGGGCCCAGAGTTGCACTTTCTCAGTTAAAAACCCTGACGGTCTTAGCCCGGATCTTCGGTCAAAACATGGGTCATAGACATCTGACTCATACAAATATGGCCCAGTCCATAACAAACATATAGGTCTCTACGACCACGAACTTTAAGACTATAGTCATTGCTGACTAGTCTTCTGTCTTTTAATCAAGGGTCATCGATCATTCGATGTAATTAAGGCTTATGTTAGATCACAGCCCGGAATGTACAAGATCTCATAATTTCTAGAATAAAATCGCCTTGTGATACTTCTCATTGTGTATACTTTTTGTGAATGCTTGTGATTATCGATGAATGTTTCCATTACTTAGAACCTCAGAGCAACGATACACAAAAAACTGCCTTGCGCATTTTCTAGTTTTAACAGCTATTTATAGTAGTTTAATCGGGTTTGGGTCCAGGCAATTGCATATGATGAGCGCATGTGTTTCTAGAGGAATTTTCAGGCGAATGTGGTTGGCGACTGTTGCTAGCGCATGTATTTCCAGGCCGAGCGCATGTCTCTAAACTTGAAGTTTTTCAAAAGTTTTTCGGGAGGAAATGCCCCGAGTGCATGTGGCCTTCGCATGTGGTCTCCGCATGTGCTCTTTGCATGTAGCCTCCGTATGTTGCCTACGCATGTGCTCTCTGCATGTTGCCTCTGTATGTGCTCTCTGCATGTTCCAGACCTAGATTATTTTTCAGATTTTTAAGTTCTGACTGTCCGCTCTTAAAGGACAGGTACCTTTTCGGAGGCCAAAGTCACTGACCCCAGAGCACTTTAAGCCTCTCATTGAGCTATGGAATGAACGAGATGGGGAACGAATGATCAATTGCTACAAATTTTGGTAGTTGTTTCCTAATTTGGACCCTCTGGATCGACTTTTCATATAGGAACTTTGTTCCGAGAAGCGTGCATATGAAAATACGCACCGCACGACTTTCAAACTTGGTAGTTAAGGGTTTTCAGGCATTTCAGTTCATTTGGTGGTAATACGCGTGTCCAGATCGGCTCCAGAATAGCACTTGTAGGTTTTGGACCTTTTCGGTTAGCTCTGGACAGGGACAACGCATTTCGAGGTGCGTAGATAAAAATATGTGGCGCGCGACATTCAAATTTGGTAGTTAAGGGTTTTCGGACCTCTTGGATCATTTGGCGGCAATACACATCCAGTTCTGCTTTGAAATGGCATTCATAGGTTTCAGACCTTTTTGGTTAGCTCCGGATAGAGACATAACGCATTTCGAGGTGCGCAAATAAGAATATGCACCGTGCGGCATTCAAATTTGGTAGTTAAGGGTCTTCAAGCCTCCTAGATCATTTGGCGGCAATACGCATGTCCAGTTCTGCTCCAAGATGGCATTCGTAGGTTTCAGTCACGACTGCGCAGGTCACTTAGGGTTAGGGATGCGCAGGCATCCGATCGTGTTTTTCGGGCCTGAAATTAATCTAAATTGTCGTAGATGGACCGCCACATGTTGTTTTATCATGGGTGCAAATTTGAGCCCCAATAGTGCGTATTAGGATGTTCGATTAGATTGAGTGCATCCTGACAGATGTGAGGCATGTCCCTAGGCTAAAGAAGAATTTGATCTCTCTTGGTGCACTCAAGATAATGGGGTGCAAATTCACCAGGTTCGATCGGTTTTGTAAAGTGTCAAAGGGGCACTCGTGGTGATGAAAGTACGAAGGTGCGACCATCTTTACAAGTTTATTGGGAGCACTTCATTAGGTGGAGCTGCAATATCTATAGTGGACTCCACGTCTGCATGTATGTGGTACGCGGGCTAGGCTACATAAGCGAGTAAGGCATGAAGGTGTTGGAGTAAAGTCAGTCTGTGCATGAGAAGGGTGGAGCTATGATGGAGACGAATTAGATATGAAGGTGGATCTCTTTAGAGTGGTGGATTTTGAGGATTGAAGCCACGGTTGAGATTGTTGGAGATGTCTTCAATCTGAGATCAAGGGTCTTCAATCGATCGACGGGCATAGCTTGGTCACTCGAAAATACTCCAGATGAGACAGTGACTCTCTGGACTATTTTGGCCATGTTCGATTGCCTGAACATTCTGGTCGGTCGACCAATGGCTGGCGCGTTGTTTAGTGTGATTTTGCGTGATTTATTTCTAATTCCGATTTATTACTATACAATGGGCTGTAATCGCGGGATTAGAGTATCCTAGATTGCCAAAACGTGTTTTAAGGGTTGAGGGAGTTCTAGGGAGAGAGAAAAAGCTAGGGTTTTTCTCTTATAGTGCTTAGATCCGAGTAAGTTGTTCTTCATTTCTTATAACTTCGTTTTCATAGTGATTTGCTTTGTGACGTGATTTTTTCTCGAAAGGGTTCTTTCACGTAAAAATTCAAATTATCTCTTGTGTATTGAGTTGCTTGTTGCCATTGTGATTGCTTCGTTTAATTCCACTTTAAGTTTTCTTACTTTCATACACCCAGGTCCATAGCTTAAGTGGCAGACTGAGTGAAGATAGCCTCGTTTCAACACTGAGATCATGGCATCGATTCCCATAGTGGGGGTGGCTAAGATTGTGATGTGATTAACAGGGGTGGGTGGGTGTATTAACAATGGGGTGTGTGAACTAACACGCGCGCGTGCACACACACACACACACACACACACACACACACACACACACACACACACACACACAAATTTCTTGCTTCCATGGGTCCCCAACACCTCTTATTAGACGAATCCCAAGAACATCAAGGTCGGTGGATCCATGAGTGTGGGACCCACCTTGATTATATGTTTTATATCCACGCAATCTATCCATTTTGACAGCTCATTTTAGGGCATGAGTACAAAAATGAGGCAGATCCAAATCTCAAAGGACCACACCAAATAAAAAGTGGTGATTAAATGCTTGCCAATAAAAGCTTTCTCGGGCCACAAAAGTTTTTGGATGAAGTTGATATTTATATTTTCCCTTAATTGTGGATTGTGTGACTACCTAGGAAGTTTTTAACAGTGAGCATTCAATCAGCATTGTTTCTCATGGTGTGGTCTACCTTAGATTTGGATCTCCTTCATTTTGTGGACCATGCCTTAAAATAAGCTGACAAAACAGTGTGGATATAAAATACATGCATCACGATGGGCCTCATATGTATAAATCCATGAAACTTTACTGCAATATCCCTGAGGTGTGGCTCTTTTTACTAAAAGTCCAATTTCTTGCCTGGTTCATCTTTTTTGGCCTTTTGACGAGAAATTGAAAATTTATGGTTGAAAATGCCCCTCTAACCGCTTCGCTCTGGACACTATGGATTCCCCCTTGCACACGGTGGATTCCCCTGAGCACATGGTGGGCAGAGGGGCATTCTCGACTATAAAATTTTCAATTTCGCGTCAAAAGGCCAAACAGATGAGCTGAACAAGAAGTTGGACTTTTAGTAAAAATAGCCACATTTCAGGGCTATTGCAGTAAATTTCCCAAATCCACCAGCCTTGGTGGTTCCGTGTAGGGCTGTCAATGGCACGGATCATGATCCGTATCCGATCCAAATCCGCTCCGAATTAATCGGATTTGGATCAATAATCAGATCATCGAGTCAGATACGAATACCCAAAGATGATCCGTTTAATATTCGAGTCGGATTCAGATCAACCTTGATCCGGCCCGTTAACGACCCAATTACAAAAAAAAAAAAAAAAAACGCGGCCATGCCTCGTGAACAAATCATCTCTCTCTCTCTCTCTCTCTCTCTCTCTCTCTCTCTCTCGGATATCAAGTCGGATCATAATCGGATCGGAAACGGATAACAAAATATTTAAATAGGTCGGGTTTGGATCATATACTTGTGATCTGAATTAGATTCTGGTCGGATATATCCTTAATCGGGTCGGATACGGATCATCACTGATCCTGCCCGTATCCAACCCGTTGACAGCCCTAGTTCCGTGATCTATTATTCCCATTTTAAATAGCACCCGGTTGGATGGTCACGAGAACTAGATCAGCAACAAAGTCAGTCCATGCTCCGCAGACAACGGGCCCCACTATTGGGATGGTCGGAATCAACAAGTTGTAAAAGCAAGATGTACGGATGACTCAGCAGATAATCTAAGTAGATTAGTTTTGAATCCGTACATGAAAACCATAAGATAAAGAGAAAGTGAGAGATTGGGGAAGACCCGAGAGTTGGATTGTCCTCATCTTCAGATACAAAGGGCTGGAGAGAATAAAAGCACAAGTGATGGGCAGTCTCCAAACTCCCAACTGATACCCAGACTTGCATCTTCACTGGTCCCGCTACATGCCAAACTCGGTCCCCTATGTCTTTTAAGATACGTGTCCCTGGGCTGAAAGCGACCGTACGTGTTCCCAAAAATACCCCAAGGCGACTCGCAGCCCATCCAATGGGGTGGGGCCCATCTTGAGCATAGATTTTCTTCTCGACGTTTTTATTCCAACCGTCCATTTTATGCTACAGTACCTGCCAATTGACACTACTGAATATTGCAGGGCACCTGATGGATGGATGGTTCAGATCTCGCAACAGATGCCCCACCTTGGATCTGTTTGGTTCCAAAACTTAGGTGGGCCGTAAGACTTGAATTTTAGAGGTTTTTTGGCTGAACAAGGAGTGATATATGAAATTAGAGAAAGTGAAGACGGTAGGATGTACGTGTGGGGATGGGAAGATTTATTACATGGCGCAAATGGGAAATGGGAAATGGGAAATGGGAAAAAGAGACAGCATAAAATCGGGTAGGCGGAAAGGCGAACACGGACAGAGACAGATGGGAAAGGGTAGATGAGCGCAGCGCTCGCGTCGAGGACGGGCTCTCCCCAGCGTTGTCGGTATGTCCCTTGTCCTTCTCCCGACCCTGTCTAAATGCATCTCCCGACCTTTGTCTAAATGCATCTCTCTCTCACATAGTGTGTGTATGTATCTATATATATATTTGGAGAAGGCTCGCCAACTACGCGTGCAACAACTCCTTTCTTTCCTCCCATCTCCTCCTTACTTGTAATACTGCTACTGTTTTATTTGTGTTACCGTTTTTAAGTATTATTTATAAAAAAAATAGATGGAGCTGGAACTAGGACTGGCTCCTCCCAACCATTTGATCAAGTGTTTTGATCTAAACAGCCCCACCCACATATGGGGCCGTGGCTGTGGATTCAGTGGCACCAAGAGGGGTTTTGATGAGGCCTTCGACCCTACTTGTGCTGTGATTAAGACGCTTCCTCTCTTCTGGAATGATGGAACCCATGACCACGGTGATGATGATGACGATGATGGCCATGATGCCCACGGTTGCTTCCAAATCATGAATCCAACATCATTCCAAGTTAACAAGTAAGTTGGCCTTTTTCAATAGCTAGCCAGTACACTTTCGGACTTCAACTAAGTTGACTATATATTAATGATGCTCTACTACTGCTCTCACAGCACTATTACTTAAATAGTTCTTCTAATTGCATTGGTTTACTTGGATAGTTCAATTGTTTGATCTAAACCATCCATTAAGTTCCAAAACCATTCCATAACCACATGAGATGTGGGTCCCACCTGAACAACAGTCTGGACATGTGGGCAATGTACATTTGGTTCACGAAGATGCACACAATTAGCCATCCCAATGGGTCTCTTCATGAGTCTCTAAATATTTGTATATATCATTATTTGCAAAGGAATTTTCTGATCAATTGTGGTGATAAAAGTAGAAATATTGTGGGGTGGCCGCCAATCAAATCATCACGCAAGCTTCTCAGTGGAGATGGTGGTAGAGATGATGTCCCTGAGATCATAAAAGACAGCTATGGGGGTCCAAATTCTCTGTATGTTAAAGTGAAGATGGATGGCAAGGCAATCGGAAGGAAGGTCGATCTCGCCCTCCATGAATCATACCACACCCTCACCCAGACATTGGAACGCATGTTTGGAATAGGTTAGTACCTTCTCATCATCATTACACATAGTTCTATGTGGTTTGTTTGGATTTACAATGGAATTGAATTGCAGTTACAATACAAACCAGGCTTCTTCTAATAATCGTGATCTTCACTTTTGCTTGTTTGGATGCATAGATGACAAGGGTGAGAGTGGGGACACTGCACAGCGCCCCAACTACAGGATCACTTATCAAGACAAGGAAGGCGATTGGATGCTTATCGGAGATGTATCTTGGCCGTACGTATATTTCATTTAATTCATGCATTCATCCTCTTTTGAGGAAACAGCCATGCCCATCCAAGAACAAGCACATAGTCCAATTCAGCATGTCTGTAGGAGATCTGAACTTTACTTCAGTTGGGACAGAGTCTTAACATCTTTTGGCCTAGTTAGCTAGAAAAAAAAGAAGCAGAAATCATTTTTTTTGGGTGGTTGTAGTGTAGCAATCCAAGTGAGATGACCTTATTTTTGGGCCTGAAAATCCAACCACTTGGTCCAATTGATGGAAAGTTCTGTTCCCGCACTCATGCGGCATGGTGAGGTGTGTTTCAATGGGCTGTTTACCACAAGCTTGTGGGCTTAGCGATCTTTTCAAAATATACTCCTTCGAAGCAGATTAGTTGCCTGTAGAGGTTGCCCCTAAATTTAGAGACAAATGGACTGGCTTAACAATCTAATAAGCGGATGTGGATTGTGTAGTGAGGAGCTCACAAAGCTATAACGTGGTGTGGATAATCTGTGGGGCCTACCATGATGTATTTGTTTTATCCTCGCTGTCCATAGTTTTTCAGCTCATTTTAGGGCATGAACCCAAAATTGAATTATATCCAAAACTCAAGTGGACCACACCACAAGAAATAGTGGGAATTGAATGCCTATTGTTGAAAGCTTCTTAGGGGCCACAAAGTTTGGGATTATCATCCAGGTCTTTGTGACCTTATGAACAGTTTTGATGACAAATAAACATCACTGTAGGCCCTAGGAAAGTTTCAATGGTGGATGTCATTACCTCCACTATTTCTGCAGTGTGGTCCACTTGAGCTTTAGATATGATTCAATTTTGCGCTCATGCCCTAAAGTGATGGGGAAAGGATGGACAGCATAGATGAAACACATACATCATGATGAGGCCCATAAAGTATCCATGCCACACCTAATAAGCGGGCCTTTCCTCACTTGGTGAGAATCATTGTAGATTTTTCTATTATAATGTTCCTTTGTATGCTAAAAATGAAAGAGAGCGAAACTGTCTGAAAATTCTAAGAAATTTTGCTCTTCAAAATTAGTTATTTTCCAAAACCAAAGCTCCAACTTAATGCTCTTGTTTTCCATAAATGCTCTCCAACTCCATAGATTTACAGTATTAATTACCAAACAATATACTTTAAGAGAAGGTTTCGAGTCCAACCAGTTTGACCACAACTCATGATCCACCTAGCAGATAACTTCTAACTTATTAAGTGCTTTTATCCAAAAGGTTGGCCTCAACAGTGGGATCACCTTATTCAAAAATCAGCCATATCCACTCACCGAGTTGACCTTACATATATTTTTTACTCACTTGATGAGTGTATTAGGGATGATTTTTGTTAGGAGCGGAAGCAACCTTAGACAGAATCAAACAAGCAATAGATAACGAAAAACACAAGGAAGCACAAAGAACACAAATTTTTATATGGAAAACCCTTGCGGGGAAAAAAATCATGGCACAAAGCGATGATCAATCCACTATATCAGTGAAAGTTATAAGAGATGGAACAACTAACAGTATAAAAGACCCTAACTCTTTCCCTTGCAAAACCTTAGAAATCGTTTAGGCTCTCTCGCAATTCCTTAATCTTGCTTAGAGATGTACTTATATATCCCCGTACAAGATTAGGAAAAAAACCTGTACTCTCAAAAAAACTTATGTAAACTATTGATCGAATTGGCAGGACTCGACACACTATTGATCGAATCAAAAATTCTGTTGATCGAATCGACAACGCCCAAAATCCTCCAATGACCAATATGAAATTCCTTAAATTTTTCGATCAAAACGACACATCCGTCGATCAAATCTACATGTCTTCTGCAACATTGGGTTAAAGGAACTCAATCAACACTTTTTGTAGTGGATGGTCCTCCCTTGTAGGGCAACCTATTGGAAGGACTGAATTGATAGGATAAAAGGCTGGCAATGGAAGCAAAGCTGAACACATAACAACAAACTGAATCAAACAAACAACACAATGCAATCACAATGCATGCAACCAACCACACATAGACAATCCGAATTTAACGTGGAAAAACCCCTCATGGGTAAAAAAACCATGGTATAAAGCGACATCAATCCACTATAATATCAAAAGTTACAAGAGATGGAACCCAAAACCCCAATCACAAGCCCACAAGAGAAATCTTAAGCTTTCCCAAGAAGAAAAATCTCTTCTTAAGCTCTTTCTCTCACCTAGAACCTCTCTCAATCTCGTTTCCAATATAGGATTCCTCTAATCCCGTAATACACTCCTTAAATAAGAGAAAATTGAGATTAAAAATTCCTTGCGCAAAACCTCGCAAGAAACTCGATATAACAAGGAAACCTGTCGACCGGTCGGCCGACTGGTTGACAATGCCCAAAAATAGTCTAGCGTGTTGCTGTCTTAATCTCCATCATGACTAACCGGTCAGACAACCGGTTGGTGGCCTCTGTGTATGGAGATCTAAGGCGTTTGTTAATTTCCAACAAACTCCACCATGACTCTAATTTTCATGCAACACATTGCCACGCATTATCCTCCACCTCTACTTCGTCATCTTCATAGTCTCGTCGCTTCTCATGCCCCATTAACTTTATCCTTACATCTTTATACGCTTGTTGCTCTTCTCATGTGACCCTTTTTCTCTTGCCACATACGAGCAACTTGGATTCCACTGTCGATCCCACAACTCCACCATGAATTGTGTTCCCGATCACCTTGTAAAGATTATCACACCTCCGTGCTTTTATCATCACAAGTGCTCTCTTTACCATTTTACAATACTAATCACAGCCGATAAACCTGCACCCTTTCACCTCGAGTGCACCAAGAGATATTACATTCATTTTCATTTCAAGGACATGCTTCACACTTTCAAGGATATGTTTGACCTCATCGAACATCCTGATGCGCATTGAATCAATACCCACCACCTTGCGGGCGTAGCCATCACCCACAACAACTGATCCACCATCATACTCCCTGTACGCCATGAATGAACTTCGGTCAGGACATATGTGACATGATGCACCTGAATCTAAGAGCCACTCTCCACCTAGAGACTCTATGCCGGATACAATCAGTACATCATAGACATCACTAATCTCTAGATACATCACAAACATCACCACCGTCCTCTACGGTGTTAGCCCTCTCCCTAGAAGAATCTCCAGATTTCTCTTACCTTTTTTTGGGATTCGAACAATCCCTCTTCATGTGCCATTCTTCCTCACAATTTTAGCATCTCACCTTGTACTTCTACTTGCACTTTGATTTAGATCTTAATGATGGAGTTCCTCCACCCTGCTCAGAATTCCTCCCCCTCATAACCAGTGCCTCATTTGTAGAGGGACCCACACTGCCGCCTTTTCTTCTTATCGCTTTTGCCTGAAGGGCTGAAATAACAGTTTCCACGCCAATGGTCTCCCTACCTGCACACAACGAGTCCTTAAGCGACTTATATGATTTTAGAAAAGAATTCAATAGAATAAACGTTTGATCATCGTCCTTCATCGGTTTATCTACATCCATCAACTTGCAAATAAGCCTATTGAAATTACTGATGTGGCTCTCAACATCAGCCCCCTCCGCCATCCTCAAATTATACAACTGAAGCTTCAAATATATGCAATTTTTCAAAGATTTCTTCGCGTAGATATTCTCCAACTTCGCTCATGTTTCAGCCGTAGTTTTCTCTTTCATGACGTTATACAGGACCTCATCTGCTAGGCACAATTGGATTGAAATATTGGTTTTTTCATCGATCTTCTTCCAATCTTCTTCTTTCATAGCCTCCGGTCGCTTTCCAATGAGTGCATCTTGCAACCCTTACTGAACTAGAAGGCCTTTCATCTTTACCTTCAAAAGCTCAAAACTATTTTTACCCGAATATTTCTCTATGTCGAATCTCATGCTCGATGCCATGCTCTTGTCTCAGATCCAAATTTCTGCTACACCCCAACGATCGCTCTGATAGCAGTTAATAGGATAAAAGGCCGGCAGCAAAAGCAAAGCCGAACACATAGCAACAAACTTAATCAAACAAGCAACACAATGCAATCACAATGCATGCAACTAACCACACATAGACAATTCGAATTTAATGTGGAAAAATCCCTCACGAGTAAGCAACACCAATCCACTATAATCTTAGAAGTTATAAGAGATGGAACCCAAAACCCCGATCACAAGTCCACGAGAGAAGTCCCAAGCTTTCCTAAGAAGAAAAACCTATTCTCAAGCTCTTTCTCTCACCTAGAACCTCTCTCAATCTTCTTTCCAATCCAGGATTCCTCTAATCCCGTTATACACTATTTAAATAGGAGAAAATCAAGATTAGAAACTCCTTGTGCAAACTACGTAAGAAACCCGATACAACAAGAAAACCTGTCGATCGGTCGGTTGACTGGTCGACAATGCCCAAAAACAATCCAGCGTGTTGCTGTCTTGATCTCCATCATGGCCAACCGGTCGATGGCCTCTGTGCATGGAGATTTGAGGCGTCCGTTTCCAACATGAATGTCATAAGAACTTAATAGGTTGAAAGTTATCTACTGGTTAAATTGTAACATGTGGTCCAAATGATTACACTTGAGAGCTTCTTATACTCTTTAAGTATTTTCGATTCCCGACTCTAGTTCAGATGGGATTAGATGGTAGTAGGCAGTATTATGTTTACATATCCAACGAAGCCACGTTTAGTACTGGAGACGATTTTGAGCTTTGGAAGTGGTGCCCATGCCTCATAATTGAAAAGGAATTTAGTGTATTCGTCGTGGATTTGCTATATGTAGCGAGGGAGAGAATTTCAGAAAATTTTGAAAACTCCTCTCTCATTTTAGCGAAATAAGGCCTGGGCTATGGTAATGGTTCACCATCATTTTCAAAATGATGCCCCGTCATCCGCCACGCGTGTGGCAAGCATACGGAATTCAGACGGTCTATGCATCGACCGCTGTTTTGAATGGATTATAGGCGAAAAAAAAAAAAAACAAAATTGATCGAACAGATCCCACCAGCCGATTGGCAGCTACCAAAATGGACCGTTGAAAAGATCATTGTCAATGGGACGTTTTCAATGGGCGATCTTAGATGGTTAAGATTGCCCATTTTGCCCAATTTTTCGCCAATGCTCCGGATTTAACGGTTTGGATTCTCCTTTCGAGGATGAGAATGTTGGTCAACCATCACCACCATAGTCTAGGCCACGATAAAATAAAATAAAATAAAATAGAGGAAAACAGAGAAGAAGAAAGAATATTATGTACTCCGCATGACTATCCAAATTCGTAGCCCTCCATCTCATTTCTCTTCCTATCTTCCCTTCTCTAAGATCCTACCTCCAGAATCTCAAAGAAGAAGATAGAAATTAAAAACTCAATTACCCAATTGATCTCTTCTTCTCCTTTCTTGCCTCCAATTCCCTCTATCTCTCTTCGGCATTTCATCAGCAACATGCATGGCATCTAACTAAGCCATTCTCATTACAAAGAGAGTTCCGAAAAGCACTAATCAGCTCCCTGGATTCATGCAATTGTCGGATCTCATCGGTCCTGTCGATATATCTCCGCCCAATAAAAACCCAAGTGAGGGTGAGATTCCTCTTCCCCAAGTGTGCCTCCGTGTCCTAATGTCACATTCCAAATGTGGTATGTGTTCACCCCTGGATCACAATGCCGGAACAGTGCATTCCAAACATGATGACGGAATTTGGTGTGTTACTCCAATCCACTGGCAATACCCAAGTTAGCTAATTAGGACTTGAAGTTAATTTCATCCCACCTAATACCACTTAATCCCATGCATCAAAACAGGACTTAAAGGTATTTGTATAGGGAGAGACTGAAGAGATTAACCATGGGAAACCTGTATGAGCTCTGGCCCATCTGCTATGTGGGGGCTCACCTAAGCATTCTCGGGCGGGTCCATTTGTCAGGCGGGCAACGCTTGCATTGAATCATTGTCTAAAACGGGAAACTTCGACTGGACTTGATGGTCAGCCAGTCGGGCCGAATGTCGATGGTTGTGGATTTCTTTCCAAACATCCAATAAACGAAACCGACGTACATGTGTTGGTTTGCCTGATTTATGGGCCAAAGGCATGTGAGCCCCCTCCAAATTAACTAACGAATTTTCAAAGAAGAAATAGGCTGTCAGTGACGGGCTCGGATCAGGTACTATCCCTACCCGGACGCATAAGAAGATGGACGTCTACGTGGTGTGTCGCCATTGACCAATACAGCAAGCTCCACACCTCAGTATTAGTGAGATATGTAACAGGTCAAACAACTCTGCATTAGACCCAAGGTGCGGGATCCATTCCATTGGTCAATGACAATGCGCCACGTAGACATCCATCTCTTCGCACTTCCTAGTAGGGGAAATACCTATTCCGAGCCAACCGTGACTTTGTAGGACTTGCAAGTGGGATAACTCACATGTCATTTATTTACTTTCGAGGGGATGAGCTGTACCATGATTCGCTCTGGCCCAAGGACAGAAGAGCCCTTTCCTTTGCCGCTAAGTCCGTGCATGTTCCCGTGATCAAGCAGGACGCGGATTGCGTCCGAGATTGGTCGGACTTTTAAGCGTCCGACCAGAACTGTTTGGAGATCCATTGTGATGTATTGGTTTATCCAAGCCATCCATCCCTCTTATAAGATTATGTTAAGGAATGAGCCCAACAATGAGTTAGATCCAACCCCTTAATCGACCACACCAAATAGTAACCTTGGGTTGCATTAAATGCATAGCTCATAATTCAAGTTGCATTAAATGCAAGAGTAGTCTCTGGTGTGGTCCATAACACTGTTAGATCTGCCTCATTTTTTGGCCCATGGCTTAACATGATATCAGAAAATGAGTGGACGGCGTGGATACACCGATACATCATGGTGGGCCCTCACACAGATCTGGTCGGACGCTTAAAGGTCCGACCGGGGGTCGGACGCAATCCGCCTCCGATCAAGCAGACCACTCAATAAATGTTGCTCTTTCTTGGTATTCAAGTCTGTGCACGTACCGGTGGTCCAGCAGACCACCCAATAAATGATGTTCTTTCTTTTCTATTATTATTATTATTATTATTATTATTATTATTATTATTGTTCTTGTTGTTGTTGTTGTTGTTAGTGTCGGCTAGGATTTTGAACTGTTTGAGCCTGGCTGTCGGGGCTATTCAAAATTCGGATTCCCGAAGGCTGAGCCCAGCCCACTGACACCCCTCCTTAGGAACTTGTTAATATTTCTACATACACAAGATAATTTTGCAAAAAACTACCTACATAATATCAAATTTATTTTACGGTATCGTTTTGAAAAGTTTTTCAATAAGCTACTTCATTAATCTAAGTAACTATCATTAGAGCACCTTCGTTGTATTTCTTAATGGTGGCTTGAATGGGCCATGCCGACAAAGGCGTAGGCAGCATAGGTGGGCCTCACCTTAATGTTTATGCGAAATCTATGCCAACCACAAGGTGTATCACCCCCTACTAGGCTCCACAACCAAAACTCAACTCCATCTATGATTCAGGTGGACAACATGTTGGAAATAGTGTACAAGGCAACGCTCACTCTCCAAATTATTTCCCTTGGTGTGGCCTCCTTAATCATGAGATGGGTCTGATTTTGGGGCTCAGGCCTAAAATTTAGTGGGTCATCGAATGGTTAGAATAGATTTCATCGAGTAATTGGGAGAGGGACCCTACCTTTGATTATTTATAGGCGCCACCATCATGTGTGTGTAAAATTCATTCTAACCATTAGAGGTGCATTCCCGTGTGAGGTCCAGAGCTAAAAAATCAACCTGATGTGTGATTCAGGTGGACCACACTAAAGGAAACTGCTGGGAAAGATACTTCCACCGGGGCCCACCATTATATGAAATCTACTCCAACCATTAAATGGCGTGCCAAAATTTAGACCGAAGGCCCAAAAATCTGCATTTGGGTGATGATAGTAAATCTTCCATTGTGTCGCATATGCACAACGTCCTATCCGCATAGAAGATGATCACCCAGTCCCTAGATCAGAATGGTCCACTCATTAGGTGTGCAAAGCTGACAGATTGGACGGTTCAGATGAGCCAATAAAGATAACTTTGATCCATGTTCCCTCCACCATTGTGCCGACCAGACGAATGGTCCAGATCACCCAGCATGAAACCATGCGGACTGTACGATCTTGATGTCATTATAACTGAAAAGTTCGCTTGAGCACGTGATAATTACACTGATTCCTTTGAAAGGGGACTTAAGAAGATGTGCAATTTTCTTTCAATTTTTATGATGATGCATTTATGCGTTTTCTCAGTAGTTGAGAATTCTAGAATTTTGATGGAAATGGGTTATGTGAATGCAGAACTTTCATCCGATCGGTGCAACGCCTCAACATACAAAAGAATGAGTACTGATCACAAGGGCCCAGGCTGATCGATGATCATCTCTACAGAGGAGGAATGATATTTGCAGCCACGCATCTACAGGCACCAAACACAAGTACGCCAAATGTGCCAACCTTGGCATGCATGTGTGTTCGAGAGATCTGGAACGTTCATCAGGCTGACATGGAATTTGGAACTGTTTGGTTTTCTTTTCGCTTGAGAGGAGCATGTGAATTATGTGCGCAAGGAACATTGACCATGGGACCCATCTCATGAATCTGGATCTCTCACATGCGTGCGTGCCCCATCGGCAGGTATGGAGCGCTTGAGTTTGGTGTGTGCGGAAGCACAACTGCAAATATCACTCCTCGTTCACCCATAGCTGGTAATTGTACTTTAGTTATTAGAACGTGAGTTGCATAAGCTTGTAATAGCCGTTTGGATGTATTTATTTATACAGACAAGTATATATATATGTAATGGAAGTAACTAGCTCCATGACATTATGACTTGTAGCTTCTATGTTTGTTGCAAGAACTCAATGGCTTTCATGTTGACATTATGATTTATAGCTTCTATGTTTGTTGCAAAAACTCATGGCTTTCATGTTATTTTAAATATTTATGATAATGCTCGATCCTTCGTGCCTGTGGAAACCTTGACATGCCTTGTGGAAAACAGCCTCTTGTAATTTTCATTAGTAAGTTTGTTTGTTTGTTTGTTTGTTTTTTTCTTGTCTTTTTAAACTTCCTTGTATGTTTCATTGATATGCTGTTTAAAAGCGGTGGCATCCTAAATCGGACTAGTGACACTATCGCGCCGCAAACGCTCGTGCCCTCGCACGCATGCATTGATTGGTAAACTGAATGTGGTGTTGACTAAAGAGATGGCATAGATGGCATGATTGATGTGAAGTGCGCAGTGTTTACTTGACATTTAAAATTTACATGATTTCTTAGCCTATACTCTAGATGATTTGAAATTTTCTTTGGAGAATCCTTACATCCTAGAAAGATAAATAAAAAGTAAAAGCTTACTCAATTACAATTATAACCATAGAAACATAGATTAACCCTGATTGAAGAGGCAATTAGTCTAGAAAAGTAACAGAAAAAGAAAAAAAAAAAACCTTAGATGCAAATGTAAAGGAGATGTAGGTGGAGATCATGGATGTGACGCATCAGCCTTTTCATACTTTGGGTGCAGGATGTCCTCGGTCACCATGAAGAGGACCCTTAGAGTCGTCGAGCGCTTGCATTTCATACTTTGGGTACAGGATGTCCTCAGTCACCATTAAGAGGATCCTTAGAGTCGTCGAGCGCTTGCACATGTGCCCATGCATGTCATAGATTGAGATCTAGGAATTCAAGCATGCCTTGACCTTAGAACCTTAGTTGGCTCCCTGGTAAGCCAGGCCTATCCCATGTCGACCAAGCTGACCCTACTAGTGCTGGCAAAGGAGCTTAGATTCTCAAAATCTTGATTTCTTAGAGCTTTGGGTGCAGTTGGCCTAACCCGTATTCTAAATTTGTCTGACCCAAACCCTAGACCTTTACGAGCCTATTGGGCCTTGTGGCTCCTTTTCCCTAGAACTGGCACGTGAGGACTCACCCTTGATTAGAGGTGGGCAACGATCTGGGTCAGGCCGAGTAAGCCCTAGTTTGGTTTGGCTTGTTTTTGCGCCACCCCAGTTTGTGGATCAACCTGGTTTGGGTTTCGGGCCGACCCATGCAGCTTGAGTTTGGTTTGCTCTAGAAAAATTTGGTTCGAGGCAGGATCGGTTTGATTGAAAATTTCAAACCGAGCCGGGCCAAGTTCGAACAGGTGGTGATTCTTTTTTTTTTGTTTGTTTGTTTAAATAGAAAAGAATTTAAAAGGTTAGAAAAGATAAAAAAAAATAATAATAATAATAATACAAAAGTATCTTACAACATTATGTTTAATATCCTCCAAAGGAGTGCAACTTCAAAATAGACATGTAAGAGCCTTTTTTAAACAAAAGTATACAAGCATAATTTTACAAGTGCAAGGAAATAGTGTGCATTCATGTATATGTATTATGTATTATCCATGTCATCATGTATATGTATTATCCACGCCGTCCATTCGTTTTTACATATCATTTTAAGGCATGATCCTAAAATGGAATCATATCCAAAGCTCAAGTGGATCACACCATAGGAAACAGTGTGCTTACAATTTACGAGCCAAATTAAGCCGAATCAGACTGAGCTTTGAGCCGAGCCGAGCCGATACTGCCCTAGTTTGAGCATGGTTTGTTTTTTCAAACGAGCTCAACTATGAGGCTTGGTTTGGTTTGAACCAATCCGAGCCAAGCTTTCGAACTGGCTTGGTTTGTGCCTAGCTCTACCCTTGATTCCGCACTGAAACCCTAGACCATCGTCGGAGACCAACTAGATCTTTTTCCCAAAACCTTAGTGCGGTAAGACCCCAATATTGAGTAGAGTTTAGGCCTTGTCGGTTAGATCGATGGGTCAATCGGTCCAACCTGTCTGATTTAGGTTAGTAAGCTTGAGAATCCATGTTCAGTCACTCTGAGCGACCCAAGTATCGGTCCCTACCTGTCCAACCAGGATCCATGCATGTCCGACTGACAGGCTGCGATTTTGTTATACTAAGATGTTTGACATCTCGTCCAACCAGTCTTTGGAGGCTATATAAACCCCTAACCCTTCATTTCCTTCATTTCTCTTCCCTTCTTAACTATGAGAGAGAGAGAGAGAGAGAGAGAGAAGGGAGCATGGAGCTCACCTTGCCGATCACCGCCGCTAGGATGCCTCTCCAACCGATTGTGGGTCATTTTGCTTGTTGTCAAGTGCTAATCTTCAAGTATGAGTCGTGAGGAACCTGATCTAGATCGAAAACCTACTTTCCAGCCCTTATATGTGCATTCCCCATTTTCCTTTCCATCTAGTTATCGCTATTGTCGGAGATTTCCGGTCAATTCCTTCGAATTCTCAAGATCCTAACCTTAGAGTCCTTGCATGTCAGATTTTCGGTGTCTTACCTGTTCGTAGGTGCAGCCCAACCATTTGTGTGCGTCACTCGGTTGTGTGGTAGCCTTGGATCACCCCATTTGGGCCCGAGAGTGGGTACCCCATTGCCATAGCTAACTGATTCCGGTAATTAAGTAGAAGGACTATCTTAATAGTTTTAATCTAGGTTGATCTTGGTTCAACTGCAGGTTATGATGTCTTGGATAGGTTTTCTCCAATATTTATCCCCCGTTTGGCGATTGTAGAATCCGCAACCTTCATAAAACATTCACAAGGGAGCACTCGTAGCTTAGAACCCCTATCATTTACTAGGTAAAGATCTATCATTTCAAGCTTTGCCCAGCATTTTAATTCAATAATTACTCTGTATATGTGTGCATGTTGTAATGCTTTCCGTATCATATGTCGTATTGTGTAGGATTTTATGTGAATTGTCAAATAATACTAATATGTTCAGAATTTTAGGTATATTGCTGGATTATTTATTATGGGTTGTTGTGTGTTTTAAACTATTACCTTATGCATTGTAAAGGAATGTACTTGCTTACCTCATAAACTAATTGCATAACCTAAGTGTTCATTTTGGATCATCTATGTGGTGTTGATGAGTACCTTCATACATTGTTAATTTAGTATTTATGGTTAGCAACCTGACTTGGTAATTAACTGGCCCTATCTTTGAGAACTACGACTTGGTGTTTTCTTGGGAAGAACTCTTGTTGTCCTTTTATTAGACGTTTGGCCAAGTTGCCCTTTTCAGGTTGAATCCTCTTGTAAGATTAGACGGGTTGCTAACCTTGAATAGTCATGTAAGTGAATTATTGGTAAAATAAGTTGTTTAAGGACTAGGGAAGTCCAAGTTGGAAATTTGTACCCGAGACGTGTAGATTTCACGAGGGGATCTAACCAATGCGGGTGTACTTTTCTTTTGTACTTTACTAGTTGGTTAACCACTATGGGTATATATTGCATGTCAGTTATGAACGCATCTCCAACATGGATTGTAGAGATTGATTTTCGTTAGACTAGGAATAATCGGTTGTAGAAACATATCCAGAGCATGCAGATTTTACCATGTGCCTAACAGTATGAGTGTACCAGAGTGTATTTTACCAGCTAATTAGCTTACTATGGGTGTCGCATGGCAAGGATTGTGCCTCCATAACTTGTATAGTCACATAAGCCGATTTGTTGGAGGATGTGCCTAGATGTAAGATGTGTCGGTTAGAGACCCGCATTTAAGGCGTGAGGATGGCTCCGAGTACTTAATTAGGAGTGTTATACTTCTATGCATTTTACCTATTGACTAGCTCATTATGGATGTCCCTTTTCTTTTCAGGATTTTACTGGGTGACTAGCAGTATGGATGTGCTTTTTATAATTTTATCAATTGATTAGCCATGAGAGGTCGTACACATGTCAAATAGATGTCGATCCCCAACCACAAGTTAGATTTCAGCCTTGTGATGTTTGATCCACATTTAGTTACAGTGGTTGGTCGCCATGTCATTATGCATGCATACTTATCTATTTACATGAATAGCATAATCAACATGCATGTAGTGCTTACTTACCTTGTGGAAACTTATGCTTGATTATCTTGTTGTGCATAATCTTGGGGGTACTTCTTCAATATGAAGTCCTCTGATGCCTTCCATTTAACAGATGTACGATGGCATAGGAGTAGGTAGGATCATCAGGGAGTGCAGCAGAGAGGGAAAGTGTAGGCCAGCCGAGAGAGGTGCGGAGCTCTCTTCCTTTGTTTCTTTTTGTTTAGCCTCGCTTTCTCTTTCATTTTAGATTACTATAATGTTATCCCCCGTATATGGGATTTGACTACTTACTCTTTTTTTCTCTGAATGGTGATTACCATTACCTGCTACTAGTTATAATTATACCCACCTTTTGTTTGCCATTGTAATATTGATTGCAACTTTAATTGTGAATTTCAAGCCAATTTCAACCATACCATTTAACACGCAAGAAACCCATCCCATGTGTGGCTCACTATTTTTAGTAGCATCCTCGAACTCGGCATTTGGGGCAATATACTCGGGATCCCAAGTTTGGGGCATTACAGTGAATGATTGCGGTGTTTTTGAAGATGTGAGGAAAATTTTAAGAGGAACTTTGGATGCCAAAGATAGTTGGATGTCATGAACTCGGTGTTATGTCTAAATCTAGTTGGGTTGATTGAAACACTTGTATTCTAATAAACAATATGGGGAAATGGGTAAAAGACATTCATCATCCCCCATTTTATTGATATGAGTTCTTTTACATTCCATTAATTACATCCCTTTATTTCAAAATAAGATACAATTTACATGTAGTATTAAAATGAACTTCGAAAAGGTGATTCTGGCAGCATTTCGGCTCTCATTGGGGGGCTAGACCAGTATTTATAGGCATCTGCATATGTGAAATCCGTTTCTCGTGCAACTTTGTCCAAAAATTGTGCTCCAACATGAGTTGCGCGACCGCACAACTTAACATTAAATTGTGCGGTCGTGTAACTTAACATATCTGAAAATGAGTGCTTGCGATCCTTCCTTCCAAAACTTCTTCCAGAACTGATGTTGCGCGATCGCGTAACTTGAAGCTACCTGACCGCGCAACTCATGCTTTATTGCCTTATTCCCTTTGACTGAATATTCTATCTCTGTGCTTGTTTGTATATTTCCTTTAATATATTTTTAATTTTTGTGATGTGATGGGAGCATATTGTTAAGCTCTTAAATGTGTATATTCTAACCCTATTTCATCACTAACTATGCTTGAAATACATGATTAAAGACCCAACTAATACATGGTTTTGTGGTAGGAATGAGAGAGAGAATTCATCAATTGAAAGCTTAAAGACAGCATTGAAGATCAAAAGACCAAGCGTCAAAGGGTGGAAGAAAGAAAGCAAAGGAGAGAAGAAGGAAGTGCAGAAAATTGCACTGAAGACTGATCGTTCGACCGGTCGGCCATAACCCAAGACCGGTCGTCCGACTGGTTTGAATACTCAACAGGAGGACCCTTGCTACCAACTTTACTGGACCAATTAAGACCGGTCGTGCGACCAGCCGTCCACTAGTCGGATCGGTCGTCAAACCGGTCGATTAATTCAAAAGCCAGGAAGGATTTTTCTGAAAACTCACTGGACGATTTTTGGCCTTTTACGACCGGTCGTCCATAAGCTCAGACCGGTCGTCTGCGTAACAGAGCTTCTTCTACAAGCTCCGAAATTTACTGCGCAAAGCGCAATTTTTACAGATTTTCTCAAAGTGTCTTCGCGCCTAGGGTCCCAAACCTATAAAAGGACTCCTCTAGCTCGTTCCTAAGGCATCCTAGAAGAGATCTACGAAGGTGGGAGGCGGAGAAAGGCGGATTCGGAGTTCTATAACTCCCTCTAGTTTGTTGCTTTCTAGTTCATGTTTTTAGTTGTTTTCATGTTTCCTTGGATCATAAATAGCTAAACCTCTTAGCTAAGGTTAAGAGGTGAAGCTTGTAATGAATCTAGGATGCTTTAATTCGTTTTTATGTTTCCAATTTGAATTTTTATTGAAGAACAATGGTTATATGAAGTTTAAATAAAGCGCTAAGTAGTTTCCCTTAATCTTCTGATGGCTCATGGATGTTTGGAAGAATTGCTTTAGTTCTTAATTGTTTTGCATGGATCTAGACCTATACGCTCCGAAGAATCGGATTCAATACGCTCTAGACTTGGATCCTCATGAGGGAACTTCAAACCAAAGTTCTACCTTTTGTTCTTAAGTCCAATTTAGATGTTGCTTATGCATGTGATTTGAATGAAGTTCAAATCATGATATAGTTAAGCCTTGTGACAGGGTTTGATGATTATTACGGTTGTGATCTTAACGTATTGGAACTAGGATTGACCTATGCAATTGGGTGTGCTCAAGTCCTAACTTGAATTGAGGGAATCATGTTTATGAACAACATATGAATTGGAATGTTTTTATGAATTAACCACTCTATCATCCGACAAGATAGGATTTGATTTCGATTCTAGTTGTGTAATTACGAAACTACAGTGAATTAAGCATCAAGGATTGCTACAAGTGGATCCTTGAACCCCTAGTTCTCTTTTACATTGTTTACATTCACTTTTAGTTCAAAATATCTATCTACATTCAATTCTAAAATCCTGTTTAGTTAGTTCTCAATTAGAAACCATTGGAAATGTTTTGTGGGTTCCTACACAAGTCCCTGTGGATCGACCTCGATCTTACCGAGATTATTACTACATCACAACCCTACAATTGGGGAAATGAATACCTATACTGTTTACAAATGAGACCATGGCTTCTCATCTTTAATCGGGTCCCTAAGCAATATACCTTCTGGTCATAGTATATCAATCTTTAGTACTTTCTTGGATGGTGCCTTTTTTGGGGGGGCCTCAACAACAAGATTGAAGAGGAATCCCCTGTGATCTCAGATGTGTTCCTACACGTTAAGTGGTGGTCATGATAATGAATGTCAATGGTGCAAGAACTCCTAGCGAAAGGAAATAAAAATATAAAAAATAAAAAATGTTGAAATTAAAAGATTAGAATATGAAGTGCTAGAATGTAAATGTACTAAAAATGTAAAAGGACTAGTAATCAAGACCCCTAAAGTAAATGCAAAAATATCATGTTTTGAGTCGGGCTTGGCTAATGGCTACCAAGTCTCAAGTGGATTCACCAAATATGTGAATGCTCACACGTGCCTTGGTTCAAGGATAGGGTGTAGTGTTGACTTTAGAGATGGTATGATTAACTCGGAGTCTCTACTAGCTAGTAAAGCTCAAAATCTACAGTCGGTTAGACACTGTAGGATCACTACAAGTTGGGGAATTAAAAAAATCCAACCAAAATGACTCCTATATTTGGTCTACAATCGAAAATTTTAAGTAAGAGCCTCTGTGGAGAAGAAGGGGTTAGGCGTTGGGAGTAGAAGCATCACCCAGATGTAACATAAACAATAATCAAACAAGCACAGAGATAGAATATTCGAGCATGCACAGAGAACACAACGATTTTACATAGAAAAACCCTTAAGGGAAAAAAAAAAAAACTATGGCATAAAGTGACAAATAATCCACTATGAAAATGAACTTATAAGAGATGGAAGCAACTTACAATAAAAAAAACTAGAGTAGAAAACTCAAGATCCCCTTCTCCAAACCCCAGCCTCTCTCTAGAAAAAGTTTCCTACAATCCTAATCCCGTATTACACCCGTTTATATAGTGTTTCACCCGAAATAGGAAATAAATCGCGTAATAATGCAAAATCGCGCACACCATTGATCGTGACAGTTTGATCGATCAAGCGTCATCAACAAATCGTCGTACGATCGAGACTCTCATGTTTGATCAACCGACCATGGCCAAAATCGTCTAGTGAGCAAACTAGTAAATCTGCAGAATTTTGATCAATCGACCACGGTAGTCGATCAACCGAAGTCCCATTTTTCAGCATAGATTAAAGGCACTCAATTTCAACATGCTTATTAAGCTCTGAATTGTGCATATTCTAAACCCAATTCATCACACATTATGCATAGTATTAAGTGTTAAAAGATCAATCTTATATGTGTTTCTGTGTTTGTAGGAATGAGAGAGGAACTTCATGAATACAAGGCTAAAAGGACTGCTTTGAAGTATATTGAAGATCATTAGAAGGAAGCTAAGAGATGAAGGAAACAAGCAAAGAAGATAGAAGAAATAGCAACCTTCGATAGAAGCTTTAATAGGTGTTCGATATGTCTTCGATAGGTCTACGATATATCGAAACACCCAGTTTGATATATCGAAGTGAAGTTGAATGTATAAACTCTCTGGACATAAATTTTGATATATCGAGACACCTTTGATTAATCGAGATTTGAATCTCGATATATCGAGGAAAAACTGTAAAAACTTCATACTCTCTGGACACTTTCTTTGATCTATCGAACAAGTAGTTTCGATATATCGAAACTGGTTCGATAGATCAAGGTTCTTATCGAATCGTCGCCGGTTACGCAATTTTCAGAAGATTCCAAGGTGGTGCGCGGTTTTTTCTGTAAAAGGAGACCTCCAATCTCATCTAAATCCATCATAGAGGAGTCTTAAAGCTGCTAGAGGTGGAGAGGAGCAAAGTAAAGCATCTACAACTCTGAATTTTAGGGTTTTTCATGTTCTTACTAGTTTTTCTTTTGTTTTATAGTTTAATCGCGTCTTTGATTGGCTAGAACCTCTTAGTTAGGGCTAAGAGGTGAAGCTTGTAGTTAGGTTTAATGTTTAATTCATTTTTTTAAGTACTCTAAGCTTTAGTTTTGAATTTAAAGTTCTAGTTTGAATAAATTTTATATTTTAAATAATTTTGAGAGTTTGTGTTCTACAGACACAAGTTGCTTACAAGTTTCTAAGAATTATCAATATGGTTTAATAAGATTCGAATTGTAGTAACCTAGATCATACCATCATCTCATGGTATGGCTGATGCTTTGAAGTGCTACTAGTTCTTCTTCTCCGTGCTTAATTAGAACTAGAACTAGAACTCTAAAACTAAGTTTGGTTTGTTTATGTGTTGAATGCAATATCTTCAAATTAGATGAGAGATAAGACTTTGATTCCAATTGTGTTTGTGCTTGATGAATGGATTAGCATTTATCTACTACAAGTGGATCCTCGACACTCTAGTTCTTAATTCTCAAATTTCTCTTATTTATTTTACTACTTCTACATAGTTCATAATCTCTGAAATTTCTAAAACTTCTGAATTCAAGTTATTGAAAAGGTTAGAATTGGTTTATCCCTAATCCCTGTGGATCGATCCTAGTCTCACGATCGAGTTATTACTACTTCGCAACCTTGCACTTGGGGCGAGCGAACAAGTTTTTGGTGCCGTTGCTAGGGATTAGTAGGTTAAACGGCTCTAGTTGCTCTAGTAGCTATAGAGTGGTTTTTAGTTAGGTAGAACTTCCAGCTTTTCTAGAATTAGGTTTTTCTAATTTTTTTCTAGAACTAACATTATTTCTCTTGTTTGTTTTGTAGGAACTTCATTAACCTAGTTCAAGGTTTTTGGTAACATCATTCTAACTTTGAACCCTTTCTAGTTCGGTTTTTCGATTTTATAGTTTAGATTTCATTTTTAAGATTTAAATTTTAGTTTAGATTGTGATTTGTGTGGTTTATGTCCCGTTGGGAACGTGACCACACTAATCATCTCCAAACCCAGGGAGGAATTGTTGAACCGCTTTTCGTCAAGAGATGAGTGAGAAAATATTTCGAAGATTGTGAAAGTTCAGGAGGTATAGCTGATAACTAACAAACACCCGCAAAGAATCATCCCCCTCCTACTCCAACCACAACCACAAACACAAATAAAGAGGAAGTAGGAGATAATGAGGTACACAATGCTCCTCCAATGAGAGCTTTACATGATTATCTACAACCAGCTAGGGCCACTACGCCTTCATGCATGGTTTTTTAACCAATGCCGGAACGATTGATTTTAAGCTAAGGGTAATTCAATTTCTGCCTAAGTTTCATAGGCTAGATTTCGAGAGCTCATACTTACATCATAAGGAATTTGATGAGGTGGTAGTCACTTTGCAATACAATAATATGACCGAGGATGTCTGTTAAAACTAGAAAAATGCTCGTATGGCAATTTTTCCTATGTTTCATTATTCTGGGGGAATTCTGAGTATAGAGACATTCTTAGACAATTATAAGCAATCACCAAGTGTACACAAGAGATATATCGCAAGGCGAATTTTATTCCAGAGATTCTAAGATCTTTTACATTCCAGGCTGTGATACTGGTCATGAGCCTTTAATTACATGGATGGATAATCAACCTTGATTAAAAGGCAAAAGTAAATGAATGCATGCATCATAGATAAGTTAAATTAAGCATTAAGAGAGCATGAATGTAAATGAAACAAATCAAAACAACACAAAGATTTTTACGTGGAAACCCTTACGGGAGAAAACCACGGCACAAAGCGACAAGATTCCACTATGAATGCAGTTATACAATAGATGGAATATTAGAGAGAAAGCCCTGGTAGATCGAGCTAGTAATTTAAATCGTCAAGGATTATGGTCTTGAGTTCATGGTTGTATAGACCTATTTATTTTCTTGTTATGGACTGAACCATGTTTCTAGACAAGTCGGATGTCTGTCCCATTTTCTTTCGGATTGTCCGGGTTGAGAGACTGTCAGGATTTTATCAAGTGGTGCAACTCTGGGCTGTTGGCTTCTGGAATACACGAGCATTGAATGTTGGTCGGTATAACCCAAGGCCCGCGCCCGTTTATAACGGGTGACCTTAGGAAGGCACTCCGCAACTTCCTGAGCGAGGTTTTTAATCGAGTGGTGCAACTCTAGGCCATTGGCCTCTGGAATACACGAGCATCGAAATGTTGGTCGGCATAACCCAACGCCCGCGCCCCTATTTTTATAACGGGTGACCTTAGGAAAACACTCCACAACTGCCTCATTAGCTCAACCGACGGACCCATTGTCGATGGGTAGGGCATCGACTGTCTTTTTCATAATGGCAATCCATAGTAGGATGTTTCAAGCTTTGTTAGAACTCTTTTATTTGTGGTTTCTTGTGGTAACCATAATCCTTTAGGTTTAGCCTCAGAGCTTTATCCGAAATGAATGGAGCTTTGTACAGTAAAGTAAATGTGTTTCTTCTAGAGTTGGGCGACTCGTCTTTGAGAACACTCTTTCTTCTGAATACTTTTCAATGATTTATTTGAGATCAAATAGGCTATATCGAGCAGAGATCCTTTGAGGATTCAAATCCGACGGGTTGGATTGGTCGTTTTCAATGCCTGCAAGTGGCTAAGTGTCAGGTTTGATGGATGCTAGCATATGTTAATTTCTTATGAATGATGGGGATCGGTGCCCCGTAGACGCTTTAACTCAGCTGTTTCATAGCCTGAGCACTTTAGCTTTGCCTCAACGTCTTTGAGATCACGATTGATTTCATTTGGCATTAGTCAGTTTCCAAGCCAACAGGACAGTTCCCAAGGCTAAAAATGACTGAGTAGTGGACCTATTTGCGGTCTAATCAGGGCATTCGGTGAACATCATCAATGATTGTCATTGAAAAAGGGTGGATTATGTCCACAAGGATCATAATGCGATCACATTTCGATTTGCTTAGTATAGGTCGATTTTCAAGCCGATAGGGCACTTCCCAGGGCTAAAAATGACCAAATAGTGGACCCGTTTGCTGTCGGATCAGGGCATTCGGTGAATATTATCGATGATTGAGAGGTGGATTTTGTCCATGAGAGTCGCAGTGTGATCGCATTTCGATTCGCTTAGCATAGGTCGATTTTCGAGCCGATAGGGCACTTCCCAGGGCTGAAAATGACTAAGTATGGGCCTGCTGACCTCTTAATTAGGGTATTCGAGGGTCCTGAGATTGGATAACCTCGTCGCGGTGCATGATTATGGTGTATCATGTCGTAAAGAAGAAAAACATTTCTCACGGGCTCGGTCTAATTTCGCCCGATTCTTCTCTGTTTCGGCCATTTTCGGCTCTTTCGAGAGGATTTTCGGAGTTGCCAAATTGGTAAGTGTTGGTCATTTTTTATCAAAACATTGATTTGGGCCATTTATCATCGACCATTGGAGAATCTGATCCGGGGGATGGATAGATCTCACTGGGGTGCATCTAGGAGAGGCAGTTTGATCGAAAACCTAATTTCGAAGAAGGCGGGCCACACGATGGAAGGTCCACCCCTCCAACCAGCGTCCAGGCGTATGGAGGGGTGCATGTGGGTGCATGTGGCTCTTGTGAGTGGGCGCATGTGGCCACTTTCCGGGCGCATGTGTCATTGCACATGCGCCCAGCCTCAAATGGTGGGCACATGTGCCTCCAGCACTTAGTGTAATTTCCATATTTTAGCCTCCCAAAGAGTGGGCGCATGTGGGATTTGCACTTAGTGCATTTTTTGCATTTCCCGGCGAGAAAAAGTCGGCGCGTGTGCCTCTGCGAAGTGGGGAAAGTTCCAGCACTTAGAGTTTTTTCAGGATTTTTCCCCTTTCACTTGATTCCAATGGAGGATATCCCTTTCCGGTGAGGGACTCCAACGGAAGAAACTATCCGACAGTAGTGCAATTTTTTGTTCTAGTGGGGAAATCCCTTTCCAACGAGGGATTCCGGCGAGAGCATCCAGCGAGGGGTGACGGAGCAGGCGCATGTACTTCTTGCATCGTTCTGAGGTCAAAAGGGGATGATGTCGCTTCATGTAATCAGGAGGACCTGCTATTTATAGCAATGCAATCGGGTTCGGGTTCGGGTTCGGGTCCGACCCGGTGGGTATTTCCCGGCGCATGTGCTTCTGGAGCGTTTCCCGGTGCATGTGCTGGGCGAAAGTGTTGAGCGCAATGGTCCGGGCTCATGTCATTTCAAGCCAGGCACATGTGTTTTCAGGCCGAGCGCATGTCATTTTCGGCGGATTTTTCGGGCGATTTGCGGGAAAGTGTCCGAATCGGTTTCTTTCCGATGTACATTGTGGGCGCATGTGGTGGAAGGTCGGGCGCATGTCCCTCTTGAAAATTTCCACTACTTAGCCAAATTTTGAATTTTTGCACTTTTGTGAGAAAGAAAATTTCCAGACTTAGAATATTTCAGGATTTCAGGCTTTGACGGGAGACCTCCAGAGGACAGCTACCTTTTCTAGGATTGCGGTCACTGTCGCCAAGCCACTTCTAGGCTGGGATGGACCTCCTAAATGAACGGGATGGGGTGTGGAGGTCTAGGTGTTGCAAATTTTGGTACTTCCTGAAATTGTGTCGGGTAGCCTAACACGACACCTTACACATACACGTGCGGAAGCTTAAGGAGCAACTAGAATTATGGCTAAGTCTTAGAGGGGGGTGATTAGGACCTTTTAAAAATATTTTTGCCTACTTAACAAATTTAGAAAATTAACTACATAAGCGATTAACACTTCGGCTTCCAAACCTAAGTGGGTCCAATCAAAAGACTAGCAAATGGAAGATGCAATCAGCAACCTATTCTAATCAACACATGTGGACTTTAGAGGATGGATCAACAAAAGCTCAAGTCTACATGAGGTAGTGAAAGTACATCTTGTGAGTGGATTTTCCTATCAAGTGCCTAGCATACATTCCTAACTAAGCATTCATAATTAACTAATTAAACACAATGCATAAAGAGAAATGTGCTCCAATACAATCACAAACACAACGATGTATAGTGGTTCGACTACTTGTCTACTCCACTCCTGGTTCAAGTACTCAACCCCTTTGAGCACACCCGCATTCACTGGGGAGTATAAATTGGTTCCTCCCAACCAAGGTGTTTTAATTCGGATCCACACAACCGGAGAGTTTACAGGTTCCTCCCAACCTACACGTTTGCACCCGTGTTGGTGGCCCCCCCTTGGAGACTTTTTTTAGGCCGACTAACGAGCCAAGGAACGGCTAACATCCCTGAATTTAGGCCCGGCAAACGAGCTAAGGGGTGCCTAATAGCCCCTAGTCTTTAGGCCGACAAACAGGCCAAGCAACGGCTAACGTCCCTAGATTTTAGGCCTACTAACAGGCTAAGGATCGGCAAACGACCCTAGGTCGAGTTTGTCAAACAAACTCTACACTCAACTGTTCGCTCGCCTCAAGTGCAAGGCTGCAATGTAGTAATAAATCTCGGTAAGACCGAGGTCCATCCACAGGAAAAAAGGTAAACAATTCCAACTAATCTAATAACTAGAATCTAAGAAGTTTAGGAAAATAATTTTTCACATGAAATAGGAAAATCTGAAATTAAGAAGAACTAGAGCATCAATGATCCACTTGTAGTAGTCCAATGCCAATCCATTTATCCAAGCACAACATAATTAGAATCAAAGTCCTATCTTTCATCTAATTGGATGATATAAAATTCAAGCACAAATAATCCCACTTAAATCTGAAAATCAAATTTCTAGTTCTAATGAAGCACATAGAACTCAAACTTGTAGCCTTCGAAGTAACAGCCATGCCAAGCGACTATGGCATGCTCTGGGGTTACTACAATTCGAATCTAAACAAACTCATCATGGCAATCTTAGAGAATTGCAAGGAACTCATGTCCGGAGTACACAAACTCTCATAATTCATCTAAAAATCCAAACTTTATTCAAACTAGAAGTTCCAAATCCAAAATTTAAAAAAAAATGGTACTTAAAATAAAAGAATTAAAGCATTGAAATCAACTATAAATTTCACCTCTAGCTCTAGCTAAGAGGTTAACTAAGAAAAAGCATATTAAACTAGAAGTAGAAATAAGAAAAGGAAGAAAAAGTAGCTGTAGGAGGCTAGGTAGCCTCCTAGGACTTGAACACCTTGCTTCCCACGTCCTTGACTGATTTGGAATAGAAGAGAGCACCTCCTTTTATAATACAGCAAGAGTACCGCAACATAACATATTTTGTTTCGCTTCGTATGGCTTAACCAATGGTCGGATTGCCTTCAAATTTGATTTGTAGCTTCCTTGTAATGTGATCTTCCTCATAGATGATTTAAATTTTCAAGATTATCTTCTGAATGCGACTACCAATTAGATCAGCAACCACCTCTCAAAATCTCGCAATTCGGGTACCTTCAGAACCAATCATCTTGCTTTCAACGCTCCGGAGTGTACAGAGGTCGGATTGATCTCAAATTTTGAAAATTGGTAGAAAACTTCCTCCTCTACATGATAGATGGATTATATTGTCCAAAACAATTCCAGAATATGGTCCAAAAATTAGAACACTTAGGGCTTTTATAAAATCTGCGCAGTTGGATCTTTCTGGATGGTCCATCTTTCTTCAATTGGTACGATCAAACCACACATCCTTTTGATATGAAACTTTGTGGTTATTCATATATGGATGTGGTCTAGAAGATGGTCAAAGTAAATTCTTTATATTATCAATGATGGGTCACCTGGACTGGCCCAGAGTAGAGTAGGCGGAATCTGGAACTTTCTGGACAGTTCGTATTGTTTTGGCCACCACGGTCAATCCGTATCTCCGATCAACACGAAACCACTTGAGTTATTTCGGCATCGAGCTCCTCTTCGACATGGATGTGTTGGATTTTCAAATATCATCAAGATGGGCCTAAAAAACTGGACTGAAATATTAGACACGAGAATAGCCTGCTGTTTGGAATCTGGAAGTGTGAAATTGCATGGCCGACAGGTCAAGACCGGTCGAACAGGGCTGGTCGACCAGTCGTGACCTATCTGGTCTAGTCCAACAAAATCTGTAGAAGGCTGCCCATGTAATACCCCGAAAATTTAGTACACGAGTAAGTACACGAGAGTTATAGTTCACACGTTAGAATTTAAATTTTAGGCCGCGTCGTTCATACGCATACACACACGTCACACTTTTATACGTATTCTGACACTTTTAAGACTCTAAAAACTTAGTGTACTTAGTTAAGTCAATAGACGGACCGTTAGAATGATCTATCATTGCTAGATAGGAATATCTAACCGTCCACCTCGATTTTGAACAAGCCGATCATAGTAAACTAAACCCCTTGATCTCCATAGCCACTCATACACAAATCAATTTAACATTCTGATCCGTTCATCTTATTTATCATACATTGATATACTTAACCTACCGTCAAAACTGTGATCTGATGAAATCTCATGAGTGGACAAGTCATTAAAGTCTGACAGAGTATACATCTCACCAATAGGCCATCCAAAGACCATATTATGAATATGAGTTTAAGAAACTGACCGTACAATAACTCATACTTGTACTTAAGAACATGAACATCTAATTAGAAAAAAATTAGCCTTTCATATAACCATCCACCGAATTTGTATCCGCTAATTGGGCCACCCAAATAACAAACTGAACCGATCATTTGGAAGATCATAAGATAAATACCAAGGCTACCGATTAAATTTCCTATTAAATATGTACAAATATCACTTTGGATCACGGAGTGTGATGGACCACTAAAAAGGCATCTTGGTCATCTATAAGAGATCAAGGCCCAAACTTAACCCATATAAAGAGCGCGAAAAATGACAGGCCTTGGTGAAGTCTCACCGAAAATTGACGATGTATGTGACCGCTACAAGTGGTGGAAGTCGATACTAAAGAAAAGGGTAAACTTGGAATTAATGATATATATACATGCATTAGCATATGTTGATGTAACGTAAGTAAAGTTTTAACGTGGCTCCTTACCCATCTCTAATATATTGCGGCTCACTTGCTGAACTGATGTATTTCGATTTTTAGTTCATGATCAACTTGACCGAGCTGAATCAGCTAGACGGAGTGGATTAGCCTACAATCATCATGGTGGACCCCACAGCTAGACGGAGTGGATTAGCCTACAATCATCATGGTGGACCCCACCTTAATTCGGATCCATCCCATCTTTCACGTCAACGGCTAAATACATGTTACCGACCTGTTGAACGGATCGGGTGGTCCCGATCCACCTGAAATGGACTCTGCTTGTGAGGGAAACGGTAGTCTAAGTGTATACGTGCGACGTATGTAATATAAGAAAAAAAAATTAAAAAAAAAGAAGAAGTCTTCATGCACCCAGCGTCCTGACGACCCAGGCAGCTCACCCGGTCCATTTTTGGGCCCCACCTTGCTCATCCAGGCTGTCCATCCATCTTCTCCTCCTCATAAATTTATTTATTTCAAAACTTGATCCTAACAGTTGATCGTGTCATCCACTTCAATCAACCGTTTAAAACCAAGAACATCAAGATCCACATCATTCACATCTCCTCCTTAACTTAGATCTGCCTCATTTTTCTCATGGACGACTAAATTCGTGTCATCTACCATTTGAACGGAGGTAATGACCTTTAATTATTACAAGTGGGCCCCACATAAAAATGGAACACGGAAGTTTTGTATACGTGCAGCGCACGTATTAGTCTTTCCAAAAAGGCTTCTCCTTCTTCGACGCAAACAGCGGACGCTGTTACAGCGTCCGCACGCTGTCAACAATGGGACCACATGCAATCATCATAATGGGCCCCATGGTTTGATCCACACCATCCATTCAATTTACCTCGACCGTACGACCTTGTCTACCGGAAATCATTCTATAACGATACTCGTTCAGCATACGTGGAATCATTGTTTTCAACCGTTTCGAACTTAGATACCCAAGATCCGGGTCTTTTCACTACATGAACGATCAAGATTCGCTTCGCTAGGGTCGTGTGGACCCCACCTATCGTCCCAACGGTTCAAAGTGGCGTAGTTTGCAAGTTATGAAATCCGAATCCAAGTTGGATTCAGAAACTTCATCGGTTCGCACGGACGTGCGAGCTCGGCTATATAAGGTCAGGCCTGCTCCTTTCGTTACAAGAAACAGAGAGAAAGAGAGCTGTTAGAGAGAGAAAGAGAGTGGGGAAGAGAGCTGCGAGAGAGAGAGAGAGAGAGAGAGAGAGAGAGAGTGGGACGTTGGAGAGAGAGAAGAAGAAAGAGAGAGTGAGTGCAGGTGGTGTGCGTGACGCTGTCTTGCGGTTGCGGCGTTGCACCACTGCTAGAATCCTATTCTAGCCCAGAAAGAAGGAAGAAAGAAGAAAGGAGAAGGAAGAAAGGTGAAAGAAGAAGGAAGAAGAAAGAAGAAAGAGGAAGAAATCTTTTCCCAACTGAGTCAACTCACTGAGTCGACTCAGTTCGGTCCTTTCCAAGTCTAAGGAAGCAGCATGTGAGTGATTCATCTCAGAATTTCTAGTTGATTTTCATTTTCCTAGGTTTGCTTTCCTTTGCATTCAATTTCCAGTTTTCTTTAGTGTTTCACGTAAAGTATCTCAGGTAAAGGCTACCACTCAATCTCTTCCTTAACTAGAGTTTTAGGGTTATATTTTGTTATTACGCATAATATGAATTCTAGGTAAGGGATTCACCTCGTCTCTATTCTTAAATTTCGTTTTTTTTAAACTGTTATTCTTTTTAGTTGGTTTCTCTTTCTCTTTAGTCACATACATCCAAAATTTTAGATGAACCTAACTTGAGTTCAAATCATAGATAAGACACCGTCCTTGGGTCAACCCTAGACATTCATCAAAGCACTGAAACCTTACATCACGACTTTCTCACACTTCCTTATTGACAATAACTTACAGAAAGGAATACTTTAACAAAGTAAACACATGCATGGTGTGATTGTGCTTGAATTTTGGATATGCATTGTATGCTTGAAGATTGCTTCCATAACTCATGACATACATACATTTATACACTACGACAGAACAGGAGCATGGTTGATTTGACTCCTGGCGTGCATGGTTGATTTGCCGCCTCGCTGTACCGGTTAGGTGAGCATGGTTGATTTGCGACAGGTTCCTAATGTTCAGTGGCAGCGAGTTCTGGTCGTTTCACTTATTGAGCATGGGTGATTTGCTCGGTTGGATCAGTGGTGCATGGTTGATTTGCCCACTAGCGTGCATGGTTGATTTGCCGCCTCGTTGTACCGGTTAGGTGAGCATGGTTGATTTGCGACAGGTTCCTAATGTTCAGTGGCAACGAGTTCCTAGACGTTTATTGCTCTCACGCGTATCATGACATACATGACATCATGATCATCATGTTCTATTGATAATAAATCATAAAGTGTATCAATCATAACCTTATCCTCGTATATTTCATACAACACTATCCGTTAATGATTCCCGTCCTATCTTTATTAACTGGAATATTACCTGTGATGGAAATGACCTCACTGGGCTTTTAGCTCACCAAAATCACCACAGTTTTTGCAGGTTTTCAAGAAGGAAAAGACGTAGACAGAGCAAAGTATTCAGAGGGTCACGTGTTACTCAAACGCCAACTGTAGTTAATCTATTTTATCTTGTAAAATTCAATGTAATGAGATATCAGTGGAAAAGAAATTTTATATTTGGGGATTCATTTTAGTTATGCGATGTGTGGAATGGAATTTCAAGGAATCTATGCTCGAATTTTAAATTCACACCCTGGGACTCGGGCTTTGGGTTATTGTACTCGGGTTCCGAATTTCAGGGCGTGACAGTTTGGTATCAGAGAGAGGTTTCGAGAATTCCAAAGTGCCTAGGGTTAGGGCTAGCACATAGTGAAGTTGGGGTTAGGGTCATGATGTCTAGTAAAGTCTTAGCTAGAACCTTTCTTAAAAACTAAAGTGGTAGTTTGATTGATGACGGTTATAGATAGGTTAAACATGAAAGATCATTTAGGGTGTCAGAGCCTAGGCTTTAGATTCCTTTGAGGGTCTAGGTATATGTTACACTAGGGTTTATAATATGGGTCATAGAGAACCTGATGATAGTTTTGGGGCGATATACTTTAAGAAAATTGAAGTAAGGTCTATAGATGAACATAGGAAAGTGTAGTAGGGAACTAGATAATAGGATAGCTTATAGACACATAGAAATGGGTGCGCCATGTATGATTTTGTTACTATTGTACTTGATGTTTGTCTTTGTTTTTATTGATGTTTGTTTTGGTTGCAAGGTTGTCAAATTGCTTACTTCTACATTAGGGTGTTGTTGTACTGTGATCTTAGTTTTACTAGCGACGTTGTTAGTAGGGTCATGTCTGTAATGTTGAGGTTAGGGTGTCTTTTAGTTTTATCTGTGATGTTTCTTTTGATTGGACTGTTTGTTTTGCTTGTTTCATTGTTGGTACTATGATTGATTGTCTTCTTTGTGATGTTACTTTTGTCGGGATGTTATTGTTGATTTTTTTTATTTTTTTTTCGTTATAGCATACGCTTAGGCACATTAGAGTGCATAGCGAAAGCTTGGTTGCGGATATGGTTGAATCTCGAGGACGAGATTCTCGTAAGGGGGGTAGATTGTAAGAACCTGAGTTCATGCAGGTAGTATTACACTTGTGTACATGTAAACCTAGGATTAGTCAAATGTAGCAGGCACTTAGAAATGTTGTAGAGTAGTATCTTGATCTGTTAGTCTAGTAGGTGGATCGAATTTCGAGGACGAAATTCTGTGTAAGGGTGGTAGAATGTAATACCCCGAAAATTTAGTACACGAGTAAGTACACGAGAGTTATAGTTCACACGTTAGAATTTAAATTTTAGGCCGCGTCGTTCATACGCATACACACACGTCACACTTTTATACGTATTCTGACACTTTTAAGACTCTAAAAACTTAGTGTACTTAGTTAAGTCAATAGACGGACCGTTAGAATGATCTATCATTGCTAGATAGGAATATCTAACCGTCCACCTCGATTTTGAACAAGCCGATCATAGTAAACTAAACCCCTTGATCTCCATAGCCACTCATACACAAATCAATTTAACATTCTGATCCGTTCATCTTATTTATCATACATTGATATACTTAACCTACCGTCAAAACTGTGATCTGATGAAATCTCATGAGTGGACAAGTCATTAAAGTCTGACAGAGTATACATCTCACCAATAGGCCATCCAAAGACCATATTATGAATATGAGTTTAAGAAACTGACCGTACAATAACTCATACTTGTACTTAAGAACATGAACATCTAATTAGAAAAAAATTAGCCTTTCATATAACCATCCACCGAATTTGTATCCGCTAATTGGGCCACCCAAATAACAAACTGAACCGATCATTTGGAAGATCATAAGATAAATACCAAGGCTACCGATTAAATTTCCTATTAAATATGTACAAATATCACTTTGGATCACGGAGTGTGATGGACCACTAAAAAGGCATCTTGGTCATCTATAAGAGATCAAGGCCCAAACTTAACCCATATAAAGAGCGCGAAAAATGACAGGCCTTGGTGAAGTCTCACCGAAAATTGACGATGTATGTGACCGCTACAAGTGGTGGAAGTCGATACTAAAGAAAAGGGTAAACTTGGAATTAATGATATATATACATGCATTAGCATATGTTGATGTAACGTAAGTAAAGTTTTAACGTGGCTCCTTACCCATCTCTAATATATTGCGGCTCACTTGCTGAACTGATGTATTTCGATTTTTAGTTCATGATCAACTTGACCGAGCTGAATCAGCTAGACGGAGTGGATTAGCCTACAATCATCATGGTGGACCCCACAGCTAGACGGAGTGGATTAGCCTACAATCATCATGGTGGACCCCACCTTAATTCGGATCCATCCCATCTTTCACGTCAACGGCTAAATACATGTTACCGACCTGTTGAACGGATCGGGTGGTCCCGATCCACCTGAAATGGACTCTGCTTGTGAGGGAAACGGTAGTCTAAGTGTATACGTGCGACGTATGTAATATAAGAAAAAAAAATTAAAAAAAAAGAAGAAGTCTTCATGCACCCAGCGTCCTGACGACCCAGGCAGCTCACCCGGTCCATTTTTGGGCCCCACCTTGCTCATCCAGGCTGTCCATCCATCTTCTCCTCCTCATAAATTTATTTATTTCAAAACTTGATCCTAACAGTTGATCGTGTCATCCACTTCAATCAACCGTTTAAAACCAAGAACATCAAGATCCACATCATTCACATCTCCTCCTTAACTTAGATCTGCCTCATTTTTCTCATGGACGACTAAATTCGTGTCATCTACCATTTGAACGGAGGTAATGACCTTTAATTATTACAAGTGGGCCCCACATAAAAATGGAACACGGAAGTTTTGTATACGTGCAGCGCACGTATTAGTCTTTCCAAAAAGGCTTCTCCTTCTTCGACGCAAACAGCGGACGCTGTTACAGCGTCCGCACGCTGTCAACAATGGGACCACATGCAATCATCATAATGGGCCCCATGGTTTGATCCACACCATCCATTCAATTTACCTCGACCGTACGACCTTGTCTACCGGAAATCATTCTATAACGATACTCGTTCAGCATACGTGGAATCATTGTTTTCAACCGTTTCGAACTTAGATACCCAAGATCCGGGTCTTTTCACTACATGAACGATCAAGATTCGCTTCGCTAGGGTCGTGTGGACCCCACCTATCGTCCCAACGGTTCAAAGTGGCGTAGTTTGCAAGTTATGAAATCCGAATCCAAGTTGGATTCAGAAACTTCATCGGTTCGCACGGACGTGCGAGCTCGGCTATATAAGGTCAGGCCTGCTCCTTTCGTTACAAGAAACAGAGAGAAAGAGAGCTGTTAGAGAGAGAAAGAGAGTGGGGAAGAGAGCTGCGAGAGAGAGAGAGAGAGAGAGAGAGAGAGAGAGTGGGACGTTGGAGAGAGAGAAGAAGAAAGAGAGAGTGAGTGCAGGTGGTGTGCGTGACGCTGTCTTGCGGTTGCGGCGTTGCACCACTGCTAGAATCCTATTCTAGCCCAGAAAGAAGGAAGAAAGAAGAAAGGAGAAGGAAGAAAGGTGAAAGAAGAAGGAAGAAGAAAGAAGAAAGAGGAAGAAATCTTTTCCCAACTGAGTCAACTCACTGAGTCGACTCAGTTCGGTCCTTTCCAAGTCTAAGGAAGCAGCATGTGAGTGATTCATCTCAGAATTTCTAGTTGATTTTCATTTTCCTAGGTTTGCTTTCCTTTGCATTCAATTTCCAGTTTTCTTTAGTGTTTCACGTAAAGTATCTCAGGTAAAGGCTACCACTCAATCTCTTCCTTAACTAGAGTTTTAGGGTTATATTTTGTTATTACGCATAATATGAATTCTAGGTAAGGGATTCACCTCGTCTCTATTCTTAAATTTCGTTTTTTTTAAACTGTTATTCTTTTTAGTTGGTTTCTCTTTCTCTTTAGTCACATACATCCAAAATTTTAGATGAACCTAACTTGAGTTCAAATCATAGATAAGACACCGTCCTTGGGTCAACCCTAGACATTCATCAAAGCACTGAAACCTTACATCACGACTTTCTCACACTTCCTTATTGACAATAACTTACAGAAAGGAATACTTTAACAAAGTAAACACATGCATGGTGTGATTGTGCTTGAATTTTGGATATGCATTGTATGCTTGAAGATTGCTTCCATAACTCATGACATACATACATTTATACACTACGACAGAACAGGAGCATGGTTGATTTGACTCCTGGCGTGCATGGTTGATTTGCCGCCTCGCTGTACCGGTTAGGTGAGCATGGTTGATTTGCGACAGGTTCCTAATGTTCAGTGGCAGCGAGTTCTGGTCGTTTCACTTATTGAGCATGGGTGATTTGCTCGGTTGGATCAGTGGTGCATGGTTGATTTGCCCACTAGCGTGCATGGTTGATTTGCCGCCTCGTTGTACCGGTTAGGTGAGCATGGTTGATTTGCGACAGGTTCCTAATGTTCAGTGGCAACGAGTTCCTAGACGTTTATTGCTCTCACGCGTATCATGACATACATGACATCATGATCATCATGTTCTATTGATAATAAATCATAAAGTGTATCAATCATAACCTTATCCTCGTATATTTCATACAACACTATCCGTTAATGATTCCCGTCCTATCTTTATTAACTGGAATATTACCTGTGATGGAAATGACCTCACTGGGCTTTTAGCTCACCAAAATCACCACAGTTTTTGCAGGTTTTCAAGAAGGAAAAGACGTAGACAGAGCAAAGTATTCAGAGGGTCACGTGTTACTCAAACGCCAACTGTAGTTAATCTATTTTATCTTGTAAAATTCAATGTAATGAGATATCAGTGGAAAAGAAATTTTATATTTGGGGATTCATTTTAGTTATGCGATGTGTGGAATGGAATTTCAAGGAATCTATGCTCGAATTTTAAATTCACACCCTGGGACTCGGGCTTTGGGTTATTGTACTCGGGTTCCGAATTTCAGGGCGTGACAGTTTGGTATCAGAGAGAGGTTTCGAGAATTCCAAAGTGCCTAGGGTTAGGGCTAGCACATAGTGAAGTTGGGGTTAGGGTCATGATGTCTAGTAAAGTCTTAGCTAGAACCTTTCTTAAAAACTAAAGTGGTAGTTTGATTGATGACGGTTATAGATAGGTTAAACATGAAAGATCATTTAGGGTGTCAGAGCCTAGGCTTTAGATTCCTTTGAGGGTCTAGGTATATGTTACACTAGGGTTTATAATATGGGTCATAGAGAACCTGATGATAGTTTTGGGGCGATATACTTTAAGAAAATTGAAGTAAGGTCTATAGATGAACATAGGAAAGTGTAGTAGGGAACTAGATAATAGGATAGCTTATAGACACATAGAAATGGGTGCGCCATGTATGATTTTGTTACTATTGTACTTGATGTTTGTCTTTGTTTTTATTGATGTTTGTTTTGGTTGCAAGGTTGTCAAATTGCTTACTTCTACATTAGGGTGTTGTTGTACTGTGATCTTAGTTTTACTAGCGACGTTGTTAGTAGGGTCATGTCTGTAATGTTGAGGTTAGGGTGTCTTTTAGTTTTATCTGTGATGTTTCTTTTGATTGGACTGTTTGTTTTGCTTGTTTCATTGTTGGTACTATGATTGATTGTCTTCTTTGTGATGTTACTTTTGTCGGGATGTTATTGTTGATTTTTTTTATTTTTTTTTCGTTATAGCATACGCTTAGGCACATTAGAGTGCATAGCGAAAGCTTGGTTGCGGATATGGTTGAATCTCGAGGACGAGATTCTCGTAAGGGGGGTAGATTGTAAGAACCTGAGTTCATGCAGGTAGTATTACACTTGTGTACATGTAAACCTAGGATTAGTCAAATGTAGCAGGCACTTAGAAATGTTGTAGAGTAGTATCTTGATCTGTTAGTCTAGTAGGTGGATCGAATTTCGAGGACGAAATTCTGTGTAAGGGTGGTAGAATGTAATACCCCGAAAATTTAGTACACGAGTAAGTACACGAGAGTTATAGTTCACACGTTAGAATTTAAATTTTAGGCCGCGTCGTTCATACGCATACACACACGTCACACTTTTATACGTATTCTGACACTTTTAAGACTCTAAAAACTTAGTGTACTTAGTTAAGTCAATAGACGGACCGTTAGAATGATCTATCATTGCTAGATAGGAATATCTAACCGTCCACCTCGATTTTGAACAAGCCGATCATAGTAAACTAAACCCCTTGATCTCCATAGCCACTCATACACAAATCAATTTAACATTCTGATCCGTTCATCTTATTTATCATACATTGATATACTTAACCTACCGTCAAAACTGTGATCTGATGAAATCTCATGAGTGGACAAGTCATTAAAGTCTGACAGAGTATACATCTCACCAATAGGCCATCCAAAGACCATATTATGAATATGAGTTTAAGAAACTGACCGTACAATAACTCATACTTGTACTTAAGAACATGAACATCTAATTAGAAAAAAATTAGCCTTTCATATAACCATCCACCGAATTTGTATCCGCTAATTGGGCCACCCAAATAACAAACTGAACCGATCATTTGGAAGATCATAAGATAAATACCAAGGCTACCGATTAAATTTCCTATTAAATATGTACAAATATCACTTTGGATCACGGAGTGTGATGGACCACTAAAAAGGCATCTTGGTCATCTATAAGAGATCAAGGCCCAAACTTAACCCATATAAAGAGCGCGAAAAATGACAGGCCTTGGTGAAGTCTCACCGAAAATTGACGATGTATGTGACCGCTACAAGTGGTGGAAGTCGATACTAAAGAAAAGGGTAAACTTGGAATTAATGATATATATACATGCATTAGCATATGTTGATGTAACGTAAGTAAAGTTTTAACGTGGCTCCTTACCCATCTCTAATATATTGCGGCTCACTTGCTGAACTGATGTATTTCGATTTTTAGTTCATGATCAACTTGACCGAGCTGAATCAGCTAGACGGAGTGGATTAGCCTACAATCATCATGGTGGACCCCACAGCTAGACGGAGTGGATTAGCCTACAATCATCATGGTGGACCCCACCTTAATTCGGATCCATCCCATCTTTCACGTCAACGGCTAAATACATGTTACCGACCTGTTGAACGGATCGGGTGGTCCCGATCCACCTGAAATGGACTCTGCTTGTGAGGGAAACGGTAGTCTAAGTGTATACGTGCGACGTATGTAATATAAGAAAAAAAAATTAAAAAAAAAGAAGAAGTCTTCATGCACCCAGCGTCCTGACGACCCAGGCAGCTCACCCGGTCCATTTTTGGGCCCCACCTTGCTCATCCAGGCTGTCCATCCATCTTCTCCTCCTCATAAATTTATTTATTTCAAAACTTGATCCTAACAGTTGATCGTGTCATCCACTTCAATCAACCGTTTAAAACCAAGAACATCAAGATCCACATCATTCACATCTCCTCCTTAACTTAGATCTGCCTCATTTTTCTCATGGACGACTAAATTCGTGTCATCTACCATTTGAACGGAGGTAATGACCTTTAATTATTACAAGTGGGCCCCACATAAAAATGGAACACGGAAGTTTTGTATACGTGCAGCGCACGTATTAGTCTTTCCAAAAAGGCTTCTCCTTCTTCGACGCAAACAGCGGACGCTGTTACAGCGTCCGCACGCTGTCAACAATGGGACCACATGCAATCATCATAATGGGCCCCATGGTTTGATCCACACCATCCATTCAATTTACCTCGACCGTACGACCTTGTCTACCGGAAATCATTCTATAACGATACTCGTTCAGCATACGTGGAATCATTGTTTTCAACCGTTTCGAACTTAGATACCCAAGATCCGGGTCTTTTCACTACATGAACGATCAAGATTCGCTTCGCTAGGGTCGTGTGGACCCCACCTATCGTCCCAACGGTTCAAAGTGGCGTAGTTTGCAAGTTATGAAATCCGAATCCAAGTTGGATTCAGAAACTTCATCGGTTCGCACGGACGTGCGAGCTCGGCTATATAAGGTCAGGCCTGCTCCTTTCGTTACAAGAAACAGAGAGAAAGAGAGCTGTTAGAGAGAGAAAGAGAGTGGGGAAGAGAGCTGCGAGAGAGAGAGAGAGAGAGAGAGAGAGAGTGGGACGTTGGAGAGAGAGAAGAAGAAAGAGAGAGTGAGTGCAGGTGGTGTGCGTGACGCTGTCTTGCGGTTGCGGCGTTGCACCACTGCTAGAATCCTATTCTAGCCCAGAAAGAAGGAAGAAAGAAGAAAGGAGAAGGAAGAAAGGTGAAAGAAGAAGGAAGAAGAAAGAAGAAAGAGGAAGAAATCTTTTCCCAACTGAGTCAACTCACTGAGTCGACTCAGTTCGGTCCTTTCCAAGTCTAAGGAAGCAGCATGTGAGTGATTCATCTCAGAATTTCTAGTTGATTTTCATTTTCCTAGGTTTGCTTTCCTTTGCATTCAATTTCCAGTTTTCTTTAGTGTTTCACGTAAAGTATCTCAGGTAAAGGCTACCACTCAATCTCTTCCTTAACTAGAGTTTTAGGGTTATATTTTGTTATTACGCATAATATGAATTCTAGGTAAGGGATTCACCTCGTCTCTATTCTTAAATTTCGTTTTTTTTAAACTGTTATTCTTTTTAGTTGGTTTCTCTTTCTCTTTAGTCACATACATCCAAAATTTTAGATGAACCTAACTTGAGTTCAAATCATAGATAAGACACCGTCCTTGGGTCAACCCTAGACATTCATCAAAGCACTGAAACCTTACATCACGACTTTCTCACACTTCCTTATTGACAATAACTTACAGAAAGGAATACTTTAACAAAGTAAACACATGCATGGTGTGATTGTGCTTGAATTTTGGATATGCATTGTATGCTTGAAGATTGCTTCCATAACTCATGACATACATACATTTATACACTACGACAGAACAGGAGCATGGTTGATTTGACTCCTGGCGTGCATGGTTGATTTGCCGCCTCGCTGTACCGGTTAGGTGAGCATGGTTGATTTGCGACAGGTTCCTAATGTTCAGTGGCAGCGAGTTCTGGTCGTTTCACTTATTGAGCATGGGTGATTTGCTCGGTTGGATCAGTGGTGCATGGTTGATTTGCCCACTAGCGTGCATGGTTGATTTGCCGCCTCGTTGTACCGGTTAGGTGAGCATGGTTGATTTGCGACAGGTTCCTAATGTTCAGTGGCAACGAGTTCCTAGACGTTTATTGCTCTCACGCGTATCATGACATACATGACATCATGATCATCATGTTCTATTGATAATAAATCATAAAGTGTATCAATCATAACCTTATCCTCGTATATTTCATACAACACTATCCGTTAATGATTCCCGTCCTATCTTTATTAACTGGAATATTACCTGTGATGGAAATGACCTCACTGGGCTTTTAGCTCACCAAAATCACCACAGTTTTTGCAGGTTTTCAAGAAGGAAAAGACGTAGACAGAGCAAAGTATTCAGAGGGTCACGTGTTACTCAAACGCCAACTGTAGTTAATCTATTTTATCTTGTAAAATTCAATGTAATGAGATATCAGTGGAAAAGAAATTTTATATTTGGGGATTCATTTTAGTTATGCGATGTGTGGAATGGAATTTCAAGGAATCTATGCTCGAATTTTAAATTCACACCCTGGGACTCGGGCTTTGGGTTATTGTACTCGGGTTCCGAATTTCAGGGCGTGACAGTTTGGTATCAGAGAGAGGTTTCGAGAATTCCAAAGTGCCTAGGGTTAGGGCTAGCACATAGTGAAGTTGGGGTTAGGGTCATGATGTCTAGTAAAGTCTTAGCTAGAACCTTTCTTAAAAACTAAAGTGGTAGTTTGATTGATGACGGTTATAGATAGGTTAAACATGAAAGATCATTTAGGGTGTCAGAGCCTAGGCTTTAGATTCCTTTGAGGGTCTAGGTATATGTTACACTAGGGTTTATAATATGGGTCATAGAGAACCTGATGATAGTTTTGGGGCGATATACTTTAAGAAAATTGAAGTAAGGTCTATAGATGAACATAGGAAAGTGTAGTAGGGAACTAGATAATAGGATAGCTTATAGACACATAGAAATGGGTGCGCCATGTATGATTTTGTTACTATTGTACTTGATGTTTGTCTTTGTTTTTATTGATGTTTGTTTTGGTTGCAAGGTTGTCAAATTGCTTACTTCTACATTAGGGTGTTGTTGTACTGTGATCTTAGTTTTACTAGCGACGTTGTTAGTAGGGTCATGTCTGTAATGTTGAGGTTAGGGTGTCTTTTAGTTTTATCTGTGATGTTTCTTTTGATTGGACTGTTTGTTTTGCTTGTTTCATTGTTGGTACTATGATTGATTGTCTTCTTTGTGATGTTACTTTTGTCGGGATGTTATTGTTGATTTTTTTTATTTTTTTTTCGTTATAGCATACGCTTAGGCACATTAGAGTGCATAGCGAAAGCTTGGTTGCGGATATGGTTGAATCTCGAGGACGAGATTCTCGTAAGGGGGGTAGATTGTAAGAACCTGAGTTCATGCAGGTAGTATTACACTTGTGTACATGTAAACCTAGGATTAGTCAAATGTAGCAGGCACTTAGAAATGTTGTAGAGTAGTATCTTGATCTGTTAGTCTAGTAGGTGGATCGAATTTCGAGGACGAAATTCTGTGTAAGGGTGGTAGAATGTAATACCCCGAAAATTTAGTACACGAGTAAGTACACGAGAGTTATAGTTCACACGTTAGAATTTAAATTTTAGGCCGCGTCGTTCATACGCATACACACACGTCACACTTTTATACGTATTCTGACACTTTTAAGACTCTAAAAACTTAGTGTACTTAGTTAAGTCAATAGACGGACCGTTAGAATGATCTATCATTGCTAGATAGGAATATCTAACCGTCCACCTCGATTTTGAACAAGCCGATCATAGTAAACTAAACCCCTTGATCTCCATAGCCACTCATACACAAATCAATTTAACATTCTGATCCGTTCATCTTATTTATCATACATTGATATACTTAACCTACCGTCAAAACTGTGATCTGATGAAATCTCATGAGTGGACAAGTCATTAAAGTCTGACAGAGTATACATCTCACCAATAGGCCATCCAAAGACCATATTATGAATATGAGTTTAAGAAACTGACCGTACAATAACTCATACTTGTACTTAAGAACATGAACATCTAATTAGAAAAAAATTAGCCTTTCATATAACCATCCACCGAATTTGTATCCGCTAATTGGGCCACCCAAATAACAAACTGAACCGATCATTTGGAAGATCATAAGATAAATACCAAGGCTACCGATTAAATTTCCTATTAAATATGTACAAATATCACTTTGGATCACGGAGTGTGATGGACCACTAAAAAGGCATCTTGGTCATCTATAAGAGATCAAGGCCCAAACTTAACCCATATAAAGAGCGCGAAAAATGACAGGCCTTGGTGAAGTCTCACCGAAAATTGACGATGTATGTGACCGCTACAAGTGGTGGAAGTCGATACTAAAGAAAAGGGTAAACTTGGAATTAATGATATATATACATGCATTAGCATATGTTGATGTAACGTAAGTAAAGTTTTAACGTGGCTCCTTACCCATCTCTAATATATTGCGGCTCACTTGCTGAACTGATGTATTTCGATTTTTAGTTCATGATCAACTTGACCGAGCTGAATCAGCTAGACGGAGTGGATTAGCCTACAATCATCATGGTGGACCCCACAGCTAGACGGAGTGGATTAGCCTACAATCATCATGGTGGACCCCACCTTAATTCGGATCCATCCCATCTTTCACGTCAACGGCTAAATACATGTTACCGACCTGTTGAACGGATCGGGTGGTCCCGATCCACCTGAAATGGACTCTGCTTGTGAGGGAAACGGTAGTCTAAGTGTATACGTGCGACGTATGTAATATAAGAAAAAAAAATTAAAAAAAAAGAAGAAGTCTTCATGCACCCAGCGTCCTGACGACCCAGGCAGCTCACCCGGTCCATTTTTGGGCCCCACCTTGCTCATCCAGGCTGTCCATCCATCTTCTCCTCCTCATAAATTTATTTATTTCAAAACTTGATCCTAACAGTTGATCGTGTCATCCACTTCAATCAACCGTTTAAAACCAAGAACATCAAGATCCACATCATTCACATCTCCTCCTTAACTTAGATCTGCCTCATTTTTCTCATGGACGACTAAATTCGTGTCATCTACCATTTGAACGGAGGTAATGACCTTTAATTATTACAAGTGGGCCCCACATAAAAATGGAACACGGAAGTTTTGTATACGTGCAGCGCACGTATTAGTCTTTCCAAAAAGGCTTCTCCTTCTTCGACGCAAACAGCGGACGCTGTTACAGCGTCCGCACGCTGTCAACAATGGGACCACATGCAATCATCATAATGGGCCCCATGGTTTGATCCACACCATCCATTCAATTTACCTCGACCGTACGACCTTGTCTACCGGAAATCATTCTATAACGATACTCGTTCAGCATACGTGGAATCATTGTTTTCAACCGTTTCGAACTTAGATACCCAAGATCCGGGTCTTTTCACTACATGAACGATCAAGATTCGCTTCGCTAGGGTCGTGTGGACCCCACCTATCGTCCCAACGGTTCAAAGTGGCGTAGTTTGCAAGTTATGAAATCCGAATCCAAGTTGGATTCAGAAACTTCATCGGTTCGCACGGACGTGCGAGCTCGGCTATATAAGGTCAGGCCTGCTCCTTTCGTTACAAGAAACAGAGAGAAAGAGAGCTGTTAGAGAGAGAAAGAGAGTGGGGAAGAGAGCTGCGAGAGAGAGAGAGAGAGAGAGAGAGAGTGGGACGTTGGAGAGAGAGAAGAAGAAAGAGAGAGTGAGTGCAGGTGGTGTGCGTGACGCTGTCTTGCGGTTGCGGCGTTGCACCACTGCTAGAATCCTATTCTAGCCCAGAAAGAAGGAAGAAAGAAGAAAGGAGAAGGAAGAAAGGTGAAAGAAGAAGGAAGAAGAAAGAAGAAAGAGGAAGAAATCTTTTCCCAACTGAGTCAACTCACTGAGTCGACTCAGTTCGGTCCTTTCCAAGTCTAAGGAAGTAGCATGTGAGTGATTCATCTCAGAATTTCTAGTTGATTTTCATTTTCCTAGGTTTGCTTTCCTTTGCATTCAATTTCCAGTTTTCTTTAGTGTTTCACGTAAAGTATCTCAGGTAAAGGCTACCACTCAATCTCTTCCTTAACTAGAGTTTTAGGGTTATATTTTGTTATTACGCATAATATGAATTCTAGGTAAGGGATTCACCTCGTCTCTATTCTTAAATTTCGTTTTTTTTAAACTGTTATTCTTTTTAGTTGGTTTCTCTTTCTCTTTAGTCACATACATCCAAAATTTTAGATGAACCTAACTTGAGTTCAAATCATAGATAAGACACCGTCCTTGGGTCAACCCTAGACATTCATCAAAGCACTGAAACCTTACATCACGACTTTCTCACACTTCCTTATTGACAATAACTTACAGAAAGGAATACTTTAACAAAGTAAACACATGCATGGTGTGATTGTGCTTGAATTTTGGATATGCATTGTATGCTTGAAGATTGCTTCCATAACTCATGACATACATACATTTATACACTACGACAGAACAGGAGCATGGTTGATTTGACTCCTGGCGTGCATGGTTGATTTGCCGCCTCGCTGTACCGGTTAGGTGAGCATGGTTGATTTGCGACAGGTTCCTAATGTTCAGTGGCAGCGAGTTCTGGTCGTTTCACTTATTGAGCATGGGTGATTTGCTCGGTTGGATCAGTGGTGCATGGTTGATTTGCCCACTAGCGTGCATGGTTGATTTGCCGCCTCGTTGTACCGGTTAGGTGAGCATGGTTGATTTGCGACAGGTTCCTAATGTTCAGTGGCAACGAGTTCCTAGACGTTTATTGCTCTCACGCGTATCATGACATACATGACATCATGATCATCATGTTCTATTGATAATAAATCATAAAGTGTATCAATCATAACCTTATCCTCGTATATTTCATACAACACTATCCGTTAATGATTCCCGTCCTATCTTTATTAACTGGAATATTACCTGTGATGGAAATGACCTCACTGGGCTTTTAGCTCACCAAAATCACCACAGTTTTTGCAGGTTTTCAAGAAGGAAAAGACGTAGACAGAGCAAAGTATTCAGAGGGTCACGTGTTACTCAAACGCCAACTGTAGTTAATCTATTTTATCTTGTAAAATTCAATGTAATGAGATATCAGTGGAAAAGAAATTTTATATTTGGGGATTCATTTTAGTTATGCGATGTGTGGAATGGAATTTCAAGGAATCTATGCTCGAATTTTAAATTCACACCCTGGGACTCGGGCTTTGGGTTATTGTACTCGGGTTCCGAATTTCAGGGCGTGACAGCCCATGTGGCCGACCGGTCTTGACCGGTCGGACCACTTTTCTACATTCTTTCTTCTTTCTTTTCTTCTCTCCTTCCTCTCTCTTTGGTTTCTTCTTTCTTTGGCCCACCTTGGGTCTTCATCCAAGGCTCCTAAATGTCTCCTTTTGGTCTTCAATTAGGTGAAGTCTCTCATTCCTACAATCACAAAACAAGCATTAGATGGGCTTTTTAAACATGAAAACCATGCATATAATGTGATGTAATGGGTTGGCAAATGTATAAATTGGAGGTTCAACATCAACTCCCACAGGGAATTGAGTGAATAGACTCCTAACAAGACAACCTTACTTGTCAGATTGAGCCCCTTTGTAGCGCCGCTTTGGGTTTCTTCTTCTCGCTCTCCCGTGCTTGAATCAGCTCCCCTTATGCTCCCCCGATCTTTAACGCCGCTGCTTTGCTAAGGCTTCAACTCCAAGATCAGCTACCTTGCATGTGATGCTCCATTGGAGATGCCCAAGGTGCTAGGGAATGATGAAACCTCTACAAATGGTAGAAAATAGGTTTTCTAGAGGAATACACCTATTTGAACTCCTAGGTAGTATTTAGACAAGGGATTTACCTATGATCAAGGTGTCTAAACCCTAGGAATCAAGAGGGAACAAGTCCATTCTCAAGATGCCATTGAATGGCCTAAGCTTGTTATGAAAACACAAGGAGAATGACTTGCTATGGGTTTGGGATAGAACCTTTGATGGTCTCTAGTAATGGTGGCTTCTATCTCCTCAAAATCCCCTCTCTTAGCCCTAAAATTGAATCCCCCGCTTTTATAAAGTTCTTCCCAACGGTCAAATAACGGGTAGATTCGCGCAGGGTCGGGCGCCCGGTTAGATTGGGTCGGGCGCCTGGAATCCAGTCCAATATAAAGTTTTAAACACTGGATAGAAAATGAGTTGGTCAGGCGCCCAGACAAGTTTTGGTCAGGCGCCCGATGGCCTTTCTTTCACTGGTCGGGCACCCAGTTCTCACTTTGGTCGAGCTCCCGAAATTACTCCAGACTGGATCATTGTTCTGCTGGACGATTTTTGCACTGGTCGAACGCCCGGTGACCCTCTGGTTTTAAGGCCAACTCATGGACAGATTCCAGTCTAAGTCATGCGCCCGGTGGACACTGGGTCGGGCACCCGGCCAGGCATGTTTTCCTACTGTAATTTTTTATTTTTCAGCTAAACATGCAACCTCTTTGGCCATTCTTTTAGTGGTCTTTTAGGACACCTAAGGCCAATCTAAGATAACTAAGGGTATACCTATTGGGTCATGGTCATCTAGAGGTTAATGGTTTTAGGTAGGTACTAGGTTAGGGCTCACCAAGGCATCACTTTTACCTGTTTCTTCTTTCTTGATGCAGCCGGTCCGTATCGAGTCTTCGGTTTTCATCTTCATTAAGCTCAACCGACCTTAAACTCACTAACCTAAGTAATTGACAAACAAGGTGCACTAGTATGCCACAGAAAAGTGCACTAACACTTCCTTCCCAATTTGGAGCCTCCGGGTCTGCTTGTCGTATAGGAATGTTGTTCCGATGAGCGCGCACATGGAAATACGCACCGCAGGGACTTCAAACTTGCTATTTAAGGGTTTTGGGGTGCTCCGGATCATTTGGCAGTGGTATGAATGTTCAATTCCACTCTGAAATAGTAGCTATCGGCTTACGAACCCTTTTCGGTAAGCTCCGGGCAGGGATAAAACGCATTTCGAGGTGCGCAGGTAAAGATACATGCCGCATGACTTTGAAACTTACATGTTCAGGGTTTTAAGACGTTCTGGATCATTTGGCGGTGACCCACATGTCTGGTTTTGCTTCAAAATGCTATTTATGAATTTTGATCGCTACCAAGTGGTTAGAGTTGCACTGGCATTTTTTGAATTTTTTCGGTCTCAAAATTGAATCAAATCGTCATAGATGGACCGCGGGTTGTTGTTACAATGGGTGCGAATTTGAGCCCCAACAATGTCATCAAACGGAAGCTATTTCCCTTCTCTTTGAAAAAAAGAGCCAAAACTTGGCTTCACTCTCTAAGAAAGAGCCTACAATGCTCCTCTTGATTGCTCCCCCATAACTTGTCAATCATACAACACTAAACAGAAAACTTATTTTGATGGGACTTGATCTTTCTCTCCCTTTTTATCAGCAATTGACAAACCAATCTCTCCCCCTTAATGGTACACCAATTACGTTTAGGGACTGAGATATTACAGTATCGCAATTATAACTATAAAAGCATGCTAACTAAAGAGAGTATAAGGTGCATGAACATTGAAACATGGAGCATGCAATGGAAACATGATTAACAAGAAAATATACTTACCTAAGCATAGTTAATCATGTACAAATTGGTCATTTAAGATATACATTAAGCAATAAATGCTCAGGGCTTGAAGCCCAACCAACCAACCTCCCCTGTATTATGTATATCATGACCAAAGCAAAGATTAGCATACATTAAGCATTAAATTTGAGAAAGATAAGTTAATCTAAGCAGGGTGATAGTCTAGCAGTAAAGATACACCAATCGAAAAATAAGGTTAAACTATCATCGACGGGCTAATGAGGCGAGAATCCTTTAATATGCCTCTAAATACAAAATGAGGCTAAAATCCTCAAATTTTCCTATAGTTTTCATTTCTAGCTACCCTTACTAACTATGTTTAGGTGATTATCCTAAGGGTAATTAATTTCCACAGCACCCTCATAAAATTCAGCGTGAGGTAAAGGGTTGGGAACTCCTTCTACTCCTAGAAGGGAAAGCAGTCGGGATCCTCTCTTAGATTAGGGGGAAGAGAGGTAGTGGTGGAAGCCATGAGAATTCTTACTGATTGTTTGCTCCCATCACAGTAAAGTCACTAGATTCAGATTTGGACTCCTTTGTGCTACCCCAAGTGGCTGTCATTGCCTTTTTACCTTTCAGTTTAGGCCCTTTCGGACAATCAAGGACAATATGGCCACGATGACCACAACCAAAACATCAGACATATAAGGTTGTGGATGATTTCCCTTTATATTTATCATCCTTCTTGTCATTTTTGTCACGACTATCCCCTCTATCGAACTTGAGTAATCTCTTGATCTTCTTGTCTAGTTCATCATCCTCATCATCGCTATCTTCCGAAGACTCACTCTTAATTTTCATATGGGAGTGTTTGTGGGAAGTTTTTAAAGCGATGTTCTTCTTCTTAGAGGTGGCCCTAAAATGTAGTTCATGAGTTTGTAGGAAACCTATGAGTTCTTCTACTTTCATGTTGTCTATGTCTCTACACTCTTCTAAGGCTACTATCTTGGTGACGAATCTTTCGGGAGGGACCTAAGTATTTTTATACAAATCCTACCTTCCGGAACCCTTTCCCCCAAAGCAAACATGGAGTTACAAACATCAGAAAGTTGGGTATAAAACTCCATGAAAATTTCAGTCTCTTTCAGACTAATGTTTTCAAATGTAGTGGTCAAGGGCTGAAGTTATGAGCGTCTTACTGTGCTAGTTCCCTCATAAGTAATCTCAAGTATATCCCATACTTCTTTTACAGTTGCGCATGAAAGAATGCACTGAAATTCTTTCGGGAAAACCGCATAGTAAATCACATTGAGTTCTTTGACATTTGCCGTGTATAGAGTTCTATCATGATCATTCAATTTTTCATCATCTTTGAGAATGACCATGATCTTACCATTAACCTACACTTGTTTGATGGGCATAGAATATCCACGTTGTGTAATTACCCACACAGATCGGTCCAAGGATTGTAAGAAAATCACCATCCTAGCCTTCCAATATGCATAGTTGGACCCGTCAAAGTATGGTGGATAGTTAATGGTACTCCCATCTTGGTTAAACATTATGCTAGGTTCGATATCAGATCTCACTCTAGATAATTAAGTCCTTGAAGAGAAACCCGCTTGATACCAATTAAAATTGCGTCATTTTGATTATACTTGTGTATGTGTATGAGTGCGAAAGCTTAGAGGAGCAACTAAAATTATGGCTAATACCTAGAGGGGGGTGACTAGGACCGTTTTAAAATTCTTTTCGCCTACTTAACCAATTTAACAATTTAAACAAAATAAGCAAAAACACTTCGGCTTCCAAGCCTAAGTGGGTCAATCACAAGATTAGCATATGATTAAAGCAATTAACAACCTAATCTAAGCAAGCATAGATTAACATATGATTAGATTAATCAAGCACCTAGTCTATGCAACCTAAGTAGACTATGTGAGGATGGATCACATAAGCTCAAGTCTACTCAAAAAGTGAAAATACATCTTGTGTGTGTCGATGTGCATAACAAGTGCCTAGCATACATTCTAATTAAGCATTCATAATTAAACACAATGCATAACGAGAAATGTGCTCAAATATAATCACAAACACAACAATGTATAGTGGTTCGACTTTGGGTATACTCCACTCTTTGAGCACACCAGCATTCACTAGGGAGTTTAAATCAGGTTCCTCCCAACCTAAATGTTTTAACTCGAATCCACCCAACTGGGGAGTTTACAGGTTCCTCCGAACCTACATGTTTACACCCATGTTGGTGGCCCCCCTTAGAGGCTTGTTTAGGCCCTACAAATATACCAGGGACCAACAAATGCCCCTAGACTTTAGGCCCGACAAACGTGTCAAGGATTGCCTAACAACCTTGGAATTTAGGCCTAATAAACGTGCCAAGGAAGGGCAAATGTCCCTGGACTTTTAGGCTCAACTAACAAGCCAATGATTGACAAACGACCCTAGATCAAGTTTGACAAACAAACGCTACACTCAATCCCCACAGGAAATAGAGTGGATGGACTCCTACAAATTGACAACCTTACTTGTTGGTTTTAAGCCCCGTTGTAGCACCGCTTCGGGTTGCTTCTTCTCGCTCTCCTGTGCTTGAATCGGCTCCCCTTGTGCTCCCTCGATGTTGTTGCTGATGCTTTGCCAATGCTACTACTCCTACTCCAGCTCCAACGATTAATTGCCTTGCATTTGATCTTCTCGAGATGTCCAAGGTGATAAGAGGGTAAGTATTATATCTCTACAACTAATGGGATTGGGTTGCCTAGAGAATCTCACCTACAAGGATGTCATCATAGAGTTTTTGATATGTATATAACTATCAAGATCAATCTAAAGGCTAAAGATCAAAGAGGGATAAATGCATCTTCATCATGAGCTTGGAATGCTCCATTCTTGTAATGGATCACAAGAAAGATGACTTGCTAGGTTAGGATTTGAGCCTCTAATGGTGGCTTCAAACTCCTCAAAATCCCTTCTCTTTGCCCAAAAACGAATGCCCCCGCTTTTATAGAAAATTTTCCAACGGTAAAAAAATGGGCAGATTCGCTCATTTCCGATCAATCGAAATACAGTTTCGATTGATCGGAAGATAGTCTCAACCAATCGAAAATTAGTTTTGATTGATCGAAAAATCAGTTTAGAGAATTTATCAAGTTGCTGGAAAAAACGTTCGATTGATTGAACATAGGTTCGATCTATCAGAAATTTAGCTTCAATTGATTGAAACTCAGTTTTGATTGATCGAAAAATCAGTCTAGAGAATTCATCAGGTTGCTGGGCAAAATGTTCGATCGATCGAAAAAAGAGTTTCAATCAATCGGAGTCCTGTCGAAGCTGGACTCCGATGTATCGAAGACCAATCGAAAATTATTGTTTTGGATGGATTGAATACAGCAACTTCCACATCTTTTATTAACCTAATTTATCATGTTTTTCTTTATGATCTAAGGCTAATAAGAATAACTAAGGGTTTTCCTAGTTGGTCCAAGTCATCCAAGAGGATTTGGGTGCTTTGGATCAAAGGGATAGGGTCATCAAGGCATCTTATTTACCTGTTCTTCTTCCTTGATGCTTCTGGTCCACTTGAATCTTCTGTCTTTAGCCTGTCAAGCCTCAACCGACATTACAACACATGGACACACGTGATTGACAAATTAGGTGCATTAATATGCCACAGAAAAGTGCACTAACACTGCCAAGCCTAAAAAGGGGCACCCATGCAAAACATAGTACCAAACATGGCCCCACCTCAATCACTATGAAGGATACCTCAAAGGCATTTATGTAAGGGAAAATGCAAATAAACTAATTGAATCAACAAATCTTTCAAGAGCTAAAGGGTTCAGTTGAAGAGATCAAGGGACGCTTAAATGCTAGGGAATGGACCTTTCCGGCCCAACCTCAGCCCTCAGCCAAATCCAAAACAAACATGTGAAGTAAGCACCCATAATCTCTCAAACCAACATGCCATCACCACCCTTAGAAGTGGTAAACAAATTAAAAATTTTATTCCGGTGAAGGCCGACAAGCCTAATTGTCACGCCCTAAAATCCGGGACTCGAGTACAACAACCCAAAGCCCGAGTTCCAGGGTGCGAACTTAATTCAAGCATAACTTTAGAGAAATTTTATTCCACACACCACAATATTAACTAAACTAAGGTATTTTATTTATTATAGTTTAAATCTCAAGTTGTAAATTAAATTAAACAACTACATCTACTCTACGAATTAATTAACTCTACTAAAGTCTATTTACATCAACTTTAAAGAGAAATAAATTAAACGACCTAATCTACAATAAAGCTTCTAATAGAAGTAGCCGTCCAGATATTCCGCTTCAGCCGCTTCTTCTTCCTCCTGAAATCTTGCAGGAATCGTGGTGATTTTACTGAGCTAAAGCCCAGTGAGGTCATTTCCATCACAGGTAATATTCCAGTTAATAAGAGATAGGATGCGAATCATCAACGGATAGAATTGTATGAAATATACGAGGATGAGGCTATGATTGATACACTTTATAATTTATTATAAATGGAACATAATTATCATGATGCCATGTATGTTATGATACGTGTGAGAGCAATAAACGTCAAGGAACTCACTGCCACTGAACATTAGGAACATGTTCCAAATTTACCATGCTCACCTAACTAGTATAGCGAGGCAGCAAATCAACCATGCACCACTGATCCAACCGAGCAAATCAACCATGCTCAATAAATGAAACGACCAGAACTCGCTACCACTGAACATTAGGAACCTATCACAAATCAACCATGCTCACCTAACCGATACAGCGAGGCGACAAATCAACCATGCATACCAGGAGTCACATCAACCATGCTCCTCTTCTTCTTCTTTCTTTCTTCTTTCTTTACTGGAGGGACTTCTCAGTAGTAACAGCAACAGGCCGTGGGCCCTCTTTCTCCCTCCCAAACGAATCTCTCTCTCTCTCTCTCTCTCTCTCTCTCTCTCTCTCTCACAAACAACTCTCTCTCTCACACAAAAATAACTCTCTCACTCTCTCTCTCTCTGTCATTTCTCTGAAGGAGGCAGGGACGGAACATGGGTTTATAATCAGCTAGAGGTTGGTTGCACGGTACGGAAGGAATCTTGGATTCAATCCAAGTTGGAGAAGGAAATTGTTTATTTTAGAAGGTTCTTGCGCATGGGAACCGTTGGAAATCTAGGTGGAGTCCACATGATCTAGGATACGAGATTTGGGAAGTCCATGCAAACCAGGGAGGTAGATCTTGATCTTCTTGTGGTCGAACGGTGGTTTCAAGCGGACCAAGCTAACGACGTGATGAGGCGAAACTTGATAGGACAAGGTCTAGGTGAGTCGCCGATCTGATGGACGGACTGGATGTACCCATGGGGTCTGTTTTGATGGTCGTGCAGAGGCCCACAACCGGCAGCGAGCAGACGCTGCTGTTGCAGCGTTAGAGAAGAAGACGGACGTTCCGTCCGTCCCGCGTGCAATTTGACCACGTGGTTGACCGTGTTCACCACACACCGAGTCCCACCATGATGGTTATATGAAATCCACTTCGATCAGCAAGTGGGCCACCAATTCTTAGGCGTTGGTACCAACATTGGGACAGATCCGAGTTAGGTGGGCCACTTATGGTCCAATTTCTGATTAGGGTATTTGTAGGATGATCGAAGGGCTGAAATTCGACTTATACAGCTAAAATGTGTCCAAGAACTAATGTATGAAGTTTCACATGAAAGTGATCTCCAAAAATCATAAAACTTAAAAATGGTCATTTTCCTTAAGTTTAACTAATGGCAATTTTGTAATTATTGTAAATTTACGAGTTTTATGAAATATAATGCGTATACGGTATTCTAGGGTTCATTCTGAGTAACTTTAATAAAGGGACCCTATTTTAATTCTTTATAAATTATTTATTATAAATTTATCAATACTTTAATTGATTTAATTACTTAAATAATTAATTAAACTATTATTTAAATTATTTCAGAAACTTAAAATTAATAAAATTATTACTTTAATTATTCTAAAAACCTGGGTCATTACATTCTACCCCGCTAAAAGAAATTTTTCATCCTCGAAATTGAACGTACCTTAAAATAAATCTAGATATTTTTCTCAGATTTCATCTTCACGTTACCAAGAAGCTTCTTCAACTTTATGATTACTCCATTGTACTTTAATAAGTGGTATAGTTTTGGTACAGAGTACTTGTTCCTTTCTGTCTAGAATTTTAACCGGTTTCTCAATGTATGTAGTATCTTCTCGAATTTCCAAAGGCTCTCAGTCGATGATGTGAGAAGCATCTTGTTCATACTTTCTTAACATGAAAACATGGAAAACATTATGAATACTCAATAACTGAGGTGGCAAGGCTAGTCTGTATGCCAGAGCGCCAACTTTAGCTAATACTTCAAATGGTCCAATGTATCTTAGAGCTAATCTTCCCTTTCTCCTAAATCGCATGACTCCTTTCATCGGAGAAACTTTCAAAAACACGTGGTTGCCCACAAAGAATTCCAAATCCTTTCTTCGGTTTCTGCATAACTCTTATGTCGGCTTTGGGCGACACGGATACGTTCCTTAATAATTGTGATCTTCTCAGAAGTCTGTTGTACAAGTTCAGGTCCTAACAAAGCTTTCTCGCCCACTTCTGTCCAACAGCTAGGGGATCTACAAGGTCTACCATAGAGTGCTTCGAACGGTGCCATTCCAATAGTCGACTAATAACTATTATTGTATGCAAACTCTATTAGAGGAAGATGGTCATCCCAATTACCCATGAAATCGAGCACACAACATAAGCATATCCTCTAATATCTGATTCACTCTTTCTGTCTGGCCGTCAGTCTGTGGATGGAATGTTGTACTATAGTCTAGTTTAGTTCCCAATGCTGACTGAAGACCTTTCCAGAATCGAGAAACAAACATAGGATCACGATCGAAAACAATCGAAACAGGCACTCCATGAAGTCTCACAATTTCTTTGATATATAACTTACTCAGCTCTTCTAAGGTGTTATTCATTCGTACCGGTAGAAAATGTGCCTACTTTGTTAGTCTGTCTACAATTACCCACATCGCATCATGATTTTTTCCTGACCAGGGCAGTCCCATAACAAAATCCATGGACATATGTTCCCATTTTCATTCTGCGATTTCTAATGGTTGTAGTAGTCCGGAAGGCCTCTGGTGTTTAGCTTTAACCTGTTGACAGGTGAAACATTTGGACACGAAATTCATGATCTCCTTCTTCATGTTTTTCCACCAATATGTCCTGCGAAGGTCGCGATACATCTTCGTGCTACCGGGATATATTGTAAACTTTGACCTATGGGCTTCTTCCAAAATTTAGTTCTTTAGTTCTTTGATGTCAAGCACGCACAATCTTTCTCGATACCTGATTGCTCCGTCTGCCCCTACTTTCCATTCAACTGTTGTATCGGCGGCTATAACTGAAATTCTATCTTGAAGCCACGTGTCTTGTTTTTGAGCTTCTATGATTCAGGTCACCAACGTTGGCTGAATTGTCAAGTTTCCAAGGAAAGCCATGGTGCTATTTTCCCACGGTTGGATATCATAGTCTTTAATATTTTCTAACAACTTCCATTCTTGCACGGCGAGGGTCGCAGCGAGTAATTGCTTCTTTCTACTCAAAGCATCAACCACCACATTTGCCTTGCCCAGATGATAACAAATGTCAAAGTAATAGTCTTTTAAAAACTCTAGCCATCTTCTCTGCCGCATGTTCAACTCTTTTTTATCAAATAGATATTTAAGACTCTTATGATCAGTGTATAGTTCAAACTTCTCTCCATATAAGTAATGTCTCCATATTTTCAAAGCGAAGACGACCGCAGCTAGCTCCAAGTCGTGAGTAGGGTAATTCTGCTCATGTTTCTTCAACTACCTAAAGCCGTAAGCGATCACCCTTCCATTCTGTGTAAGAATACATCCCAACCCTTGGTGAGAGGCATCCGTGTAGACGACAAATTTTCTCCCTCCGCTGGAATCGTTAATATTAGTGCCGACGTTAAATGCTTCTTAAGCCTTGTAAATGCTATTTCGCAACTATCATCCCATATAAAGGTTTTACGCTTTCCCGTCAGACTAGTTAATGGTCTCGCAATTTTAGAAAATTCATCGATAAATCTCCTGTAATAGCCTGCTAATCTAAGGAAACTCCGTACTTCAGACACATTCGTGGGTTGTTCCCATTTAATCACAGCTTCAATCTTTGTCGGATCCATTGAGATCCCCTTTCCAGACACAACGTGTCCTAAAAATTTTACTTCTTCTTTCCAAAACTCATACTTCTTGAGCTTCGCATAAAGTTAGTTGTCTTTAAGGATCTGAAGCACGGTCCTAAGGTGTTCCTCGTGTTCCTCATAGGTCTTGGAGTAAATGAGGATGTCATCAATGAAAACTATGACACATTGATAGAGGTAAGGCTTGAACACCCTATTCATTAAGTCCATAAACACTGCTGGAGCATTCATGAGCCTAAAAGGCATAACCAGGAATTCGTAGTAACCGTAACGTGTTCTGAAGGCGGTTTTAGATATGTCTTGATCATTGATTCTTAACTGATGATACCCTGATCTCAAATCTATTTTGGAAAAATATAGAGCTCCCCTCAATTAATCGAACAGGTCATCGATACGAGGCAGAGGGTATTTATTTTTAATTATGACCTTGTTAAGTTGACGATAGTCGATGCATAGCCTCATCGAGCCATCCTTCTTTTTCACAAATAGGACTGTAGCTCCCCAAGGTGATGTGCTGGGCCTTATAAATCCTTGATCTAATAGTTCTTGAATTTGCTTCTTTAGTTCTCTTAATTCCAATGGGGCCATGCGGTATGCTGCCCTAGAAATTGGGGCGGTCCCTAGTACCAGTTCGATAGAAAAGTCTACTTCCCTCCGAGAGGGCAATCTTGGGATTTCTTGGAACACATCAGGAAATTCGTTAACTATGTGTATTTGTTCTGTATGGGCTTCCTGGTCTTCCGTCTTAGATAGCGCTGCCATGCTTATTATTGGATCTACATATCTGCCCCCATGAAATATGATGACTGGTTGATTTGGGGTGGAGAATGTTACTGTCTTTTCGTAACAGTCTAAGGTAGCGTGATGTGTGGCCAACCAATCCATTCCAAGAATAATCTCGAATCCCATCATATTCATGACGATTAGATTCACTAGCAGACAAGCCTCGCCTATCAAGATGGGACAGTCTTTACATATTCGATCTAACACTACCGATTTACCAATGGGTGTAGCAATATTTAATTTCTTATCCATGTTCTCACTAACCAACTCCAAAGAAGTGACCAGGGATGCGAAAATGAATGAATGTGTGGCCTCCGTGTAAAATAAAGCTTTGGCAGGTGATGTAAATATAAAGAGCGTCCCTTTGACCACTGTCCCAATTGCATTGTGATCCAGTGGGGCATCTGTGATTGCGTAGCACTGTGCTGCTGCTTCTTCTGAAACTGGTTCTTCTTCTTGTGGCATTTCTTCATATTCTTGTGGTGCTTCAGGCTCCACCACTGGTAGGGCTACTGCGTAAACACGTCCTTGAGCTTGCTGTCATGGAGGTTGGTTACCAGGTTTCGTAATTGAGAAGGGTTGTGTTTGTTGCGGCCTGGGTTGTTGAGAGTATTGTGGAGGCCTCTGCTGTTGCATGTGTGGACGTTGTTGTGGCTGTGTTTGTTGTGGCCTTGAATATTGAGATGGTGGAATGCGTGGCTGGGATACCGGGCGAGATGGCCCCTGGACCAATAGAGGGCATGAAGGTCGTGTGTGACCCACCTCTCCACAATTATAGCATCTCCCTTGGAACTGATTACCACCCGATGGAGGTGGGGTGTGGAAATTCTCATTATTTTCTGTATCTTATCCGAATATTGGGGTGGTGCGATGGATGACGTCTTATTTTTCGACCCTGTATTAGACTTTTTTTGTTCCCGATCCTTCCAAAACTCCTCAAAGTCTCTCTCCACCACCAAGACCTTATTAAAGACCTTCATATAAGTCGTTAGTTCAAAGGCCCGCACTCTGCTGCGTATAGGTGGTTTGAGGCCGCTCTCAAATTTTCGAGCCTTATTCTCTTCTTCTCGCACCATAGAAGTGACATATCTCGCTAACTCCATAAACTTTGCTTCATGCTGTCTGATGAGAGTTTTCCTTGTTCCAATCTCGTAAATTCTAGTATCTTTTGATCCGCACTGTTTTTGGAAAGTATTGTTTATTAAATTTGTCACAAAATAGGTCCCAGGTCCATACAGTGCGTGGGGCAACTGATCTCACCATGGATTTTCACCAATAATATGCTTCTCCCTCGAGTACAAAGGTGGCTAAAGTGACTTTCTCTTCGTCTCTGCATCCCATTCCTTCAAAGAGTTTCTCTATCTCTACTTCGTTCGATTCGGGTGACCCGTTCAATGAGGGGGTCGTAACCGTTTGAATCTTTCCAGTAACCCTCTTGTAATTCCGTGAGCGGTTGGAGGGGGTATCAGATTATTCTGGTTATTCTGAAGTCCGATAACGTTGACCACGGTCCCCAACACTTTCATCATTTCATGTAGCAGTTGGTTTTGCTCAGCCAAGCCTTGGACTGATGTCGTTGTATTGTTGGTAGTGGGTGGGGCGGAGGGCATCCCGTTTCGCTCGCCAAGCCCCGACATGGTTAATCTACAAGCCAAGTAGAATCATAAGTTAGTACTTAATAGGGTTGGGTACGTCAAAGGACTAAATTAGTCACTTTCATCTAAACCTAACCCATAACCCTAAGCACTTCAGAATCTCGAAAATCTCTCTGATACTAAACTGTTACACCCTGAAATCCGGGACTCAAGAACAACAACCCAAAGCTCGAGTTCCAGGGTGCGAACTTAATTCAAGCATAACTTTAGAGAAATTCCATTTCACACACCACAATATTAACTAAACTAAGGTATTTTATTTATTATAGTTTAAATCTCAAGCTATAAATTAAATTAAACAACTACATCTACTCTACGAATTAATTAAGTCTACTAAAGTCTGTTTACATCAACTTTAAAGAGAAATAAATTAAACAACCTAATCTAAAATAAAGGTTCTAATAGAAGTAGTCGTCTAGATATTCCGCTTCAGCCGCTTCTTCTTCCTCCTGAAATCTTGCAGGAACTGTGGTGATTTTGCTGAGCTAAAGCCCAGTGAGGTTATTTCCATCACAGGTAATATTCCATTTAATAAGAGATAAGATGCGAATCATCAACGGATAGAATTGTATGAAATATACGAGGATGAGGCTATGATTGATGCACTTTATGATTTATTATAAATGGAACATGATTATCATGATGTCATGTATGTTATGATACGTGTGAGAGCAATAAACGTCAGAAATCGCTGCCACTAAACATTAGGAACCTGTCGCAAATCAACCATGCTCACCTAACCAGTACAGTGAGGCGGCAAATCAACCATGCACGCCAGTGGACAAATCAACCATGCACCACTAATCCAACCAAGCAAATCAACAATGCTCAATAAGTCAAACGACCAGAACTCGCTGCCACTGAACATTAGGAACCTATCGTAAATGAACCATGCTCACCTAACCGGTACAGCGAGGCGACAAATCAACCATGCACGCCAGGAGTCACATCAACCATGCTCCTATTTTCTCGCAGTGTATAAATGTATGTATATGTCATGAGTTATGGAAGCACTTTTTCAAGCATACAATGCATATCAAAATTCAAGTCCAATCACGCCATGAATGTGTTATCTTCATTCAAATAATTCATTATCTAAATGTTTATCGTAAATTAAGAAAGTTGAGAAGGATGTACCTCGTTTAAGGTTTGTACCAACACTAATGTCTTATGCATCTAAGTTATGTTTATCTAGGGCTTTTACCTTAGCAATTTGGGAAGACAATTTCGAGAGAAAAGCATTCAACCTAAGTTTAACCTCTACATAGAATTATGTGGAGAAGTAGAAAAATATACAACAAGGGCAAAGAATCTGGACGTGGAATTTGAGAATAAGAACAAGCGGTGAATCATTTACCTAGGATAAAAAGTAAAGACTTGAAAGTGAGTTGAAATTGAAAAAAAACCTAAACACTAAATCGAAGAACAACTAGAAAGAATAATTTGAAAAAATTAACAGGAAAGTCCATATGAAGAATCACTCACCGATTTGTTGATCTCTGAGTTTCAAATAGTCAGCTCGAATTCGGATTGACTCAACGAATCGACTCGATCTAGAGAAGAAAAACTCTTCTTCTTTCTCTCTCCTTCTTTCTTCTTTCTTCTTCTTCTTCGTTCTTTCTTCTTTCTTTGCTGGAGGGACTTCTCAGCAGCAACAGCAACAGGCCGTGGGCCCTCTCTCTCTCTCTCCCTCCCTCTCACAAACAACTCTCTCCCTCTCACACAAATAACTCTCTCTCTCTCTCTCTCTCTCTCTCTCTCTCTCTCTCTCTCTCTCTCTCTCTTTCTGGCGTTTCTCTGAAGGAGGCAGGGACAGAACATGGGTTTATAATCGGCTGGAGGTCGGTTGCACGCTACGGAAGGAATCTTGGATTCAATCCAAGTTGGAGAAGGAAACTGTTTATTTTAGAAGGTTCTTGCTCATGGGAACCGTTGGAAATCTAGGTGGAGTCCACACGATCTTACATACGAGATTTGGGAAGTCCAAGCAAAACATGGAGGTAGATCTTGATCTTCTTGCATTTGAACAGTGGTTTCAAGCAGACCAAGCTAACAACGTGATGAGGCGAAACTTGATAGGACAAGGTCTAGGTGAGTCACGGATCTGATGAACGGACTGGATGTACCCATGGGGTCCGTTTTGATGGTCGTGCAGAGGCCCACAATCGGCAGTGAGCGGATGCTGCTGTTGCAACGTTAGAGAAGAAGACAGATGTTCCGTCCGTCTCGCGTGCAATGCGATCAAACACGTTTTGACCGGGTGGCTGACCGTGTGCACCACACACCGGGTCCCACCATGATGGTTATATGAAATCCACTCTGATCAGTAGGTGGGCCACCAATTCTTAGGCGTTGGTACCAACATTGGGACAGATCCGAGTTAAAGTGGGCCACTTATGGTCCAATTTTGTGATTAGGGTATTTGTAGGATGATCGAAGGGCTGGAATTCGACGTGTATGGCTAAAATGTGTCCAAGAACTAATGTATGAAGTTTTGTGTGAAAGTGATTTCCAGAAATCATAAAAATTAAAAATGGTCATTTTCTTTAAGTTTAACTAATGACAATTTTGTAATTATTGTAAATTTACGTGTTTTGTGAAATATAATGCTTATACGATATTCTAGGGTTCATTCTGAGTAACTTTAATAAAGGGACCCTATTTTAATTCTTTATGAATTATTTATTATAAATTTATCAATACTTTAAGTGATTTAATTACTTAAATAATTAATTAAACTATTATTTAAATTATTTCAGAAACTTAAAATTAATAAAATTATTACTTAAATTATTCTAAAAACCTGGGTCATTACACTAACGGTTTGGTAATTCCTGAGAATGAGGATGAATCTTGCTAAGCCCCACAAGTAAAGGAATGCGAATACAAGCCTGTTGCACCATTCCCTTCAAGATTGGTGGCTCTCAAACCTCTTTCGAACTCTCATGATATTTTAGAGGTCTTCAAATAAGCTAAAATCAACATTCCTTCACTTGATGTCATTAAAAAATTTTCCTCTTATGGCAAGTTTCTAAAAAACTTATACACTTCCAAACGCAAATATAATGTGCAACAAAAGGCCTTTTTGAATGGGTAAGTGAGTATCATTCTTACCCAAAAGACCCCCCCCCCCCCCCCCCCCCCCCCCCCAAAAAAAATAATAATAATAATAATATATATATATATATATATATATATATATAAGGATCCCGGTAGTCTCACAATCTCATACATCATTGGAGACTACCGAATTGAACATGCATTGTTAGACTTGGGGGCAAGCGTAAATCTGATCCCATACTCGGTATACGAGCAATTGAGTCTTGGTGAATTAAAACCCACAAAAACTATATTGCAACTTGCTGATAGATACATCCGTGTACCGAGAGGGATAGTTGAGGATGTTCTAGTACAAGTCGATAAATTTTACTACCCGGTAGACTATATCATCTTGGACACATACCCGGTTATAGATACAAGCACTCAAATACTGGTTATATTGGTTCGCCCATTCTTAGTTACATCAAATGCAATTATCAATTATCGGAATGGGGTGATGTAATTGTCTTTGGGAACATGACACTAGAAATGAATGTGTTTCATATGTGTAAAAGGCAAAGGAATGAGGAAAATGACGAGCTCTTCGAGGTGAACATGCTTAAATCCTTTTAAAAAGAAGAACTCCTTCAACTTGAACCCTCCAAAACTTTAGAGACATGTTTGGTACATTTTGAGGATTCCGATGACCCCATCATATGTAAAATTGTGCAAGCATTGAATATGAGAAACCGGTAGTTGATACTAGCTGGTGGAGGCCTCACTTTGAGAAATTGTCACCAACCACATCAAGGTCACTACCATCTAATATCCAACCACCGAAGCTTGACCTAAAACCATTGTCATCTAAGCTAAAATATGCCTATTTAGGTCAAGATGAGATATACCCAGTTGTCATAGCCTCCACCTAGAAAAGGATCAAGAGCAAGCTAATTGAGATGCTCAAAAAAACATAGGGGAGACATAGGATGGACAATTGTTAAGCTCTGAATTGTGCATATTCTAACCCCAATTCATCACTCATTATACATATTTCTTATGATTTAAAGCCAAATCTAATACATGGTTTTGTGTTTTGTAGGAATGCGAGAGAGATTTCATTTATATAATGGTAAAAGATACACTTTACATGCCTTAAAGATCAATGGAAGAAAGGACAAGAGATGGAAGAAAGATGCAATGGAGATGAAGAAAGAGAGAAGTCAAAACTCATAATTTACAGACTGTTCGATCGGCCGACCAAACCCTCCAGAAACTGTAAAACTGCTGGATCATTTTTACAGAGGCCGACCCCGTTGACCGACCGGCCAGATGGACTGTCGGCCGGCTGATAGGTCGGCCTTTGTATTTATACCTTTAGACTTCTTTGTGAGTTGCTTCACAAGCTCCGACCGGCCGGCCAGCCAGCGTCCTGATTGCACAAGGAAACTTCTAATTCTGATTTTTGCTGCATAAGTCTAGAAGATTCTTCATCGGTGAGTGATTTGTGCTATAAAAAGGACTCCTCCTCTTCATCCTCAGGGCATGCTAGGACGTGGGAAGATCAAGGAAGCTTTGGAGAATGATTTCTTTTAGTTTTCTTCTATTTCTTAGTTGTTTTTTATGTTTTTGAGGCTTCTAGTTCAAGGATGTTAGAGATAAGCTCGAACCTCTTAGCTGGGGCTAAGAGGTGAAGCTTTTAATTCATTTTTTTATGGATTAATGCAACCTAGGTTTCCTTTTTATGCTTCAATTGAAGAATTTGGTTTGATAAGAGTTTGAATAAAGTATTAGTTTTGTTTTGCTTTATCTCTTAATAACTCCGAGCTCTTGTGCTTCTTAGTGAATCTAAACCTAGTAGCTTACCTTTTTGGCATTGTTTATACTTGTGTAGTTCATTAATCTATCATCAACTACGGGCATGATAGCCTTTTTGATTGCCTTGTGTATAATAGCACGATCTTCATGTGGGAACTCATTCAAACTAAAGTTTTAATCTTTTATGATAATTTAAGATATTTGTTTTGTTAGTTGATTTTGATTTAATTAGAGTTCTAACCATTGGTTGTAGTCAAGTCTAGTGATAGGATTTGATGAAAGCTATAGTTGTGAATCTCAACTAGATTGGAAAGAGGCTTGGCTTATACAATTGAGTGTGCTCAAGGCCTGAGCATTATTGTGGGAATCGAATCAATGAACAAGCAAATGTTTTAGATAAGTGTTCATTGAACCGCTCCATATTTCGATCGGATAGAGATAAAAATTCGATTCCGATTAAGTTGTAAGAAACCTAGTTGTGTTAATGCATTGAAAACTGTCAAAAGTGGATCCTTGACGCTCTAGTGCCTTTTAGATTATTATTATTACCTCTCATAATCACTGTTTAAATTCTGAATCATTATTTTTCAGATTTAGATCTTAATGTGATTTCAACAATAGGTTGTTTTAGATAAATTCTGAGAATATCTACATATAAATCTCTGTGGGACGATACTCGGTCTTTCCGAATTATTACTACATCGCAATCCTACACTTGGGGAGCGAACAACAATACCGAACCTTAAGTGAATTGACCATTCTGTTTGTACTCACCGCATTCACCTTGAGAAAAATGCGAAAACTACTAGATAACCTCAAATACGGTTCAATCCAAACATGATGGAGGTTGTCAAAGCCGAGGTGCTTAAGCTACTAAATGTGGGTATCATTTACCCCATCTCGGATAGCCAATGGGTGAGTCCTACCCAAGTTGTCCCTAAGAAGTCCGGTATAACCATCGTGGAAAACGCCAACAACAAGCTTATACCGACTAGAGTTACTACCGGTTGGCGTATGTGCATAAATTATCAGAAGCTCACGGTTACTAAGAAAGACCACTTCCATCTCCCATTCATAGACCAAATATTGGAAAGATTAGTGATGCATTCCTATTATTGCTTCCTTGATGGCTATTTCAAATACAACCAAATTGAGATAGCCCCAGAAAACCAAGAGAAAACAACATTTACATGTCCGTTCGGCACCTTCGCCTACCGAAGGATGTCATTTGGACTATGTAATGCACCCACCACATTCTAATGATGCATGTTGAGTACTTTCTCAAACATGGTAGGTCAATTTCTCGAGGTTTTCAAGACTTCTCGGTTTTTTTTTTTTGTACGTTCGATGAGTGTCTTGACCACTTGAGGTTGGTCTTGACTAGATATGAGGAGAAGAACCTCATTTTGAACTGGAAGAAGTATCACTTCATGGTACAAAGAGGAATAGTCCTTGGACATATCATCTCATCCAATGGAATTGAGGTAGATCGGGCAAAAATCGATATCATTGCCAATCTACCATCACCCAAAAGCATACACGATGTACAATGCTTTCTAGGACACACAAGTTTTTATAAGAAATTCATAAAGGATTTCAGCCAAATATCTAGGCCTTTATGTAATCTTCTTCAAAAGGACAACCAATTCGAGTGGAGTGTCAAATGTCAAGTAGCTTTCTCAAAGTTAAAGGACATGTTAACAACTGCACCTGTTCGCTCACCTCAAGTGTAAGGCTGCGATGTAGTAATAATTCTCGGTAAAATCGACGTCGATCCACAGGGAAAGAAATAAACAATTCCAACTACTTTAATAACTAGAATCTAAGAAGTTTAGAAAAATAGTTTTTCACGTAAAATAGAAAATTCTGAAAATAAGAAGAACTAGAGCATTAAGGATCCACTTGTAGTAGTCCAATGCCAATCCATTCATCCAAGCACAACACAATTAGAATCAAAGTCCCATCTCTCATATAATTGGAGGATACAACATTCAAGCACAAATAATCCCACTTAAATCTGGAAATCAGATTTCTAGTTCTAATGAAGCATATAGAACTTGAACTTGTAGCCTTCGGAGTAATAGCCATGCCAAGAGACTATGACATGCTCAAGGGTTACTACAATTCGAATTCAAACAACCCAATCATGGTAATCTCAGAGAATTGCAAGAAACTCATGTCCTGAGTACACAAACTCTCACAAAACTTCTAAAAATCTAGCCTTTATTTAAAGTAAAACTTAAAAATTCATAAATAAGTAAAGGGTACTTGAAGGAATGAATTAAAGCATTGAAACAAACTACAAACTTCACCTCTTAGCTCTAGCTAAGAGGTTAGCTAAAAGAAAGCATTAAAAACTAGAAACTAGAACTAGAAGAAGAAGAAAACTAGTTGTAGGAGGCTAGGAAGCCTCCTAGGTCTTGATCTCTTTGCTCCCCACGTTGTTAGATGCCTTAGGAAGAGAGTAGAGGTGGCCTTTTATAAGAGAAATCCCGCACCAACTTGAAAACTTCATCCGCGGAGTCCTTTCGCAATTTGGAAACTTGGCCTTAAAAATTGGAGTTTCTGGATCACCTTAGACCGGTCTGGCGAATAGTCTAAGAAGAAAAAAACAGTCCAAAAAATAACTGTAAACCTGTCTGGCAACCGATCTAGCAACTGGTCTACAGATAGGTCTAGCGACAAGTCTAAGACAATTTTTCAGATTTTATTCTTTTTCTCCTCTTTCTTTCTTACTTCTTTCCTCCACCTTTTGGCACTTGTTCTATTGATCTTCAATGCATACAAGGTGACTCTTTTAACCATGAATTGGTGAAATCTCCCTCTCATTCGTACAATCACAAAAACATGTATTAGATTAGTCTTTAAACATGAAAACCAGGCATATAATATGATGTAATAGGTTGTCAAATATATAAATTGGAGGCTCAACACAGCCCCCAACCAGCATTTTACTAATGCCGAGCAAAACATGCGTGAAACAAGTTCAATTCTCCCAGATCCAACTCTCTTTCAAAAACTATGCTTCTATCCATTCTAAGACATGCAAGTGTAAAAATCATAGAAATTGGGTGATAGAAGCTGAAACCTTAAACTTTTCAAAACATAATAAGTGTTCATATAGAATTCCCGCTGATCGATTGATAAATAGAAGAACTTGAACAAATTCAACCTAGTGTGCATAGTGAATGTTCATCCATGGGTTTTCGGGATTATCTTCTTCATAGATCAACTACACAATAGATCTCAAGTTAATTTGATCCATACTCGGTATACGAGCAATTGGGTCTTAGTGAATTAAAACCCACCAAAACCACGTTGCAACTCGCTAATAGATTCATTTGTGTACCGAGAGGGATAGTTGAGGATGTATTGGTCCAAGTTGAAAAATTCTACTACGCGATGGTTTTATCATCTTGGACACGCAACCAGTTATGGATGCTAGCACTCAAATACCGGTAATTCTAGGCCGCCCGTTCCTTGCTACATCAAACGCAATCATAAATTGCCGGAATGGGGTGATGCAATTGTCTTTTGGGAACATAACATTGGAAGTGAATGTGTTCCACTGGGCAAAAGGCATAGGGATGACGATAATAAGCTCTTCGAGGCAAACATGCTCGAATCCTTTGAAGAAGAGGTGCTCCTCCAACTTGAGCCACTAAAGAATTTGGAGACATGCTTGGTACATTTTGAAGATTCTAAAGACCCCATCATTATTGACATTGTGCAAGCATTGAGTAGTGAGAAACCAGTAGTTGATACTAGCCGGTGGAGGCCTCATTTTGAAAGATTGCCACCAACCTCATCAAAGCCTCTACCATCTAATATCAAACCGCCAAAGCTTAACCTTAAACCATTGCTATCTGAGCTGAAATATGTATACTTGGGTCAAGAGGAAACATTCCCGGTTGTTATTGCCTCTCGCCTAGGAAAAGACCAAGAGCTCAAGTTAATTGAGCTACTCAAAGAACATAGAGGAGCCATAGGTTGGACAATAGCGGACCTCAAAGGGATAAACTCTTCGATATGCACTCACCGTATACACCTCGAAGAAAATGCAAAAATGACTAGACAACCTTAAAGGAGGCTAAATCCAAATATGATGGATCTTGTCAAGGCCGAGGTGTTAAAGCTACTAGATGTGGGTATCATCTACCCCATCTCGGATAGCCAATGGGTGAGTCCTACCTAAGTTGTCCCTAAGAAGTCCGGTATTACAATCGTAGAGAACGCCAATAACGAGCTTATACCGACTAGAGTGACTACCGGTTCGCGTATGTGCATAGATTATCGGAAGCTAAACATGGTCATTAGGAAGGACCACTTCCCTCTCCCATTTATGGATCAAATCTTAGAGAGGTTAGCGGGTCACTCCTATTATTGCTTCCTTAATGGCTATTCCAGCTACAACCAAATTGAGATAGCCCCGAAAGACCAAGAGAAGACTACCTTTACATGCCCGTTCGGCACCTTCGCATATCGAAAGATGCCATTCGGACTATGTAATGCACCCGCCACATTCCAACGATGCATGTTGAGTAAATTCTTAGACATGATAGATGAATTTCTTGAGATATTCATGGATGATTTTTCTATTTTTTGTTATACTTTTGATGAGTGCCTTAATCACTTGAAGTTAGTCTTAACAAGGTGTGAGGAGAAGAACCTTATTTTAAAATGGGAGAAGTGTCATTGTATGGTACAAAGAGGAATAATCCTTGGACATATCATCTCGTCCAATGGAATAGAGGTAGACCGGGCCAAAATCGATATTATTTCCAACCTACCACCACCCAAGAACATACGCGACGTGCGGTCTTTCCTTGGACACGCAGGTTTTTACAGAAGGTTCATAAAGGATTTCAGTCATATCTCTAGGCCCTTATGTAACCTTCTCCAAAAAGATAACCAATTCGAGTGGAGTGCCGAATGTCAATTAGCTTTTTCAAAGCTAAAAGACATGTTGACAACCGCTCCTATCATACAACCACCAGATTGGTTCGTCCCTTTTGAGTTGATGTGCAATGCGAGCGATTATGCTATTAGGGCGGTGTTAGGACAAAGGAAGGACAAGAAGCCCCACGCTATTTACTATGCGAGTAGGACCTTGAGTCCTGCCCAAGTCAATTACTCGACTACGGAGAAATAGCTCATAGCCATTGTTTTTGCTTTGGACAAATTCAGAGCATACTTGATAGGATACAAGGTTATAATCTACATGGATCATGCGGCACTGAAACACCTTCTTTCTAAGAAGGATGCTAAGCCCCGCTTGCTTAGATGGATCCTACTCCTTCAGGAATTTGACTTAGAGATTAAAGATAAGAAGATAACAGAGAACGTGGTGGCAGATCATCTATCTCGCCTAGTCCTACCTGATTCCACTGACGAGTCACCTATTGAGGACTCATTCCCTAATGAGCAACTCTCTGTTGCTATGCATTTACCGTGGTACGCTGATATTGTAAATTATCTTTCTACAGGTGCAAAGCCGACTCATTGGACTACGCAAGATAAATAAAAATTTCTAAGGAAAGTGCGCAGGTTTTTCTAAGATGAACCATTACTTTTTAAATATTACCCAGATCAAATAATAAGGAGATGTGTTCTTGATGATGAACAAAATTTTGTCATCGCCTTTTGTCATAATCAAGCGTGTGGTGGTTATTTTTTCACCATGAAAACCACAGTAAAAATTCTGCAGTGTGGTTTTTATTGGCCAACTTTGTTAGAAATACCCACAAGTTTTGCAAAGCATGCAAGCGTTGTCAAAAGCTAGGAGGATTGTCCCATCGGAATATGATGCCCCTTAACCCAATTCAACATCTCGAAGTCTTCGATTGTTGGGGCATCGATTTCATGGGACCATTATCCTCATCTTTTAGATATGTCTACATATTGCTTACAGTAGACTATGTGTCCAAGTGGATAGAGGCAATTCCACGTAGAACCAACGACCATCGTATGATTCTAAAGTTCCTTAAAGAAAACATACTTTTCATATTTGGAACGCCTCGAGCCATCATAAGTGATGGTGGTTCTCACTTTTATAATAGGCCCTTCGAAGCCTTAATGAAGAAATATGGCATTCAACACAAAGTGAGTACCTCATACCACCCATATACAAGTGGGCAAGCTGAAATTTTCAATCGAGAAATCAAACAAATTTTAGAAAAGACGGTGAGACCGGATCACAAAGATTGGTCGCTGAGATTAGTCGATGCCCTTTGGGTTCACAGTACCGCTTACAAGACCCTCATTGGAATGTCTCCCTATAGACCTGTCTATGGGAAAGCTTGTCACTTGCCTGTGGAACTTGAACACAAAGCCTATTGGGCAATTCGGGCATTGAACTTTGACGTTGACAAGGCTAACTTGCTTCGCAAACTCCAATTGAATGAGCTTGACGAGATTCGGAATGACGCTTATGAGAACTCGAGGATTTACAAGAGTAGGATGAACGCCTTTCATGACAAACACATCTTCAAAAAATCTTTCCATAAAGATCAGAAAGTGTTCTTGTACAATTCCCAACTTCATCTTTTTTCGAGAAAATTGAGATCTCGATGGATCGGCCCATATCTTGTTAAAGAAGTTTTTCCTCATGGGGCTGTCGAGATAGAAAATGCAGCGAATGGTAACTGTTTTAGAGTGAACGGACAACGTCTTAAACCATTCATTGAGAAATTTGATTTAGAGGACATGTCCATCGCTCTTAATGATCCTGTGTATCAGGATGATTAATCTCCTAGTCTAGCGGAGGTATAGAGTCGATTAGGTTTAGTTTATTTTTCTAGTTTTTATTTGCTTTAGTGGATTTTGATACCGGAGGTAGACTTCCATGATCGACTCTCTTAGGTACTATCATTCTCCCTCTCTTCTATTTTACCATAGCTCTCATGTTCATGCTCATTGCATATCTTTATACATTGAGGACAATGCAAGATTTGGTTGGGGGGTGAGATGACATTCCTCATCTAGTAGTTTGTAACATTTCGAGCAAGGTTTTTGTAGAATTTTTTCAATTTTCTGAAACACCAAAACTCTTTTGGAAAACTTTGTTTCGATGCACTTGAGATGTCAAGAGTACGAAAGGATGAAAGATGAATTGATATGATTTTGAAATCTCTAAACTATCTTAAACAAAATAGTTTTATATGTGAATCTCCCTATTTGTTTTATCGATAGAACATTTGAACACTTTTGAGTCTAGTCCACATTACACGATTCTCATGATTTAAATGGATGACTCAAACTTGTAGATTGGTGAGACTGAAGATATGAAGTGTTTAGGAACCAAGCCGGGGGTACTTTGTCCATCCTTGTTCAAGTGAAAATAAGAGAAAAGAATGAAAGATATGGATTTCTAAAAATCCTATCAAATACAAAAGAAAAGAAAAGAAAAGAAAAGGAAAAGAAGAGAAAGGGAAAAAGAAAGTATAGATATTTATTGAATATTTGTGAAAATTTTCGAAAATGGCTACCTATTACCAACCAAGGGATGGTCTACCCGTAACCAAAGCTGGAAATGGGAAGTAGTGTGAAAGTCGTCGAAGGAACGGTAAAGCAAAATTTTGTCATAGGCAATTAGTTAATCTATACACTCTTAGATCTTTGGTTTAGCTGATTTATAAGGAAGGTAATCCTGAAAAGTCATGAGATGAACATGCACAATGCACACTAGACCATACATGTTCGGATTCATCTATTTGTCAATAAATCGGTGGGTATTCTATGTGAACACTTATTATGTTTGGAAAATTTAGGAATTCAATCTCTCATTATTTAGTTTTTCTGATTTTTGCACTTATATGTTTTAAAGTCTATAGAAACATAGTTTCTAAGAGAGAGTTGAATTTTCAAAGAAATGGATTGTTTCAAGTTTGTTTTGCTCGGAACTAGCAAAATGCTGGTTGGGGGTGTGTTGAGCCTCTAATTTATACACGTTCTAACCCATTACATGACATTATATGCATGGTTTGCATGCTTAAAAGACCCTTCTAATGGATGTTTTGTGAATGTAGAAATGAGAGAGAGACTTCACTCAATTAATACTTAAAAAGTCTCACTTAAAAGCCTTTTGTTGGTAATCAAAGGTGGACCAAAGAATGATGAAGAAAGTCCAAAGAGAATGCAGAAAAGAATGAAGAAACAGCAAGCTCCGATGGATTGCCGATAGGTCTCCGATCAATCGGAGGATGTTCCGATGGATCTCCGATCAATCGAACCACCCATCAGAATTACCAGAAAAATAGAATTTTGATATCTCGCTGGATATATGTCCTATCAATTAGAGGATCTTTGATCAATCGATCAGAAGTTTTCAATCAATTGAAATTAGTGACAGAAACTGCAACTCTCTGGACACTTTTACGATTAATCGGATCGTCGTCTAATCAATTGAAGATCATATTCCGATCAATCGGACCTATCTGCACAGCTGCCTAAGGAGTTATGCAATTTCAGAAGATTCCAACTCGGTGGCCGTCTTTTGCTATAAAAGGGCACCTCTGGCACGTTCCTGAGGTATCTTAGAAGAATTCTAAGTTCGTGGGAATTGAAGAAGTGCATCGTGGAGCGTTCACAACCCCTCCAATTAGGTGTTTTCTAGCTTTCTTATGCTTTTAATTAGTTTTTATTGTTTTTAGTTGAAGCATGATAATGCTCGGCTAGAACCTCTTAGCTAAGGCTAAGAGGTGAAGCTTGTGGGTAGTAATCATGTTGAATTTGTTTTAATTCAACTACTTTACTTTAAGTTGGATTTTAAGTTCTAGTTTGAATAAAAGTTGGTTTTTTTTTATGTTTTAAGAGAGTTCGTGTGCTTCAGACATGGGTTCGTTGCAATTCTCTGAGATTATCATGTTTGGATTGATTAGATTCGAATTGTAGTAATCCCTAAGTGTACTATAGTCCATTGGCATGGTCATTACTTCGAAGGCTACATATTCGAATTCTACGTGCTTCATTAATACTAGAATTTGATTCTTGAACTTAAGTGGGGATTGTTTGTATTTGAATGCTATATCTTCCAACTAGAAGAGAGATACAACTTCAATTCTGGTTGTGTTATGCTTGGATGAATGAATTCACATAGGGGCTACCACAAGTGGATTCTTGAGGCCTTAGTTCCATTTAAATTACAGATTTTACAAGTTACTGTTTTAAGTTAGTTTTCGAATTTATATCCTATAATTGCTTAGATTTGAGTTGCTAGAATAGCTTAAATTGATTTACCTAATTCCTTGTGGATCGACCTCGGTCTTACCGAGATTTATTACTACATCGCAGCTTTGCATTTGAGGCAAGTGAACACCCTCAAGCCGACCATTCAGGAGGCAAAGGCTCAGGCTTTAAAGGCCTTTCAATCCTCCAGTGAATATCTAATGGGACAGTATAAGGACTATCAGAATGGTAGGGCCCGGGCACTGAAAGTGTTTGAGCGACTTGATCCCGACATTGACTTATCAAAGTTTAAGGATGTGGAGATGGAGTTCGCTCGTGAAGATGATGCCCCGATCATTACCGAAGCTGGTGATGAGGAACCCGAAGGGGAACTTGAAACCTCCAGCGGGGGTCCTGTTCATGATGCTTCCGAGCTGACCGCTCAAATGCCTGTTGCCTCTGTTCCTGCTATCGTTTCCATTCTTGCTGACCCTGCTATTATTACCGACCTCTGTGAGGTCGATTAGTCTTATATATGTATTTTTTTGGAGAATTTTGTAAAACATTTTGAATATTATTTAATATCATGATGCTTAGCCAGAATTATGCTCGTAATGATTTATTGTGATTAGTTATGTTCAGTTAGGGGATACACTGGTCGGCACTATCCCTCGCTTGGGCAGCATAGGCTACTAACTGAATAAGTATAATTATAGTTGCATAGCCAAAAGAAAATGATTTTATTGATCCTTAGCTTGATAAAGCTTGATTACATAAATTCCCATTCGGGTCTCCTACTGATAATACTTGCGAAGATTGATGGCGTTCCATGGTCGACGAAGCACCCTCCCTTCCACGTTCTCCAGGTTGTAAGTTCTGAGCTTGAGTATATGTGTGATCTTGTACAGCCCTTTCCAGTTGGGACTGAATACTTGAGACTTGGGTCTCGAGCGCTGTTCTAGATTCTTCTTCTTAGGATAAGGTCTCCCACACGGAGAGGCCTATGCTTAACCAATGAATTGTAATGCCGAGCAACCTTATGCTGATACTTCATGAGTCGGAGTTGTGCATCGTTCCTTCGCTCTTCAAGTAAGTTGAGTTGAAGATTCATAGCGTTTTCGTTTGTCTCCGGATTGTACTGAGTCACTCGGTACGATGGTATACCGATCTCCACGAGGACCATTACTTCAGCTCCAAAGGTCAATGAGAATGGGGTCTCTCCAATTGATGTCCAAGTAGTGGTCTTGTAAGCTCACAACACTTCGGGTAAATATTATGGCCAATCACCTTTATGTTCCTCCAGCTTTGTCTTCAAGTGGTGCTTGATGATTTTGTTAATGGCCTCGACTTGGCCATTCGCCTAGGATGATACGAGGCAGTCAATATGTGTCGAACCTTTAGTTCCTCGCAGAGTTCCTTGCTTATTGCGGCTGACCTGCCGCCCGTTATCTATTATTATGGTGTGGGGGATTCCGAACCTGCAGATGATGGACTCCAGAATGAACTTCTTAACCTGTTATTCGGTGATGGAGGCCAGGGGCTTAGCCTCAGCCCATTTCGTGAAATTGTCTACCGCCACGACAGCAAACTTGAGCTGAGCTTTTCCTCTTGGAAGGGGGCTGATGCTGTTAATTCCCCATTGTGCAAACGATCATGGACTTATTATCAATGTTAAGTCTTCTGGGGCTTTTCACAGAATTTTGTCAAATCGCTGGCATTTATCAAAGCTTTGGAATACTTTTCTACATCAACATTCATCATTGGCCACAAATATCCCTAGCTTGTATGTCATCGATCAACCTGCAAGGTGATTTCCGCACACTCCCTCGTGAATCTCTTTCAGGGTGTAGTCGGCTTCTTCTAGCCAAATGCACCGTAAATGTGGGAGTGAATATCATCGTTGGTAGAGGACGTCATCCTCTAAGAAGTATTTTGGGGCATAAAATTTCAACTTTCTTGCTTTTTTCTTATCTTCCGGGAGCTGTCAGTCTTTGAAGTATCGGACGATCGGATCTATCCAGCAGAAAGATTGATCGATTGGGAAAGTATCAGGAACATCTTTTCGATTGATACTCGGTTCGGGAAGGTGTTCTACCGGGAGGGTGCGATTAATATCATTTTCCAAGGATGACCTCAATCGGGCGAGCGTGTCTGCCATTCGATTTTGCTCTATCGAGATTTGCAGCAATTCGTACTTCTCAAATCCCTTTGAAAGGTCGTAGACTTTTTCCCTGTATGACGTCATCTTTTTGTCCCTTGCTTCATATTCGTCGGATACTTAGTTTACCTCGAGCTGAGAGTCACTATGGATCTTGAGATTGAGAGCTCCTACGAATTTGGCCATTCGGAGTCCAACGAGAAGTGTTTCATATTCTGCTTCATTGTTAGATGCAGAGAAACCAAAGAGAAGTGTATATTCGAGCTTGGAACCTTCGGGGGATATCAGAATAATTCTCGCCCCACTCCCATAGGAGGATGCCGACCCATCAACATAAAAGGTCCACAGTGGCTGATAAGGAGTGGGGGTCGGCTAGATGATAGGTTCAATAACTTTGGGAGTGGCCGAGTGGTGAATTCGGTGATAAAATCAGCTATTGTCTGGCCCTTAATTGATGTATGCGGACAGAACTGTACATCGTGCCCGCTCAGCTCAATGGCCCACTTGGCCAGCCTGCCTAATGTTCTCAGATTTTGTAAAACCTGTTTCAATGGTTGATCCATGGGGACCATGATCATGTGAGCTTGGAAGTAAGGTCTCAATCGCCTCGCGGAAGTGATTAGCGCTAGCGCGAGTTTCTCGATGGTCGGGTAACGAGTTTCTGCATCGACCATTGCTCTGCTGATGTAATAGACCAACCTCTGGATTTTTTTATCTTCTCTGACGAATGCGGAGCTGACAACTGTTGATGAGATAGCGAGGTATAGGATCAGTGTTTCGCCATGGATGGGTTTTGATAATATGGGAGTACTGCCCATGTATTCTTTGAGTCGACCGAATGCCTGTTTGCATTCTTCTGTCCTTTGCATGTTTTTGCTAATCCCTTCAGGAGTTTAAAGAATGGCAAGCATTTATCACTCGCCCGCGAAATGAATCTATTGAGGGACGCGACTCGTCCGGTGAGCCGCTGGATATCACGCAAAGAATTAGGTGCCTTCATGTCAAGGATAGCTTTTATCTTCTCGGGGTTAGCCTCTATCCCCCTTCTCCCAACCATGAAGCGAGAAACTTTCCTGATGACACACCGAAGATGCATTTTGTTGGGTTTAGCTTCATCCCGTGCTTTCGCAGAATCTAGAAAGTTTCTAGGAGATTTGTCAGGTGATCTTCTTCCTGCAAACTCTTTACTAGCATGTCGTCGACATAAACTTCCATCGTTTTTCCTATCTGCTCTGTGAAAATTTTATTGACCAGACGTTGATATGTGGCACCTGCATTTTTTAGACCAAAAGGCATAACTTTATAGCAGTATAAGCCTCGGTTGGCAATAAAAGATGTTTTTTCCATGTCGGGATCTGATTGTAGCCTGAGTATGTGTCCATGAAACTAAGCAACACATGTCCTGTCGTGACGTCGACCAATTAGTCATTTCTTTGAGTAGGGAAACTATCATTTGGACATGCCTTGTTGAAGTCGATGTAGTCGACACACATTCTCCACTTGTCGTTTGATTTTTTGATAAGTACTACATTCACTACCCATTCCAGGTACACTACTTCCTTGATGAATCCCACTTTGAGGGGTTTATCTACTTCCTACTTTGTGGCTTCCTACCTCTCCTAATTGACGGCTCGACATCTTTGATGAACTGGTTTGAATTTCGGGTCCACCTATAATCGGTGGATACCGATTTTTGGATCAATACTTGGCATATCTTCATGTGACCAGGCGAAGTCGTCTTAATGTTCGATCAGGAATTCGGAAAAATAGACTCGGGTGCTGTCGTCAAGTGCCGACCCGATCCATACTTTCTTTGAAGAGTCTTCGGCCGACAACAATACCGAGACCAAGTCTTCTACTGGTGAGTCGCTCTTACAGTCGTTCTCATGAGGGTCCATAGACAGTATTTCCTTACTAGGGAGTTTTCTTATCCGAGACGTTGTCATTATGATGGGATTAATTGGCTTCCCTTTTTCTTTTTAGAGCACTATCTCGTAACACGCACGTGCGACCACTTGACTGCCTCTTACTACCCCGACACCTTCCGGGGTAGGGAATTTTATGCATAGATAAAGAGGGGATATGGAAGCTCCGAGCTCAGCCATGAATGGCCAGCCCAATATGCCGTTGTAAGTCGAGTGTCGATCCACGATCAAGAAGTTGATCATCATATTGATCTTGTTGGGGGTTTCCCCAAAGATGACCAGGAGGTCAATGCATCCTTCTAGTTCAACCATTTCTCCACCAAATCCTATCAGCGATCTCTGGACTAGCTTCAAACGGTTCTTGGAAATATTCATTGCATTGAAGGCTGAGGTGTACAGAACATCTGCCGAACTTCCTATGTCCAGTATGATTCTGTGAGTCTTATAGTTGGCAATCCGCAGTGTCACGACGACTACGTCGTCATAAGGGAATTAAATTCCCCCGCCATTTTCTTCCGAGAATGTGATCGGCTGTCGTTTTCATTCAAGCTGCTTCGCCATTTTTTCGGTGTGAATTACCTCATGAGCCTTCTTGGTATGAGCTTTCCTGGCGTTATTGGAGTCTCCTCCTCCCCCGGGCCCACCAAAGATCGTATGAATTTCTCCTGCAGGCTCAGAAGGCTCTGGTTGTGTTCTGCCTTCTTGACGACCCTGTTGTGATCATGTTGATTCCTGCCGTCGATGATCTACCTGTTTGGGGAACCGATTGCGCTTTCTAGGAGACCAATCGCTATGTTCCAAATATGATTTGAGGTGTCCTCGACGGATAAGGGAATCGATCTCGTCCTTGAGTGCAATGCAATCCCTGGTGTTGTGACCATGGTCATGATGAAATTCACAATATTTCCGCTTATCTCACGTATTAAGGTCTGCCTTCAACTTGAGTGGCCAAGTGGTATACTTCTGATCCTTGATGTGCATTAGGACCCTTTCTGTCGTGGTATTGAGTGGGGTGTACTTTGAGTAATGCCCCTCGGGAGGACCTCTTTTAGGAGACCGATCGCTCCGGTCGTCCCTTCTCTTTCTTTCTTCATGTTTTTTTCTTTTTCTCACTTAGCCCGACCTTGGATTCTCACCTAGCCTTTGCTAACTCCTCTGCATTGATATATTTTTTAGCCTTTGCCTGAAACTCTGCCATCGTTTTGGGAGTCGTCTTGTCCAGGGCCCATCGAAATTCCTTGTTCTGGACCCCGTTGAGAAGCGCTGGGAGGCCTGCTTCGTCAGTGTAGCCCTCGACTTGGACTACCTCGAATGTGAAGCGGAAGAGAAAATCCTTGAGAGACTCATCGCTTTTTTGTTTCATTGTGGCTAGGCGGGCCGTAGTCTTCTTCATCTTGCGGCTCCCTATGAACTGAGATCCGAATAGGGTACATAGCTGCGAGAAGGAGCTGATGGATTTTGGTTTCAGGTTGTGGTACCAGGAAAGGGCCGCGTCCTTCAGGGTGAGGGAGAAAGCTCTGCACATGATCCCCTAACTGACCCCTTCCAACTGCATATATGATTTGAAGATCTCAAGGTGTTCAATGAGGTCTCCGGATCCATTATAGGATGGGATGTTACTAGGCACCCGAAAATTCTTAGGCCGAGGGTCCTGCATGATTTCATCGATAAAGGGGGATTCGGTTTGGTCCAGCATCGCTTGCAACGATGTTGGTACAACGGAAGCATGTTGTTGTTCCATCACAAGAAATTTCTTTTTCAGATCCTCCAACTCTTTCTCCCAATCATGAGCACGGCTGGTGCTAGAGACTTCGGTTGCTTCCAAGGGTGCATAATCGTCACCACCCAGTCCATTGTCTTGTGTATGACTCCGACGTCGAGCATTTAGTGAGTGGCATAAGTCCCCAACTGGGAGTCTCCCTCCCGTTTGATTGGTTCGCCAATCAGCGTGGGCCATTGGTGGCGGAATAGGATCTACCGGCGGTTGAGCCTGGAAAGCGGACGGAGCGCGACTGTTTCGCTGAACATGATGGGATGCTTCTCCATGTTGGGGAGCATGCATGGGTCGTAAGCGACGTTCTAGCCGGTCTGCGATTTCGACAAAATGCAGCATTTTCGTTCGTATGTACTGAATGTCGGCTTCTACAATATTTCTCCACATGGGATCCTCCGTTGCCAGGCGTGGTGGAGGTGGAGGAAGGGTAGCTACTCCCTCCCTTTGTTGTGGTCCTTCATGCATCGTCCGCAAATGAGTATGTGGGTTGGGGCTACACTGGCATTCCTATTTCTTTGAATGGATGTCGCCGGAGCGGTGGTTTTTTACCCGTGCTTTTTCTTTGGTGGCATTGCCAGATTTTCTCGAGGTAATCTCGAAAATGACAGCGAAGATGTTTTTCAAGTCGGCCCCATGGTGGGCGCCAATCTGTTAATGATAAATTACGTCACCAGATGTTGATCTAGGACTAACTTGAATCTCAGCTGTCTGATTGAAGATTTAAGATGAGGGGCTTGGATTATAGGGACCTGCGAACACCACCAAGGGTTAGGATGGCCACCGGGGGTGCCGACTGATGGCTCTCCGATACTTAAGTTAGTGATAATGGAGAAAGCTTATGGAAGCTAAGTATACGATGCGTATTGCCTTCTGCATACCTTACTTCGTAGAGTAGAGGGCTTTTTATAATGTGTATCTTTACCGTATTGGGCTAGGATTCTGATTTCACAAGAATACAATTCCTTACGTAAGATGGGCCACCATTGCGTTTAGATATGTGATTTCCTTTAAGGTGATAAGCGAGATTCTCTACGTAGGATGAATATCTCGCTTGGTAGCTTCTGAAAATTGGATCTCATGACTTGCGGAGGATGTTTCCCAAGTATCGAGTGTTTGGGAGAGGGCGTTCGGTATTGCTGAGTGTGATGGCGTGGCAATCGTTCGGTAACGACTGTTCGGATATATATGAGAGTCGAACGCATATGCAAGGGATATGACGCTTGAACATAGTAGATAACTGAGCGCCCTTTCGGATTTGAAGGCCTCGATGCAATGCTTCAAAGTCGATGAAGATTGCCGACCAAACACTTAGTGGTCAGGTGCGATGCAGGGATCAAGGATGCCAGTCCTCCGACCGTGTTCTACCCATAATCTTTACAATTTGAGGTCAGTTCGGATTAACCCATAACAATATGCAGAATACTTTCTATGTTAATCATAGTTTTTTTTTGCTAAAAAGGCCATCGGACTTCTTGACTGAAGGCAACTCCAATGCCTACATGGGATCTGTAACAGGCAAGCTTGAATACCGTTTTGGAATCAGAAAGTTTGAGAACTGGAGCTTCCATCATATTTCGCTTAGTTTCTTGAAATACTTTTATTGATTCTTTAGTTTACTCAAACAGACCGATCTTCATGCATACAATAATGGGCACCTGAATAATGAAGTTCTTGATTAACCTTTTTTAAAACATGAACAAGCTGTGGAAGCTTCAAACTATCGTGAATATTCCTTGGGAGAGGCTAATCAACTATTGCTTAAATCTTTTCTAGAGTGACCTTAACTAAATTAGTAGATACAATAAATTGTTTAGAAAAGCGCGCGCGCACACGCACACGAGTAGTAGGACTTGTAAGGTGCATTTCTTCATACTGATGAATAGCTTTTTTTAAATAAAATTCTTATCACCGGATACCCTGATATGGTCCTCATGCGAACAGTAATATATAAGAACTTTGTCAAAATAGATAATGACAAACTTGTCTATGAAAGGCCAAAAGTTTGTGTCACAAGGCACATAAAGGTAAAGGCCAGAAGATTTGTGTCATAACGCATGTAAAGGTGCTCGGCTTGTTAGTTAGCCCGAAAGGTATGACTGCCCACTTGAATAATCCGTCATTTTTCTTGGACGTCGTCTTCCATTCATCACTTACGCTAATCCTGATCTTATGATACCCGCTCCTCAAACCAATCTTCAAGAAAATCAAAGCATATGTCATCATGTCTAACGTATCATCTATATGAGAAATATTAAAGCCATAATTGCCCTTTTCTCTTACTAATAGTGTTCTTTATTTGTGTCACATCATTTTTGTTTTGTTTTATTTAAATAGTGTAATTAAAATAATAATTGTTCACTTTACATAATATTTGATTTCCTATTCTAATTTCTTAATGGAGTATTTGGTGCTTTGATGTGGTTCTATATTTTTATTCAAAATCTACTTTACAAATTTCGGTACTTCTAGTAGCTTTTATTGTTGATGATTTTATGATATCTTTCTCATAGACAAACTAACATGCGCCCTCGAATGCAGGAGTACCATTTGCAGTTATATAGATAATTTATTTCTAATTTGAGGTTGTAAAACTGGATCAGCGTTTTACTTAGATTGGTGTACATGTTGTTATTAGATGGGACCTATTTTCATTCTCCATTTGTTTAAGTAAGAAAAAAAAAAATCATGCACACCCACACCTTTGGGACAGTGGTAGACTGAGTGAAGATAACCTCGTCCCAACACTGAGGTGAAGGCATTGGCTAACATTGGAGGGTGGCTAACATTGTAGGTGCGTGTACTAACAGAAGGATGTGTGAACTAACCCAAAAAAAAATAAAAAATAAAAATAAAAGTAAAGCATGCACCATCTAATGGAGAACTGGTGGGGTTTTACACAGAAGAGTTTGCAGTTGTGCCCATTAGTTTTTCTCCAATTTGGGGTTGAAAACCTGTTTACGATTTTGTTTAGATTGGTACATCCGCTTTTCTTTGATGAGTCCTTTCCAGTGCATGTCTTCAAACAAAGAAACCGATGACGCTCAAATCCTTCATTGCTCATATTCTTCTGTACATATTCATGTGTATTTTTTCTGTAGATGATTATCCCCATGTAGATTTTTTTGAGTTTTTCATCCTTGCTGATGCAGTCTTTACAGTAGCAGCGACAGCTCAGAAATTTTGGAGATGAAACCCTCTTAGCTTAGCAAGGATAATCAAAATGAAGGGCATATGGCATAGAATGGAGCAAACTCAAAACTCATTTCATAAAGCTCACTTACACCATCCTTTCTAGGCCGTCCAGTAGAAGTCTTCCTCATGGGAATATGCAACCACAGCAGCAACCTAAAACGGAAATGGCTATTTCATCTGAAAAAGATCAAGACATGGGCATGAATAATCTTACAAGTGCAGGAGCTTATGTCTATTCATGCACCTAACCAGGCACAAACAAATATGTTTAAGATATTGATTGGACATTTTGCTCATGGCTAGAAGCAACCGAGCAAGGGTAGATGCAGATCAGCTGTGTGCCGAAACCTTCCCAGTATTCATTTAACAGTCAAGGACAACCAACATGATAAGACCTGTTCAAGCACAACATGCTCAACCATTTTGCAATGGCAGCGACGCAGAAGCCCAAAAAAAAAGAAAGAAAAAAAAAAAAAAAAAAACCTGTTGTGCATCTATCACAGCTCTCTCCATCACAGCAACTGATGACACGTCTTCTTCACCAGTTGGCATTGAAAACCAGTCCTCGAGATGTCATTTTTGTGATGTGCTAAGACCTGGCCTGTCAAACACCAGACAGGCTCATCCTTTTGGGCCTTTTCAGAATGCCAGGAAGAGACTGGATTGCGTTCAAAGAGCACAAAAGCTCTCAACCTTAATACTTTCAAATTCAATGCATTGCAATCGGATGTCACCTTCTACCTCATACTTCCTGCCAATATGTTTTTTCTACTTTAATAAAGATGAATAATATAGCCCCTCTCCACTTTCACAATAACTCTACTTAATATAAGTCCTTGTTAAACAATCGGTATCTATGTTTTTCTACTTTTTTAAAGAAAAACAAAAATAAAATACTTGTTTGCATCTATGTTTTTCACTTGCTTCAGACTGATTTAAAAAAAGGATAACAAGTACTTGTTTATTGACTGGATCAAGAGCAGCAGCAGTTAATCTTGCCCTGATAACAGTTCTAAACAAGGGTGGCAATCCACCTTGTCCCACTTCTCTTCGACGACAAGGGTTAAATGCAGTAGAGATTTGCTTAACCCACAGGTCTTTAAGGCAGGCCATCTACACAACACTGCATGTGCCACCATGGCACATATGGGTGATTCATCATTTCCATCCACCGGATGAGAAATGTGTTCAACATGCTATGTTTTTCTCATCCATCCAGTGTCTCACAGAAGCTGTGCGCACCCAATGGTAAATTTGCCTGATCCTTTTGGGCCCAGTACATCCTCTTGATGGAATGCACGTGATGGGCAGCTTTTATTTCATGCACGTGTGCCAGACCAGAACATGGGCTGGAATGTAGATGGTCTATTGTCTATGCACCATGTGGGCTTCACAAGGCTCTGTTCTCAAACTGGATATTTGCCCTATTTTGCATACACTTCTTCCAAGATTTGGAAATTTGAGGCGCAATCTTACAAATATGTTCCACTAAACGAACATTATAAACCTTGATATTACCACCCAGATTTGAATAAGGGTATCAAGCATATGTACTGTAATTCCATTCAACCAAAACATTTTGAACTTCAGAACTATCAGCCAGATTGGTATAAGATCTGGTTTTTCACATTCCTTCTTTTTATTAACCCATCTTTTGATATAAGATCCTCAGGACTGTTTTCTTAGGAAGCATTGCCTGTAATTAGTCAATCATAACAGTGGCACAAGTAAATGAATCTTCCAAAAAAGAAGAACAACCCGTTTTCAAAGCTTGTCTCATCGAAGATTGGTTTCTTAATCGTTTAGCCCAGCAACAGTGTCACAAGCACATCAACTAAAGAAACTAGCCAGCATCATTCCTCTGTTTCTGTCAGTCCTTATTCCTCAGTTTCTGTCAGTCCTTATAAAGGAATCATTACACAAACTTTGCAAAGAAGAAAATGAGTTGTTCATTAAATTAAATAACTAATTTTACAAGAAATCACTAAATTTGGTTTGTGGGGAGAGATGAGACCTCTTGCTTCTTCACTACCATCCCAACAAAATATCATCATGGAACTTGAGGCCACATACAAAAAAAATAATAAATTATGGCATCCACGATTCCACGGGCACATAAAGAATCTAAACACCATTAAGAGAGGATGAGGTTAAAGGTTATCTTTCAGCCATTTTAGAGCTCCATTCGTAACTGACCTGCAAGTATCATGACTCCACCGAATTACAAACTGATGTTGCCAACCTTGCTTTCACAAAAAAAAAATGACAAATTTCTTATTTAATTACAACATGCATGATCTAAGAAGCATCATCTGGACACCCATTATGGATCTAATGTAAAGAATTTGAATTTCACCCTATAGCGCTTCATATATGTGAAGCTCCTTTCAAGTTCCCAAGAAGCATCTGAAATAAATTTGGATTTATATTCTTTTTTTTTTTCTTAAAGGTATTTGGATTGACATTTCTACAAATATAAATTGAGAAGGATGAAGCATGACTATATGTGACAAGACTTCGCAAACATCACAATAAACTAATATAAGGTCCCATCTTGACGTTTCAGTTGTCATAAAACAGAGGGAAAAAAAAAAAAGCATATTGTCATCTTGACAAGAAATTAGTTTCCAACCAATTTATATTATCTCTAAAAAGCATTCCATAACTAGTGGATTAGTAAGACATGAAAAAACTGTAATTAGATGTGTGTTCTTTTTTCCTGGTCCATTCCAATTGGAAATCTCTAATCTAGTGGAAATCATGTCTATGCCTAATCTAGTGGAAATTATGTCTATGAAGGTCAACATCCATCTTTCCAGAAATATTTAGTAATTTAATAGTAGAGAGTGACTCAATAAACACAACGTTGAGCACAGACAGTGCTAGCCCCACTCCTTGAAGATTTTATTTTATTTATTAACAGCGTTTACAGCTGTATTACTGCTTCCTTTTAGACATATGCCTAGGGACACAAATTCATTAGCTGATTCTTTAGCAAAGAAGGTTAAGTAAGGCCTTCCCTTGGTACTGGAACCCTTATCCTTTGCCATGATACCTTTGTATTCCATCTCTTCTTTGTAATTTGTTCAACTGATCTAATCACTAAAAACCCATTATCTAAACATTGTGGGAGCAATCACTAGTAGGTAATGTGGGCTGCTTAAATTTCACATCAAGGAGTACCTGGAATTCAGTTTTACTTTTTGCTTCTTCATATCCTAATCAACAGTTTCAGAAGGAAAGCTCCAGACAAACAAACAAACAAATGAAAAAAAAAAAAGAAGAAGAAGAAGAAGAAGAAGAAGAAGAAGAAGAAGAAGAAGAAGAAAAAGAATAAGTAGCTGGGGTGGTTTGGATTAGCATTTCTCTTCGATAGTTAAAATAGAGGAAAAATACCCAGCAAAATCTTTTAGCTTCTGCCACGCATCGTTCTCTTCAATGGATTTCTCCTCAGAGATCTCTGCATCTGTACCTTTCTGGCTTTCCATGCTTCTAACTGCAGAAAGGAACATCCGATAGATTAATATGCATTTTTTCTATGTGACCTACCTAATAAATGTTTATCATATTATATCAAGTTGATTGCAGAAAGGAAGATCCCATTTAGGGATCATGAATCATGGTCTTTATCCAAAATAAACACTACTTCTGACATCAGTTCATCATTATATAATTCATCAAACTTAGAGATATTTGTTTTCAAATAACTTCTGCTTACTCTGTGATTTTGTACTAGGCCGAGCCCATTTACGGCTGCCGGTGGCATCATTCAGTGATGAAAGTTCTTCAAGCAACTCACGCTCTTTTCCACTGCAAGGACAAGTGTCAAAAATAATGTGTATGATAATATTTTGAATCAACATAGAAGTATGGGAAACTAATTAGATTTGGAGAAGACAGATGTAAGTGAGAAACAAAAAAAGGAGAGACCCAGGATATGGGAGATCCCCTAAAAGTTTTGATGGAAACTACAAATAAAATTTCATTATTATGATGTGCAGTTTTTTATGAGTTTTGCATTTTGTCGCTCTGTATTTGTAACCTCAAGTGTGTCTGACATGAACAAGCATATCGGTCCAATTAAACAAGGCTCAAATGATCAATAAGACCCATCCTTAAGCATATTAAGACCCACGAGACTACTTCAACCGAAAAATAATCAGATTTGCTGTTTCTCTTTCCAAAGCAAACTGCATTTTGACCCAGCCTAGTTTGGAAAACTTTTGAGACACAGGATATATGAGCTTCAATAGAAGAGAGACACTAGAAAGACATCTAATCCCAAAAACACGCAAGAGATATACCAATGCCATTGCTTTCCAGAGGAAAATTAACAAAGCTTTATGGATGCTTGTCGTCATGCATATTCCTTGCATTCATATGGGCAGATTGGTGAGATATAGAGATGTAGAATTGGGCACCACAGTTGAATTCGTAGTTGCATGGGATGAATATTACGGATATGATTATGGCTTATGATTTGGAAACCCCATATGCATACGGGGTTGTAGAACACCGAAAATGTGAAAATAGTTGGGGAGGAAAAGGGCCCCATGGGTTGAAAGTCCCTAAACCTCGATGGTACCTAGGGATGCCTCACTAGCGGGGCAAGTAGATAACATGGGTCATGGTGAGTTTGACTCCCATTGCCGAGGTCGATTAGGAAGAGGTGTGTCCAACCCGCTTAAGGGCTGAGGCACGAATAGGGACCGGTTTGACCCGCTAGCGAGGAGAAGTGCGAATGTGGTCTGCTACTGTTGTGCCGGGTGGGTGTCCAACGGCCTTACCGAGGTGGCAAGTATGTGAGGTCTCATATCATTGGATGCATGGGTATGACCCCGGTGATTTCCAATGATGACTTGATTGTGATTTGGGCATTGAATGTCGTGCAGATGCGACTATGGTTGTGGACTGCCGTGTGGTTGTTTGTTGGCTTTGGCATGGGATGCCGAGAGGTGATATGGTGGTGCTAGAGCATTGGTTGGAGCATGATCATGGTGCACATGCATTGTATTACATTACATTGGTATCAACATCATACCTTACATATTACATAATTTCCGTCATACATGACTCATTCATGGCATATTCATCTTACTTGCCTACATATAGGACACACTACACACACGTGTACTCACTAGACTTTTAAAGCTCATGCCTTCCTTTTTATAATTTTTCAGAACATTGTCAGAAGCAGAGTAGCAGATGGGACCTACTGCATGATTTCTTGGACACTTCATCTTTTGATACATTTTATTGATCATGTACTTTCGAAAAACAGTTGTATTGTAAATATGATGTATAGTGGAAACTGGTTATTTTACTTGTGTTGGAAGTGCCAATCTTTATGCCTGATATCTTTTAATGAAAAAAACAAAGTCACCCCAAAATTTATAAGTCAAGCGATGAACCCGAGACTTGGTGTATGAGCATTGCGTGTCAGATTCGGGGCGCAACATATCATGGGATATACAGGCTGATATCGTTGATATTTAAAACACTGAATATCATTAGAAACACAAGAATCACTTAAAGTTGTTTCTATATCAAAGAAAAAGTCATACATCCATCCATATATGCACGCATGAATACATACATACATACATACATATATCTAAACATATCTATCCCTCCATACATACATGCATGCATTAATACATCCAACCATGCCATCCATGGAAACATACACTAATACATCCATGCAGGCATACATATATGTCTATCCATCCATACATACACTAATACATCCATACATACATACATTAACACATCCATCCATACATACATACACTAATACATCCATCCATCCATACATACACTAATACATCCATCCATCCATGCATACAAAAATGCATCCATCCATCCATGCATACATGCACACATACATGATCCAACCATCCATCCATCCATCCATGCATGCATGCATAGACGCATACATGATTCATCCAAGCATACATACATACACACATATGCATGATCCATCCCAGTGTTTTAAATAGCGAATAGCGTGTACCGTAGAGCTCACCCCTTTGAAGCGTGAGGCGTAAGCTACATAGCGTGTAGCGTAAGCTACATGCTACTTCTAGATTTTTAATAAAGGTTGCGCTTGGTTGCACTAATTCCATGAAATTCACCAAATTAGACTGATTAATATTGAAATTTAACAAATTTTCATGATATTTTGTGCAACCAAATGCAACGTAAAATAATAGGAAAGGGTAATCGTTAAGTATAAAGGTAAAGAAAGAGCAGCAAAACTGATTTAATACTATTACTTCTATTATTTTTACTAAAAGCATTAAATATTGAAAATAGAAAAACGTAACAAATCATTGAAAATATTATTTGATTTCTCTGTTTTAGTGAAAAATAACTTGTAATGTGAGATACGTAGCGAGTGGTGTAGTCTATGTAGCGTGTAGCGCATGCAAATTATCATGTAGCGTAGGCTACACGCAACTTAAGCTACTTTCGTGAGCTATGTAGAGTTAAGGCTAAGCTACGCTACGTAGCCTGACTATTTAATACACTAATCCATCCATCTATCAATGCATGTATGCATACATACAACCATGCATGTCTATCCACCCATGCATACACTAATGCATCCATCCATCCATGCATACAAACATGCATCCATGATCCATCCATGATCCATCCACACATGCATAACACATCCATTCATCCATCCAATGCACACATCCACACATATATATCATCCATCCATCCATACATGCACACATAATTATGAAATGAGATAATTATTTTCTAAAGGTGAACAGATTTTTTTATTTTTTTTCATAATTACTAAAACTCCAAAAAAACATTTTTTTAATGAAAAATGCAATAAATCACCATCAACATCCATCCATAAAAAGAAAACATTAATAAGTTTTTCCATAAACAGTATCATTATTTTTTTAAATAAAACTTTTTTTACATTTTCAAAATTTTAGATAAATGTCAAATAATTAAAAAAAATCCAAAAATTGAAGAGTGGTTCAAATGCACTCCCCAACCAGATTCCAAAAAATAAAAAATTTATTTCCTTTATTAATTTTTCTGATTTTCACATATTTACACATTTTCCTCCTGCAAATATTTTCCCCAAATTGACACATTTGATTTACGTAAGTGGAAGAGGGGTCAAAATCCACTCCTTAATAAGATCCCTAAAAAAATAAAAAAAATAAAAAATACTATTTTTTTCTGATTTTTGCAAATTTATACAAGTTTTCCCCATTTCCCAACTCCTCCCCCCCCCCCCCCCCCAAATCGATTCACAAAAATGAAAGAGTAGTGGATGAATCCACTCACCAGCCAGATCCCCGAAAAAAAATTATAAAGAACATATTTTTTATTTTTTCCGGTCTACAACTTCTCCCCAAATGGTAGGTTGATCCAGCAAGAAGGAAGATGAGGTGCCGAAATCTCCCCAGGCGAAGATCTGGAAAAAAAACAAAATTCAGAAAAAGTCGATTTTCTTTTTCTTTAATTTTTTTTCTCGAATTTCTGTGATTTACACACATATACTGTCTCAGGAGGGGTTTTGACTTGTATTGACGATATTATTGCTAATACAAGTGGCTCCTGGTATTTATACGAAGGAGATTTTGGCGTATTTTAAATGTATCAATACATAGCGATATATCGGCAATATTCACTGACACCTGGAATTTTTAGGATTTTTTGTGTTATTGATTTCATCGAGTTGGCATTACCAGTAATATCGGCAATATTATCAATAAGGTCAATGATACTCAGAACATTGCCCCCACCTCGTGCTTCAAAGAGGTGAACGCTATGCTACATGTTATTCCCTATTTAAAACACTATAATTAGCACATGTATTTGACACTTCCATAGATTTTTAATGGAATAGAGAAAAAAAAAAACCCTATAACTGGCTGTAGGTTAGCCCACATCCCTTTGTGACAAGAACTTTTCTCTCGAAGATATATTACAATTAGGCATGTGAATTTTGACATTTTCCGCTGATTTGTTCTATATAGAGAACTGATTGCCAATAATGCCTTTATCACAAGCATTTCATATTTTCAAGCTCTAGTTTGCAAAGAGAAACTCCAGATGCATACTTTAAAGGGGAAAGTTGAAAACCCATCCTAGAGGCATAAAAAATTAAGTCGTTGCATACAATTGGCTGTAGGTGATCAGCCTTCTACAATATATATACTTCTAGTTTCCTACGAAGATAGTGTACTAGGGATAAGTGTGAAAATTAGATACACCTATATTGAACCCTATTGTTTGTAATTCTTTGAACTTCGCTTGATTTCCCAAGTCTGTTTTTCCCATTCCCTTCAGGTCTTTGTTCAAACTTGAAAAGTCCTTGAGCAATTTTCTTCAATAAAGTATCCGTTCACCATCAAAACAAGTCATGGGCTCTCTCAACCACAAATAGGTTCAGATTTAACTGGCCATATCTTCACACATTCAAACTTCTAGAAACTGGATATACAACAAAGGGATAACTAACCACTCTTTCACCAAATACATTCAAGTGAACATCAAGCAGAAACTATCACATTTCTTTGGGAGAGCTTTGCTCACATAGGTCAACAATCGGTGCCCACGATGCACAATACAAAACTCAAAAACAAACCACAAACCTAAAATTAGCAATATATGTGTAATAGGACAGGTAAAACTAATGCAACAAAATAAAGGGGCAAAATCAAATTCAACACTGTACCTGATACGACTAGGAATAGTGACTTTAATGGAGAACAAGTGATCACCACGTATTGATGGCTTGTTTAACTTAGGGACACCACGTTTTGTTAAAACAAGCACGTCACCAGGTTGGGTACCAGGAGGAATTTGAAGTTCAGTAATCCCATCCACAGTCTTTACCTGTTTATAGCCAATTACAATCAGAAGAGTAAATGAAATTGAATAACCTGACTAGTGGAAAAATGGGATCTGTTTTCAATATATTTCCATCATTTTTTCCTCCATAACACTAAAGCAAAAATATAAATGCAGATCACATGAAAGTATCGAGTTTTCATCATAATAGTCCTACAATGAAATGAAATGAAGGTAAATTAAGTTGTTGTTCGGTCTTGTAGGTATCGGCTGTCACTGCATCTGGGCTCTTTCCTGTAGGTGATCACTTCTATTCAATTATAGAAGACGAATCAACAGATATAAGCAAAGACATGCTCTCTGAACCAGTGTTTTAAATAGCGAATAGCGTGTAGTGTAGCATTCACCCCTTTGAAGCGTGAGGCGTAAGCTACATAGCGTGTAACGTAAGCTACGTGCTACTTCTAGATTTTTAATCAAGGCTGCATTTGGTTGCACTAATTCCATGATATTCATCAAATTAGATTGATTAATAATGAAATTTAACAAATTGTCATGGTATTTGGTGCAACGAAACACAACCTAAAGTAATAGGAAAGGGTAATGATTGAGTATAAAGGTAAAGAAAGAGCAAGAAAACTGATTTAATACTACCACTAATATTATTTTTACTAAAAGCATTAAATATTGAAAATAAAAAAATGTAACAAATCATTGAAAATATTATTTGATTTTAATGTTTCAATGAAAAATAACTTGTAATGTGAGGCACGTAGTGTGTAGCGTACTCTATGTAGCGTGTAGCGTATGCAAATTATCATGTAGCGTAGGCTACATGCGACTTAAGCTATTTTCATGAGCTACGTAGCGTTAAGGCCAAGCTATGCTACGTAGCGTAAGCTACACGCTACATAGCGTAGCTATTTAAAACACTGCTCTGAACAAACTACGAAGCATGCCCAAATCTGTGCAAACCTAGGGACTGTTTGGATGGAGGAAACCTAAAACATTGACTCAGAAGAGTAACCTGGAATTATCGGCTGTCACTGCATCTGAGCTCTTTCCTGTAGGTGATCACTTCTATTCAATTATAGAAGATGAATCAACAGAAATAAGCAAAGACATGCTCTCTGAACAAACTACGAAGCATGCCCAAATCTGTGCAAACCTAGGGACTGTTTGGATGGACGAAAACTAAAACATTGACTCAGAATTCCAGGTACGGTCACCTCAACTCATGTTGCTTCTCAGTCTCAGAAATCAATTTAACATCTTCTCTGGGAGAAATGAATGTCCACAATTTTTTAGAAAAAGCTGGGAAATGAAAATCTGGTTCCAGCACTACTTTTTATTTTGTCTCCTCAAACCGAGGAGAAGGTGGTTTTTCCACAGAAACTGATTTCATTTCCAGGGTTTTCCACATTCCCAAAGAGCAATAGTTTTTCTTGGACTATGCTTAACTTCATGAGATAGTGAAAAATGGATAGACATACAACAAAACAAAAGTTTAATTTCAAAAGAAACTTTCTCAGTGGCTTAGTCATGTTAATGAATATATGAAGATTATTAAAAATGTAAAAAGGAATACAACAACAAGAAGTATATAGATTTGTAGCGCCATCAAGATATTTATGAGAAGTTCTGGAACAGGTGAAATTTCAAAGCAATTTTCAGGAGGAACAGTCCAAAGGTCCTATTTCACCCAGCTCGTTCATCAGAATCACAGTTCTCAATTATCTGTCATGGGTTGAAAAGGCAAAAAAAAAAAAAAAATGATTTTGCATTTGGAAACAATGACCCCGACCAAAAGGGAAAGCACAAACAATATATTCAAGGACATAACGGCATCAACAATCCTTATCGTAATCAAATAAATGAATCATGTTCCCATGGAAGATGTCATGCCAATAATTATTATTTGAAGCAAATAGGAGGTATCTTCTTTTCTTTCTTGGATCCTGAGCTCTTGGACTTGCATATTTAGGGCCCATATAAATATTTGGATTTTGGTTTAGTGAAGGAAAATTGGGTAATCATATTTGGTTCTTTAGGTAAAAAAGATATAGAATTGATGAAGAGAATAAAAAAAAAAATAGCAGCATATATGCAAAGGCGTCTTGATTCACCTTAACAATGGCCCCCAAGATTGCATCAATATAGCTTATTGTAACCGTTGATGACAGGTTTATGCCATCTCTTTGGATCTCTGGGATCTCCTCAACATCAAGAAATACATAAAGATCTCCTGGAGGGCCCCTGCATGAAAGAGTTAAAGAAAAGGAAACAAAACAGTTTATTGCCATTCCATTATTCTCAAAAAGAGTTTACAACAGTGAATAGAACACATACAATTATACTGGGATGAGTGACCTACTGGAAGGGAAAATACATGGAACTTTGAGCACAATAAAAATGATCAATTTGGAGCCATATTAACTGTAACATAACTTTTATTGGTGTACAACTTTGCATGGATTAGGTACACATGGTTACTCCGGAAGAATTGGGACTACTACTCAAATACATGATGAACATCCTAATAGCATGAAACTCTCAACAACTTTCCATGAGTTTGTTGACTAGAGTAACTGGATTATCAACTCATGCATTCCCCTCAAGTCCTCCAATGGGCATGGTATTCACTATGTTCGTCATGGTCATCTTTGTGCGTTGGTCTATTTTGCAGCAGATTGGCCTGGCTCCATTTATCATCAACAGTCTGTTATAGGATATTGCAACTTTGTTGCGATTAAATGGGAAGAGGTGTGCAAGCCTTTGTCTGAGAGGTAGGAATTATGGACTTGGAAGTGATGAATATGGCTCTCCTTCGGAAATGGGTGTGGAGGTTTGGCACTGGGAAAGGGAGAATATGGTGAGCGGGTTGCCAATAAGTATGGGGGGCAAGAGGGAGGATGGTAAATTAGTGAGCCTTCACTCTGTTGGGCATCTGACTTGTCGAAAGCGGTCTCCACGGTAGTCTCAAAATTCAAGGGAGTACCCTTCTCATTGGAAATGGAAATCACATCCGGTTTTGTGAGGGTGCTTGGAGCAGTGCCAAACCGCTTTAGTAAGTGTTCCCACATTTGGCCCATTTATCTCCAGCAAGGAATATTACAGTAGATCGGTGTTGGTCCAGTGAGGGTGAAGCTATGATGTGGGAGGAAACAGACGATTACGTCAAGCTTTTGGATCTCCTGCAGCGATACCATCCATCTCTGAGTAAAGATGAGATGGTGTGGCACATTGAAAAATCAGACCGTTTTTCGATTCAATCATTTTTTTAAGCTTCTTCAGAAGCCAGCTTTGGAGGGTCGAAGAATTCGTACCATTTACTCCCGCTTCTCCGGTGCTCCCCAAAGGTAATGGCTTTTGTCTAATTAGAGGGAAGGAAAAGGGTGCTCGCTATCAACAATCTTCAAAGAAGATCTATGGTGCTCACCAATGTATGCATGATGTGTATGGAAAATGTGGAGTCATTAGATCATCTTTTCATCCATTGCACATTTGCTCACAAGGTGTGGGCTGGCTTCCTTAGCCTCTTCAATATGGCTTGGGCAATGCTGGAGGTCATTGTTGACCTCCTAATCGCTTGGCATGACGGAGGTGTTGGGAAGGAAAGGTAATGTGGCGATTGATCCTAATAGTAGTTCTATGGGCTATATGGGGGAAAAGGAACAATCGCTGCTTTCGCAATAGAAGTGCACAGGAGGAAGAAGTCAATGGGAAGGTGAAAGTTGATATTGTGGGTTAGGCGACTGACTTCAAAGCTGTGGACAATTGTAATATTCTCACCCTACTTGGGTTGTAATTCTCCTGCCTTAGCTCCTTGCTTTGGTGGTTTTCTTTCTTTAATTAAATTTTGTTATCTTTCAAAAAAAGAAAAAACACAACTTTGTTGCAGTTATGTTGCAACCTGGAAAAGGAAGAAACAACATGCAGTCATTAGGCCTAGTGCAAAGGCAGAATATTGGGCTACAGCTCATGCAAACGCTCACCATTTGTGGCTCACATCCTTTCAAACTAGACTCGGCTTTGGCTTTGATTCTTAGATGCCATTATTATGACAAATCAAGCTACAATGCACATTGCCTCTGCTCTTATTTTCCTTTAGCAAAGAAAGCCGATAGATGTACATTATCACTTTATGGGGGTGAAAGTAATAATATCCAATTTGCACTCCCTATGTTAAGCCTGAAAACCAACTTGCAGATCTACTAAAGCTCTTGCGGCAACCCACGCATGAATGATATTTATGCACCAGTTAGAAGAGAGGAGGATAACTTGTTCCTGCAGATAATAACTCACTGGGTATTTATAAAATCCACCATGTGGCTGAACTATGTTTAAGCTTGCTAGGAAAAATTGGTGAGCATACTTTCCTATCTCGACTGTTCAATAGAACAGAAATCTCTTGGATTGTGTATGGCCCAGAATTTTCACTGAACAATTATCCTAACAATCTGATATGTTGCCGAATCTTTTAACATGATTAACAGTGTGTATTGTGTCATACAGAATTGGCATAAGATCACTGTGTTGAGGTCATTTTCTCGAACGTGGCCTATCCAAGACATAGGAACTCAGATTAATGGTCTGGATTGATGAGCACATGCATGAATTGCATGATAGATGTTGGACAGAATGTACACATTGGCGGCATGCTATCATTCTGCAAGAAGGATGAATGAATATCAAATATTTACTGTCCAACTTATAGGCACTATAGTTGCATGAAGTCGCAACAAATTCGGGTGTGGGAGTAGGGACAGATTGGTTTCTATATTTAAACAAGTAAACATAGGTAGGAACCGGAAGTGGGAGCAAGAATTGGAAGCGTGATACCCAGATGTGTAGGACAATCATCCAAGGGCAAAACAAAAACTGAAATAGTTTACTGCAACTAAACCCGAGAAAAATTATAGTAAATATGAGGAGTGGATTCGAAAGAATGCCCAAATAATGACTTGGTCGTGGAATAGTATGGAACCGTCCGTGAGTGCTATGATGTTTCTAGATACTGCCAAGGAGATTTGGGAGGCATTATGAGAGATGTATTCTTCAAATAAGAAGATTTCTCGTATCTATCAGTTGTTCGAAGAAATTTTTGCCTTCCAAAAGGTGAATACCAGCCTTAACACGAGATCTTGATAAAAAAAAAAAAAAAAAGGCAGCTGCGTGAGGAAATAGGTGTTGCTAAATTCCTATATGGTCTTAAACCAAAATAGGAACCAATTCAGGCACACATATTCAGAGGAAGAGTTATTCAGTCCTTGAATAACAATTATTCCCATCTCCAAAGGATACACGAATCAGTCCTCCCAATCAGTCGATGGGAGTTTCCAGCCTCGTAGGGTTGAAATTCTCAAGGAAAGTTGGATTCTAGGGTTTCCTAAAACGGATTTTTAGATTTGTGTGATTCAAATGGATGTTTCAATGAAGAAAATTTATTCTAGCATGTGAAGTGTCATAACAAGATGTGAAGAAAGCTAGAGGATTTAAGAAGATGAAGATGAAGATGAAGACATGATTTTCATATAGAAGAGATTAGAAGAAGAAATAAGAGAAATAAGAGAGAGATGGGCGAGATATCACCTAGAAGAAGAAAAGAACAGAGAGAAGTAGAAGAATGGGGAAGAAGGAGATGGCGTCACCAAGGTACGGCCATGGGGAGAAGCTCCAAGCTTTTCTATTTCTCAAAATCGTAATACCCCTCTAGGTCTACAAAACAATGACTTAAATAGAGTTTAACATGTGAAAAATTGTAAAATAGCCCTCTAAGATAGTTGCCTAAACACCCCTTGCTGTATTTTTTACAAAATACCCCTTCGGTGATCATAAAATCCCAAAAATAACCTGCACATAAGCTGAAATATAAAATAAACTATTCTAATGTCCAAATAACATAAATAAGCATATCCTAAATTGAAAGCGGCCCTCAGACGGCCTGATGTGTGGCACAGATGGCCGGATGATGATAGTGACAAAATCCAACGGCCTGATTGAGATCTAACAGTCGGATCGCGGTGCCGATGGACGTGATGACTAAAGTGGGCCCCTATAGATGTCTCTAATGTATAATGTGGACTCCGATGCTCTCCTGCGCCATCTACTCTCCAAGCCATAGTGACGTTGGAGTGGTGGCACTCCTCCTGCACGAATAGACCCTCATCGGCGGTGTGATGTCCGCATCATGGAGGCTATGGTAAAGGCCATGGAAACAAACAGTGTAACTCATTGTGGACTTGCTAATAATGTGGTTGAGAGATGTTTGGACTAGCATGGTAAGCCATCAAGGCCAACTAGGTATTATTCTGAAGAGAACAATGAAAGTCAAACAATTGAACCTATCTCCTCTCAAGAATAGGAAAGTACTATCGATGACCTAGTTACACTTTCCGGTGAGAAATATCCAAAGTTGTTAAAGAGTCAGCCTTCTTTGAGTGCTCTTGCTTCCTCTTCCACTGCTACTTCTGTAAACTCAGGTACATCCGTTGTCGGGAGTATCCCCGATATCATCGAAATATTCCCGATGTTATCCATATTGATAACTTGGTGATACCGATAACATGGGTAGTTATACCGATAACACTGGTTGTATCAAAAAATTCTAGGTATCGGTGATGTATCACAAAGTATCGCTAATGTCTCGATATCGCTTATGTATCACCAATATTTTTGACAATGTACATTCCAGGGGTCGCTTGTATCACCAATGTATCAATATCGCCAATATCTTCAACTGTGTAAACTCTAGGTGTCGCTTGTATCGCCAGTGTATCGACGATATTTCGATAATATCACCAATGTACCGACATCACCAAAAATCTATTTATTAAAAAAAATTCCATTTCAATTTTTTTTATGGGTGCATGGATGTATACGGTGTTCAAATCGTCAAGAATAATATTGATCATACCGCGATATTATCATTATCACAACATAAGCAATATCGAGATCTCGTTTCCTTTCCAGATGTTGACGATTTCTCGGCGAAACATCGTGTTTTGTTGATATTCTAAAATATCAATCGATGTTTAGATGGAAGGTTGGATGGTTGGATGGGTGGTTGGATGCATAAATGGGATGGTTGGATGGATAGATGGGATGGATGGGATAGTTAGATTGGTTTCTTACAACAACACATGCTTTTAGGCCCCCATTAAATGGAAACTTATTGTGTAAGCATTTTTTTTTTTTACAATCTTTTTATTCCTAAATATGCAAATGTGTATTTAACATCTCCTGAAGTTTCTCTAGAAAATTCCACCGTTTTCCCCGTGTTTCCCCGCATTTCCGGATTTCGGCGATATTGATATTGTTTTGGGTATCCCCAGCCAACAAAACTTGTAGCGATACCCAATGTTGTCAAATCACATATGCGATCGCTTTTTTTTTAATTTAAAAAAAAAACTAAAAAAAACTAAGTAAAAAAAATATCGAAAAAATTCTAAAAATTAGGAAAAACTTGCCTAAGTGATTGGATAACTTATTTTACTTATTTCATTGTACTTTGAGTGTTTCATTAAGTTATATATTTAATTACTTATATTATATTTACATAAATTTTAACAAAATAATCAACAAACTACATTAAGAGAGAATTAATTATTAAAAACTTCAAACATAGAAATTTTATTGATAAACGGATAACTTGATGACTTGAAAGAACTTACAAGTTACAAGTTACAACTTAATGTAGTCTTGTAGAGAGATTAGAGTAAGAGAGAAAGAGGAGTAAAAGAGAGAGAGTGAGAGATTGTAAGCTTTAGAGTGGAGAATAGTGAAAATGAGGGGGATTTGAGTGCCTATTTATAGGCAAAAAAAGTGGCTGAAATTGCAAAAAAATAAAAAGTCTCAACGGTCATATTTCAGACCATTGGACCATTCGCATACTCGCATATGCGATCACATATTAGTTGCATATAAAAGTATGCCATGGCATATGCAATTACTTCCATAATATGCGAATATGTGATCACATATGCGCATATGTGATCACATATGACAACAATGGCGATACCAATACTTCAAACACTGGGTACATCTTGAATTGCTTCCCATCATTCATCTACATGGGTCATAGACTCGAGACCGTACAATGTGATTGGAGACCAAGGTATTGAATACCAGTAACAGTAGCTGTACTGACCAGCCTTATGGCCGTTATGATAAGGGGCCTGTGTAATGGCCGTTACAGCCTTCTAACAGTCAGTTTTTTTTTTTAAAGGAAAAAAAAAATGTCTTGGTCCTATATCCACTCCAGAACTAACCGATATGGGCCCGTATCAGTCTGTTACAGCCGTGTATCAGCCCATTAGGGTGACGGCCTATGGACCTTTTTTTCAAATTGGGCGTTACAGCCCCATATAGCGTAAGTATCACCATCCTTAACAGTACGTAACAGCCATTACGGCAGTAACATAATCGTTTTTTGAATTCCGCGCTGGTGGCTAAAGAGTTTTTTTATTTTTCAAATCTTGATAAATTCGTGTCTATTTCTACATTACTTTAGCTGATGGTGCAATATCTAAATATTCATGCTTGGGTATTATTTATCTTTGTTCTAGTATTCTGTCTTTTGTCCTCTATGTGCCAAAGTTTCCTTTCAGCCTTACGTCTAAGGGCCGTTTGGGAGCTTGTAAATGGAGGTAAATGGGAAATGGAATTGGAGGTAAATGAATTGGGAGTAAATGACTTACAAAGTTGTGTTTGGATGGGAGTAAATGAAATGCATTGAAATCTAAAATCTTATGTTTGGATGGGAGCTAATGGGAGGAATTGTAATGCATTTGAATTTTTCAATATATTCATAGGAACATAGGTGATATTCTAAATAAGCTTTAATGTCCGAAATTAGTGTACATATATGATATTTGATAGAATAATTGTAATAACCCCATTGAAATATGTACTTTAGCCAAAAATGAGAAAATTATGAGCCTTAGGTGGGCCACAAACGTAAAGATCACAAACAAGTGACTTGTCAACATTTGTAACCATCCATTTGGATGGCCAATGTTTGGATGGGTTGGATCATTCTATTAGTGTGATTTTAGTGATGTAGCTGATAATTGGCTTGTTACGGAGTACCATTAGCTTGCCATGTGTATGGTGGACACATGCGTAGCGACACCTTTGTTTATTCGTGTGCCTCTCCAAGGGAGCCCAAAAAGGCATTTACCTCCATTTACTCTCAAATATCTCCATTGAGGGAGGATTTCATTTGCAGTCGCATTTACTCCCACTTCGTTCCATTTACTTCCATCCAAACGCACCCAAAAAGTCATTTTACTTCCATTTACCTTCATTTACTCCCAATCCCTCCCATTTAGTCTCATCCAAACGGCCCCTTGGTAAACTTACAAAATCCCACAATTGTTCCCTAACATTCACTCCTACTCGTGTGTTTCAAGATGAAAATGAGGAAGAAGATTGTAGAGAACATGAGTCAAGGGGCCTCTATTATCTGAACACAGAACTAATTGGAGTTTCCCTACAAACGAGTGCATCTCCTCATTAGTGGAATTGTTGTCCTATTCACCCCCCTTTGAAGAATATAAAGAGTGCCATTTAGTGTGTCAATCTTACAGTGTCAAGTTTTTAAGTTGAGTAAGCATCATAGGTCATGTTTCCACCACAGACAGATAAGCGAACTCTAGTTAATTTTCCTCTGGTTGATTGTGATGTTTCAAGACTGATTCAAGCTACTACATGCATGAGTTCACATATTTTGTTACACCTGTTGATGATTATTCAAGAGTCACATGGCTTATTTAAAGAAAGAGAGCTTTGAATTGTTTTTCCATTTTTAAAATGTTTCATATGGAAGTGCAGAACCAATTTAGATAAAATGTGTGTGTGTGTGCGCGCGCGCAAACAATGAAAAAGAATATTTGTCTCAATCTTCTTTCTTTTTTTTAACAAAACTTTATTAAAGAGAAACACCACAAAAAGAACTAAGGCAAAAATAACAACTACGACCTGAACAAAAAGGCAAAGCAACAGCTACATCCAAAGAAGGAAGACAAAATACAATTATCCAAGGCCTTAAAACAAGAGGCCCATCCCACTACATGTAGCTTTTCCCTTCTAAACAACCCCAACACCGTCCCACACTTATTTGGAAAGCACCTACCATTCCTTTTCCCCCAAAAGGGCCCATAACACTACCAGCAAAACAAGACGCCACACTACCCTCCTCCTTTCCCGACCCGACATCGCCTCCGTGCCAAGCCAGGAGAAGCTCCTCGATTGATCCTAGCAAATAACCCACGACACTTGGAGCAACTCTAAGAATCTCTCCCACACCATCTAAGCATAAGGACAACAAATGAAAAAATGATTAACCGACTCCAAATCTTGCAAACACATTACGCAAATGTTGAGTGGCAACATCACCCTTTTTTGGAGATTATCTATTGTGAGCACCCTCTTCCCCACCAAACTGAAATTACACCTTTTGGATTAAAGGCGTGTTAGTGTGGAAACTTAGAAAGCAACTAGAATTATGGCTAAGTCCTATGGGGGGGGATTAGGACCTTTTGAAATTCTTTTCGCCTACTTACACAATTTAACAAATTAAACTAAGTAAGCAAGAACACTTTGGTTTCCAAGCCTAAGTGGGTCCAATCACAAGACTAGCATATTATTTAACCAATAAGCAACCTAGTCTAAGCATGCATAGATACTCAAATGATTAAACAAATCAAGCTCCTAATCTATGCAACCTATGTAGACTTATGAGAATGGACCAATGAGCTCAAGTCTACGCTACTAGTGAAAGTACATCTTGTGTGTGGATGTGCCTATCTAGTGTCTATCTAGTGCCTAGCATACATTCTAATTAAGCATTCATAATTAAGCAATTAAACACAATGAATAATAAGAAATGTGCTCATGAACAATCACAAACACAAGCATGTATAGTGGTTCGACTACTTGTCTACTTCACTCCCGATTCAAGTACTCAACCCCTTTGAGCACACCGACATTCACTAAGGAGTTTAAATCCGGTTCCTCCCAACCAATGTGTTTTAAATTGGATCCACCCAACCGGGGAGTTTACAAGTTCCTTCCAACTTATGCGACCTACACAAGGTCTCCTCAAGTCCTACACAAGGACAACGTACGTATTCTCCCGTGTCAGAGGCTCCCCCTTGGAGACTTCGTTTAGGCTCGGCAAACAAGCCAAGGAGCGCCAAACAGCCCTTAGTCTTTAGGCCGACAAACACGCCAAGGAACAGCCAACGTCCCTAGAGTTTTAGGCTCAACTAATAAGCCAAGGATCGGCAAACGACCCTAATTCGAGTTTGACAAACAAACTCTACACTCAACTCCCACAGGGAATTGAGTGAAAGGACTCTCAACAATGACAACCTTACTTGTCGGATGAGCCCCTTGTTCAGTGCTGGTTGGGTTACTTGATCTCCGCTCTCCCGTGCTTCAATCAGCTTCCCTTACTCCCCCGATCGTGTTACCGCTGCGTCGCCAATGCCTCAGCTACACTTGATCAACCACCTTGCAAATGATGCCTTTGAGATGCCTAAGGTGATAGGAGGGTAGGTTTGAGATCTCTACAACTTATGAGAATGGGTTGCCTAGATAGTCTCACCTACAAAGATCTCATCATAGAGTATTGGATAGGAATATGACTATCAAGATCAATCCAATCTCTAGAGATCAAAAGAGGGACAAGTGCATCTTCATCTTGAGCTTTGAATGCTTCATGCATGTGATGAATCACAAGGAAGATCACTTGTTTGAGTTAGGAATAGAACTCTTAATGATCTTCAACAATGGTGGCTTCTATTTCCTCAAAATCCCCTCTATTAGCTCAAAAACGAATCCCCCACCTTCTATAGATTTACTTCCAACGGTCAGAAAACGGGCAGATTCGCGTATCTCCAATTGATCGAAAAAATGTCCAATTGATCGGAGACCTGTCCGATTAATCGGAAATGATATTCCGATTGATCGGAATCATGATCCGATTGATCGAACTGACCCCTTCCGATGAATCGAAAGTCTGTCCGATTGATGGAAAATTTGTCTAGTGGGTTTCAAATTTGCTGGAACAAATTCCGATTGATCGGGACTTCAGTTCAATCAATCGGAGTCCAATTGAAACTCCTGTCCGATTGATCGGAGATCAATCGAAAACTGTTGTTTGAACTGAATTGATTACAGCAGCTTCCACCTCTTTAATTAGTCTAACTTATCATGTTTTTCATGGAGTTATAAGACTAATGATGATAACTAAGGGTATTCCTAGTTGGTCCAAGTCATCTAAGAGGTTATGGGTTTGGGTAGGTTCAAGGTTAAGGCACACCAAGGCATCTCTTTTACCTATTTCTTCTTTATTAATGCAGCTGGTCTATCTTGAGTCTTCGATCTTCGTCTTCATTAAGCTCAACTGACACTAGATTCACTAACCTAAGTAATTGACAAACAAGGTGCACTAATATGCCACAGAAAAGTGCACTAACACAAACATGCAAAAGCCACAATCTTAGGAGGTGCACATAGTACCAGACATGAGAGGTGCAGCATCTTCTCTCTCCACCTAAGATCTTGGAAACAACTTAAAGAATGACCAGACAAAAAACTAGTCAAACATATCCTTATTCCAAACCATCTACACCACTCTCACCCACAGAGGGGCAATGGCACTGGAGACGCACAAGCAGCCTAATGACATAGTCCGCTTGCTCATTTGACAAGTTCCTTCGGTAAAGAAGAGTCCAAACCACTACATCTCCTGTATGGAAAACCACTTAGCAATGGGAATGTTCGTGCCCAGCAACTAGCCGAAAAACCTCAGGAACTCAGACTGCAGTAAGCTCTCACCTAGCCAAACATCCTCCCAAAAGGAATTCTCTTACTCACCACCAAAAGAGAAACTAACCCCCTCCTTAAATTTAGTGTCCAAACTAGCGACCACCTTCCACATTTTTTAAGTCCTATATAATGATGAGCTCTTTACCACCATCCCCTTCCTGAACCCCATACTTACCAGCAATCACTGCTCTCTACAAACTCCTTCCCTTCGTACCAAACCTCCACAAGTACTTACCTAGTGGAGCAAGATACATAGTTTTGAAGTCCCTTATTCCAGCTCCCCCTCTTCCCATCTCAAAAGGTGAAACTTACGGGTCTCAATGGCACTTTTGCCACAAAAAGTCACGTCTCAACCTCTCCAATCTTATCCAAAACAGATTTTGAACGCCTAGTGGGACATGAAGTAAAGCAGAAGATTCAATAAAGCTGCTTTAGACACCACCTCCACCGCTTTACTCTCATTTCTCAAGCACCTCCCATTTCTCTCTTCCCAAATTGCCCACAGAACTACCAGCAAACACAGCCTCCAATCCATTCGCTTTTCTTACTCAGGCCCACTCCACACCAAGCCATTAGGAGACCCCCAATTGATTCCACCGAAGCCCACGATAATTTGAAGTTCCTCATAATATCATCCCACATCAGCCGAACAATGCATGAAAAGATGGTCAACAATCTCGATGTTCTTCATGCACATGAGATAAACATTAGGAATTATCGTTGACCACTTATGAAGGTTATCAACTATCAAGACTTTCTTCCAGCTTGCTAACCACCCAAAGGCCGCAACCTTCAACGGGGCGCTAGTCTAACCCTTTCCATCATCCCTTCTTGAGCCACTAACAAGATGGTAGAATGAGCGAACTGAGAACCACCCCGACCTATCAACTCACCAAATCATTCTATATGGGTCCCCCCTCATTGGATAGCACAACTAAAGCCGATCCAACAGAGATACAAACTCGTCCACCTCATCATCAAGCAGGTGCCTCCTACATGGGGGTGACCAAACAACAATTTCACTGCTAAGAGAGAAGCATCCAGCTATCAGAATATTGCGATCCCGGGGTATATGGTTGATTCTTGGGAGTGCGACCTTCAAATGGGGCTATAAAGGTATGTTTTAGAATCTAAAGGATTTAAAATCAATCGAACTACCTTTCAAAAAAAATAGATGGACTATAAAAGAGTATATGGAATGCAATTTTAGTATTAATGGGCATGAAAATAAGCAATTAGTTAAAATTGTTGACCAATAAGTTTCCCGAAAATTACCATTTTCAATACCTTGGGTCAATAATTCATGAGTAGAGAGATTGAAAAGGATGTTGCCCATAGAATTCAAGCTGGATGTAAGAAATGGAGATGTGCCCCTAGAGTTCCATGTAATCATCGTGTACCACTTATAGTTGCATGAAACGTGAAATAAAGCAGCAACAAATTTGGGGGCAAGAGCAGGGAAGAGTCTCTTTCAAAATTTAAACAAAGGTAGGAAACGGGAGCAAGAGCGAAAGTCTGAAGCAGGTATGCAAGCAGGAGTGAGAGTGAGAGTCCAAAGCAGGAATTCAAAGTAGCAGCAATACCTAGTTAGAAGGATTATGCTACTAAGGTACCACTCAAACTGAAAGGGAAATTTTGAAGGATGGGTATAAGACCAACCATGCTTTATGGGATAGACTGTTGGACAGTTAAGGAACACCATGTTCATGGGACGAGCATAGTTGAACTGAGAATGTTGAGATGGATGAGCAGCAAGACAAGAAAGGATATCATTAGAAATGAATGCATTCAAGGGAACTTAGGACTAGCGCCAATTGGTAATAAGATGAGGGGAAGTAGACTTAGATGGTTTGGTCATGTGCAACAGAGACCAACAACTGTACCAGTTAGGAGTTAGTAGTACAAGTTGAAGGCTCTAAAAGGCCCACGGGGGGGTATGGCCTTTGATGGAGTGGAATGGCAGAAAAGGATTAATATACCCGACCTCAATTAATTAGGACAAGGCTCTGATGATGATGATGATATTCTATCAAAAAATTGGAATGCTTGGAACTAAAACCATTGATACACCCATGAACTCAAATAATGAACTGGCGAGTGATCAAGAAGTTATCAAAGACCCATGACATTATCGCAGATTGATCGGTAAGCTTGTTTAACCATCAAGAGGCCAGATATAACTTATGTTGTTGGTGTAGATTCATGCATGCCTCCCGAGTCCAACATATGGATGTTGCTTTACACATGTTGTTGTATCTTTAAGGAAAACCTTGGATAAGGGCTCAAATATAGGCCAAATGGCCATCTTCGAAATGAACGTTACTCCAATAGATTAGGTTGTTTCTCCGTTTAATAAACAATCTACCATTGGTTATTTTACATTTTTGTATGGCAATCTAATTAAGTGAAGAGAAGAAAGTAGTATTGTGGCACATTCTAGTGCAGAAGCAGAGTATAAAGCCATGGCTCATACTACTTTTGAACAAGTGTGAGTGAGAACCATATTAAAAGAGATTTGATTCTTAGTGAAGCAACCAATTCAATTGTTCATACGGCCTATCCAAGTTGAGATGGCAACATGTATGGGTGGCCATGAAAGATACAGAAACATCAACGAAACCAGAGAAGATAATCAGTCCCACATGTGATCCCAAGACGACTTGAGAAAACATCAGATTTAATGAGTTGGTGGGGGCTTCAACAATCCTTTGAAATAGGTCAATTTTTCATATTATTCGAGCATTTTTATGATTTCTTAGCTCTTAACTGATCGAGACACTGAATTGATCTATGACTTATCAGGTATGTTTTCATGGACAGCTGCGATCATGTTGATGCATATGTATTGCAATAACGGTGGTTACACTTTTGACTTCAACTTAAAGACTTCTTCCATCACATATCTTGAATTCAAGTTTGTTCTTCTAGAGTCTCATTATGTGATTTTAAACTCAAAAGTTATTTTGATTCTTTATATAATAATGAAAAAAAATGTTAAAAGATAATTAAAGATAACTTTTTGAAGGCCTCGTTAGGAACTTGCCCTCTATGACTTTGACTTTATAACATAACATGTTCATGCGTCGTGGGGAACATTGTTTTGAAGTCCATCGAGTAATGCTTCATCAAATCTTTGAAGTAACTATTTAGCTTGATTTTTATTAAAAGAATTCCAAAGAAAGTGTGGCAGTAACATATTCTACAATTATCTACAAATTATGATGTAGAATGATAGAATAACGAATATTTGATCACATCCTATATCTCAAATGTTTTTCTATATTCTGTGTAAAAGATTACAAAAATCCTACTCTTCAAAAAAAAAAAAAAAAAAGATTACAAAAATCCTACAATCTTACAATTTGTGATATACAGTTTACGATTTCAACCTGTGAGTTTACGATCCAGTTCGACTTTTAAAACATTACTGATGATGATGATGATGACCCTTACAATTTCCAAACACAATGAGATATATATAATTGCTTGGCAGTTATTAACAGTTACTTATGGTAGGCCTTTCAAAGGGCCGGGCCCAGGCCCAATTTTGAACTGCTTGGACTGGGGCTTCAGGCCGGCCCTATTCAAAATTTTAATATTTCCAGGACCAGGCCCAGCCCATTTCCAGCCTTGACTTATAGACAACTTGAAAGATTCTTTTGGAAAAGGTAGAAATCCAAGCATTAAGTATAAAAAACACAAAAATGCCAAAATTATCAACATACCCTTTTGGTCCTGCATCACCCTCCCCACGGACTCGTAAAGTACTACCTTTGCTGACTCCAGGAGGAATTTTGACTTTCATATCTTTCCTAACACGTAGACGACCTTCACCAGCACATTTCCGACAATACTCGGATATAACTTCACCTTCTCCCCCACAATTTGGACAAATGGACACCTACACAACGAAAAATTCAAACCATTAAGCAATGATTAAAATGCAGTTCCTTGTGTGAAAGGCATGAAGGCAGATACCATTTTGTTACAAAATAGTAGTTAAAAGACTAATAATGTAGGGGGGGGGGAAGCTAACAATAGCTAACAATCATAAACAGAAAATCCAGTATTTTGATGTCAATTACTAATTCAACAACAGTAGTTTAAAATTATAGGCAAAAGGTGAGGAAAATGCACACAAATTTAAATACACTAAGGCCATGTTTGGTTACTACAGACACCATGCCAAACAATGGAAGAGGAAAAGGGTTTTCCTTATATGTGACAATTTTTGTTGTTTTATCCTTCAGAAAAAGAAAAGAAAAAAAACAATTTTTGTAGTTTGGATAGCAAAAAAAGTGATGGATTCCACTCAGCAATCAATACACTTTTCCATAATTTGAATTCTTGGCACAAGAAATTAGGGTTAGTTGAGAGAGGAATATGATATTTCCACTTACTATCCAAACAAGAAATCTAAAATTGGAATCTATGTTTCAATAGTGCTCATGTAAATCATCATTAGATTAAAAAGAAATCATTTCTTTTCACTGGATTCCATGTGGAAGAGGAAAAGAGTTTTACTTTGATGTGATAATTATTGTTATTTGGATAGCAAAGAAAGTAATGGATTCCACTAAACAATCATTACACTTTTCCATAATTTGAATTCTTGGCACAAGAAACTAGGGTTTGTCGTGAGAAGGATATGATATTTCCACTTGTTGTCCAAACAAGAACTCTAAAATTGGAATCCATGTTTCAATAGTGCTCATGGAAATCATCATTAGAATTTTTTATTTTTTTTTTTTCATTTCGTTTCCTTGGATTCCATGTATCCAAACATTCCCAAAGGAGGAATCAAATCCCATGTACAAAGTTGGGTAGTCCAAGAGCCCAAGTAGCCATTCACTAGCCATCGTCCAAGAGCCCGTGTCGCGTCGTTACCACCCTGTATCAATTCCAATATGGGGCATATCTGCCTGTATTGTACAATACGGACTGGTAAGACCTATTTTTTTCTTAACAGACCAGTTCAACCATGTGAGGTGTCATGGTGGCAACAAATATGGTTACATAAAGGCTGATACAGCTGTAATGTAAATTTTTTTTATTTTTTTTTTTTTTGAGGGTTATGAATAAAATTTTATTGAAAAAAGCCTGGCAAAACCAGGAAAAAGAATACAACAACCAGCAGACTGCACTTCAAGGCAAGAACAAACAGCATTCAAATCTAGATGTAGCCTCCCGGTAGCCCATTTGACAACATCCCTTAACACCTTCCTACAAAATTGAACCTGATTAGAGGATTTGTTATGAAAACAGCGCACGTTACGTTCCGCCCACAGATTCCACAAGCCAGATCCCATAATCAGCCTCCATACTGTTGTCCAAACCTTACCCAGCTGGACACCATGCCAAGCCCACATGAACTGCGGGACAGAGGCGGGCATGGTCCAGGCTAGGTCGAACAACTTAACTATCAATATCCATAACTGAGAAGCAAAAGGGCAATGAATGAGGAGATGGTCTGTAGATTCAGCGTTGCTCATGCAGAGAAAACAAATATTCGGCAACCACATTCCTCTCTTTTGCAGGTTATCTACTGTCAAGATCCGCTTTTTGCTCGCCAACCAGGAGGAGGAAACTTTAGGAGGGGCACCATAAAACCAAAAATGGAATGGAGGAGGAGGGTCAGAAAATCTTCTTGGGGGGTGGGGGGGGGAAGCAAACTGAAGAAAGATCTGACTGAAAAGGAGCTTGATACAACTGTAAAGTATTGGATATTAAAAACTGTAGACTAAAGGCCTGCTGGTATGAGATTGATTTTTATGAAACATTTCTGCTAATGGCTAAACTGAAATTTTTTTTTTTTTTTAAATCTTTCTATCCATTTCTATTAATCAAAAATGGCCTCTACATCAGCTAGATGTAAAAAAATGCATTCCTCCATGGTGATCTTCAACAGGAAGTTTATATGGCCCCTCCTGGGATTTTGACCTGAGGAAAAAGAGAGGCAAAGTTTGACGGTTGGAAAAAGCTATTTGTGGTTTGAAGCAATCATTTGGTTTGAAAATTCAGCAGTGTCATAACTAAATTCGGATGCTGACAAAGTACATCATAGTATCACTCTCTGTTACTTAAAGAAGCCATGGTGCTATCACTGTTGTGATAGTATGTGTTGATAATTCTTACAGGCATCATTGATGAGATTCGAAACATCCAATCATATTTAAGAAGAGGGTTTGATATGAAAGATCTTGGGTAACTGACATATTGGGACAGAAGTTACTCGATCATGGCAAAGCATATTCATTTCTTGGAAAAAGTAAATTCTCCATCTCCTTACTTATTCAGGCATGTTGGGTGCCAAACCTGAAAAAACTCCCGTCGAAGTAATAATCACCTTCATGAGAAAAGGTCGAAAGTGCTAGGTGTTCCAAGTCCTTATTAGTTCTGTTGGCAGATTAATTTGCTCGACTCCCACTCAACTGGATATTAGTCACAAAGTGTGGTTAGTCAGTTCATGCACACTTGTACTAATCACTAGGCTGTGTATCATGTTCTTTGATATATAAAGTCTGCCCGAGAGAAAGGCAGGATCTTGTGAGTGGATCCTGGGCATCTGAACTTGAGTGGATCTTGTGATGCTGATCATGGGCATCACATAAGATCTACCAGTAGTTATTGTACCTTTGAGTTGATCATGATTATCATACTCTAATAATTATTATACCTTTGAGTGGATCATGATTATCCACTTGAGTGGATCATGATTATTATACTCTAATCATGGGCATCTGAACTTGAGTGGATCTTGTGATGCTGATTAGGCAGGATCATATAACACCATAAGATCTACCAGTAGTTATTGTACCTTTGCAGTAGGGAATCTGGCGACGTAGCAAAACAAGAAGCAAAGTGTTATATAACTCAGTCATTACAGAAGCTGAGTACCAGGCAATGGCAAATACTGCTTGCAAGCTCATTGGTGAAAGTCTCTCCTCTTTGAAATGGGTTTTTATGCTAGTAACTTATTACCCTTCACATTAACAATCAAGATGACATTCACATGCAAATAATCCGGTCTTCCATGAGTGGACCAAGCATATTGAAGTGGATTGTCACTTTGCCCGAGAAGAAGTGATGGAAAAATTATTAACTATGTCATTCATCCATTCAAACAATCAATTGACCAGCATCTTTACAAAGAACTACAGTCAACACCGAACTAGAGATATCTTAGGCTAGTTGGGTATGTGTGATATCTGAGCTCCAGCTTGAGGGAGTGTCAGAGCTGTTAGATATTCAGAAATCATATAGTGTACCATATCTTTTTGTTATGTTTAGGGTTAATGTATGAGATGCTTTGAGAGGGTAGTTAAGCTCTCTTTTTTCTTCTTTTCTTTCCTTTGTTTTCTTCTCTTATACAATTGATTTGAACAAAAACATCAATTACATGAATAAAGGGATTCTTTTCATCGATTTTTCCATTAATTTAGCTACTTACGTCAATATGGCTATATAAAGCCATGTGTGGAGTTATGGAAGGCAATTGATGAATCTTTACTTCAACTATTTGATATTTTAACAGCATGGATCTGTTTTTCATAGTATGTGTTGCTTTATTCCATTAGTTTTGGGCTCAATTATTAAATTTGTGGCATACCCATGGAAGTTTGATCATATAAGAGTATGTTTCCACATGCGAAATCCAATTCCTTTGATTTTGTTGCATCGTAATCTCATCTATATAATTTTAAAAAAAAAAAACTTAGTTAAATGTACAATTTGTATTTCATTGATGATTCAGTGCATCCATTTTCCAAGATTAAGTTTCAGTTTTCAGATTTTAAAGAAAATATTCTGATGTCAACGCACTTGATTGGGTAGGAGAAAAGTGAAGTATAAACAACTATAGTAACTGCAGTTCCTTGATACGATATATGATGCTAGTGGTCAAGTAATCCATCGTATGCTGCTCTTCTTCCCACTCCAGAAGAAAAAGATCTTAGAGGAAAAGTAAGTGTTTACCACTTCTATTAACTAATTTTACATGAAATGCTAAAGAACAGCTTGATACCTGAGAAAATAGACCAAAAGGTGTTTGCTCAGTTCGCATAACTTGGCCTCTTCCACCACAGCTTGAACATATCCTCATCTTGGCACCTATCTTTGATCCAGTGCCAGTGCAAACATCGCATGTTTCCAAATGAGAAAGCTCAAATTCTTTTTCCGCTCCAAAGATAGCCTCGGTAAACTCCAAAGTCATGTCATAACTGAAACACTTTGGTTCAATAAGTCAGTTTAATATTCCTCATGAAGAAAAGAATCCATAAGTTAGAGAGCAGCAAAGACAGTTTCACTAGAAATCGTGAAGGCAGAGATAATTCAAAAAGGCTCCACAAGTTAACTTCACCACAGAATATTAAATAGCCATCCAATCAGTAAGAAGAAGAACACAAATTCAATGATTTAACAAAATAATATCAATGCATGGATGTAAATTCATCTGCACACAGATAAATTTCTTGCATCTGGGGTCAACGACTGCAATTTTGCGTGCAATGGTTGTGCAGCAGATCCTTCATAATGCAGGGGCATTTTCACACCGGGCTCCAGTGGGGTGGCCCGTGGACTCAGGAGCACACTCAGGGTGGGGTTGGCTGTGGACTCAGCGCCTGTGGACTAGGGGGACCGTGGATTCGGGACCCACGTAGGAGGATTCGACCGAGGGCATAGGATGACCCGTGGATTCGGGGCCCTCTCGACCTGGGCTATGAGATAAAGGGATTGATTCGTCACACTCTAACAGTTCGAGCTTTTAGAGTAAGTGGTTAGTTGTCCTGCATGAAATTGGCATCAGAGCAGGAGGTCTCGTGTTCGAAACTCCTCACCGGGGGTGAATAATGCAAGGGCATTTGCACACCGGGCTCAAGTGGGGCGGCCTATGGACTCAGGAGCACACTCAAGGTGGGGTCGGCTGTGTACTCAGGGGGACTGTGGATTTAGACCCAACTGTGGATTTGGGACCCACGTAGGAGGATTCGACTGAGAGCCTAAGGTGACCCGTGGATTCGGGGCCCTGAGGTGAACCCGTGGATTTGGGGCCCTCTCGACCTGGGTTATGAGATAAAGGGATTGATTCGTCACACTCTAACAGTTCAAGCTTTTAGAGTAAGTGGTTAGTTGTCCTGCATAACTTCAGAGACCCATTAAGAGGCTTGACCAAATGGCTCTGCTGAGATCACTGAAAATAGCATCTTAGAAGAGACAATCAAGTTATGCAAATGCATCTGCATGCAGATAAATTTCATGCATCAGAGATCAATGACTAGTAATTTTGTTTGCAATGGCTGTGCAGCAGATCATTCAGAAGCCCAGTAAGAGGCATGACCAAAGGGCTCAGATGAGACCCCCTCAGATGGCATCAAAGAAGAAACAATCAATCTTACCTAGCAGATCAAGTCCAACGTTTGACAACAATTTGTTTAATTATATCATACATTAAGTTGTCATCAATTCTTAAAAGGAGAAAGAAACCTCCAAGAGCATTTCACAACTATCAAATCCACCTCTCGTGTCATGGCTCAGGCAAGCAAAACTGAGGAAAGGGTTGTCAACAGGATGAAAGTAGATACAAACCTGATGGTATAATCAAAACACTCATGATGTATATCCATTACCAACATAGCACACAAGCATAAAACTCAAGTCATCTAATCAGGTACAAATGTAAGTTGTTGGTTGCATTGGGTATTAGCTAATCTCAAGATCATTAATCTACTTTTACCAGGTCAAAAATTAGCTGAACTTGAGAACAGGCTAGCCCATTGACCACCTTACCAGGTGAGAATGGGAAATGAGCGAGGTGCTATGCACTGACGAATTTCGATCTTGGAAATGTGGACTACTTTATCAAAGACTCTAAACAAGAAACAAAAAGAACGGCACTCTGGACTATTATTTGAAGTCACCAATAGTTGGTTCTTATGTACAAGAAATGATGTTAGCATCTACAGGGAACATTTTGATACTGGGTACTCAAGGTAAAATGTCAGGTGAAGATGATAACCTGTGAGGATTTTACTCAAGTAAATCATCCACCTAAAGGCGTATCTTATGTACCATATCCACATCCTCTCCATAAATGTAAACCCTCTTTAGCCTAGCTAACAATAGGTTTGAATCTTCTATTCCCTTTTATCAATGGATGTGGATGCAAGCCATACCACTGTATGACCCATCTAGGCGCACTTAGATTTGTTTCTATACTTCCTCTTTTGTCAATACTGGTTTAGAACATGATGGGGGATTCTTGCTTTTGTTATTCCAAGAGAGTGGGGGCGTCAACCCTAATTTTGAATCCCAACCTTCTCTTCTCTCTTTCTTATCTTTTTTTTTCACTTTCTCTATACCTTTACATGGTATAGAGCTTCCGTATTCTCCTATTCTCTCCTTCTTTCTCCCTCTTCTATCTTTTAGTACTTGTCATCCCTCTTTTGCTGAAAATCTTTTAAGAAACCTAAGATTTCTTTTCTTTTCTTTTCTCTTTTTTCCTTTTTCTTTTTTCTTTCTTTTTTCTTTAGTCGGGCCTTTTGTAATGGTTCATGCGTGAGTGGGTGAATAAATCACGTGATCTCACCTCTCATGTAATTATTAGAACTGTGTGGGCTGGTTGCTCGTGTTGGATGCCGTGTTTATGATCATATTCATCTATAGTCAGTTAGAAAGTGTGGACGTGTAGACTGATTTCTCTCTCCAAGCATGGTGTGCACGTTGTGGGAAGCATATAAGTGGATTGTTCGTCGATCGTGCTAGGTTGACCCGTGCTTGTGCAAGATTAGTGGTATTCTCTTTTTCACTTGTTCATATGGAGATCAAAAGTGATCCGAAATCTGAATTCATAAATCCATCAGATTTTTTAAGGGATCCGAATAAACCTCTACTAAATTAATTGTAACAAACTACCTCCGATGGTCTAAGTCCATCCAAGTGTTTCTAATGGCCAAGGGAAAATTAAGATATTTGACCACAAAGAAACTTGATGAGAGTTCTAGTACTCAAGATCAATGGATTGAGGAGAATGCCCAAATTATGACCCGGTTGTGGAATAGTATGGAACCATCCATCAGTGTGAATGTAATGTTTCTGAACACCGCAAATGAAGTGTGGGATACATTGCAAGAGATATATTCATCCGATAAAAACATCTCTCGTACATAACCGTCATATGAAGAAATATCTGTGCTTCAACAAGGTGATAAATCTCTGAGTGAATACTATTTCCAAACTCAATGGAATGTGGCAGGAGCTAAATGTGTATAAGCCTCTTACTACTAATTTGGAGAAGCTATGGCAGCAACGTGAAGAGTTTCATGTGGCCAAGTTCTTATCACTGTTAAAATGTAAGTATGAACCGGTTCATGCATAGGGGCAGCAAGGATGTGCCATCTCTGAAAATGGTGTATACTTGCCTCTAGTGTGTATCATTGGACTCTACGAGTGGAGCCAATAACAATTCACTTTATCATCTTTTACAGGTCGAGTCCCCAGGGTGGCCGTAGTGGAAGAGAAATTTCAGGTGGTCATGATGAAGTGGGAGGAAGTCGTGGTAGAGATCGTGGATATAGGAAGTGCACACATTGAGGGTTCTCCTATCTCTCTATTGAAAAATGTTAGGATCTCCATGGAAAGTCAGATTGGGCTAATCAAGCATCTAATATTGGAGAGAGCAATAAGCCTCATCCGGCTTGTTCTACGTCTACAACCCCACAGCCACGAATAACTAGCAAAATGGTTATACTAATTCAAGAGTACTCCAAGTTGTTGAAAAATCTATAGAATCTGCTTTGTTCCCACCACTTCTGCAACTACTTCCACCCCTACAACTACATTTGTGACCTCAAGTATGTCCTATTTAGGATCCAAGTCTCCTGCTCTATAGGTAATTCAATAAGGAGCATTTGACCATATGACAAGTGAGTCCAGTGTGTCTTCCTCGATTGATACATTGTTAATAAGTTCATTTGTCACTCTAATAGATGGTACTCAATTCAAAGTATGTGAAATGGGTATTATTCATACAAGTTCTTCCCTTTCATTATCATCTATCAGGTTTATCCTAAAATTTCCTTTAAGTCTTTTGTATGTTAGCAAACTTACCAGATTTGTTAAATACTTAATCACTTTGTATCCTTCACATTGTGTTTTCCATATCTAAAGATGGTGAAGAAGATTGGTGGAGGACATGAACATGACAGGTTGTACTATCTCGATCATGACATTGTTGGCACAACAGCACAAAAAGCATCTCCCATTATCAATGGCACTGCCATCTCCATCATCCATCCTTGAAGATTCTTAAGGGTGGCATTCCTTCTTTGTCATTTGTGTCATATCTAGATTATGATGTGTCTGAGTTGATCAAACATCATCATGATATTTTTCAACCACGTGTGGAAAAGTGTAGTTTAGTTACTTTTTAGTTCATTTAGATATTTGGTGTTGGAACGTGTGTTTTTTCCTTATTTTATGTTAAGTAGGGTCCTAATTGTAATTAAGTAAATTGTAGGGGGTTATGATGTAATTATGAGTAACCCTACATATAAAAAGAAAATAATGAGAGGGAGAGACCACATTTTTTACTCTCCAACCCTTCTCTTCCTTCTTTATATCTTCTTTGCTTCTTTGCTTCTACACATTTCTTTATGGTATCAGAGTGACGGTGCGGTCGACATTGAGAATACACAAGATTATTTATCATTCCCACGCAAGGAGGATCAAAAGGAGAAAAAAAAAAAAAAAAAAGGAGGTTTTGCTGCCTAATCCCTTGCTGACGTCAGCCGTATGGACGATTTGGATTGAATCCCACACCACTTGGTGCGGCTCCGTGAGGGAAGACTAATGGTGATTTTTCCCTAATTTTTTTAGATCATTTGGTATTTTTTGTGCATTTTCTAAGATTTTTTGGAAACCGGTCCCATCTCGCCCATTCTTCAGATTTCTCCTCAATCAATGGTTTTTATCTACAAAAACTATACCATTTGGACTTTTTTTAGATGATCTACACATGGGAATCCGTTTTGTCTACATGCCCATTTGTCCAAAAATAGGGGTTGGCTGGACTTTTTACAATTTTTTGAGGTAGTGCATACACCATATTATATTCCTGTTGCTTTTTGGACCTCCTATGACTGTTGTTAGCGTCCTTTACTGTGTTCTTTTCATATATCTATGGATTCTAAGGTTGTTGGACATCATTCTGAGGGACTTCTTTCAATTACTTCCACCAAGTTTAATGGAAGTAACTTTCTCTTATGGTCTCGAGCTATCCGAATGTATGTCATTGGCAAGGAAAAGCTTGGATTTCTCATTGGCGCTTTCAAAAGGCCTTCTTCTCCATCCGGTGATTCGTCAAAGCTAAATGCATGGGATTCTTCTAATGCCATTGTGATGAGCTGGATTCTTAATTCTATGGAGCCCAGTATTGCTTCTGCTTATTTCTTTTATGATACCACATCTGATCTATGGAAGTCTTTGAACGATACATATGGGACAGTTTCAAATAAGCCTCGCATTTTCCAGTTGACCGTTGAACTCTATACACTCACTCAAATGAGCATATTCTAGTTCGTCTTATTCCTTCAAGTTCAGTTGATTGCCATCATCTAGTTCGTCTCACTGATGGAACTTCCACACCAATGGAATACATTGGTTCTGTCTCTTTTTCTCCTTCTCTCACCTTGTCATATGTCCTCTATATTCCTAAATTTCATGCGCATTTGATTTCTATTAGTAGTCTCACTAAAGCCTTAAATTGTTGTGTGATTTTCTTTCCATCTCATTATATCTTTCAGGACTTGAGTATAAGGAGGACTATTACTGTGGGCTATGAGCATGGTGGTCTTTATTTTTTACGCCAGGGGGAGCTATCTGTTGATGGTGTTTCCGCTCTATCTACTTTTCATTTGTTTCTGATTCAAGTAATTTAGAGTCTAGAAAGGAGTCTATTGCATTGTGGCATGCATGACTTGGTCATGTGTCTTTTAGGACTTTACAGTTTTTAGTCCCTGCATTTAATAAGTTGACTGATGATTCTCTTCGTTGTGAAGCATGTCAGTTTAGTAAGACGATTCGAACTACTTTTCCTGTTTTTACATGACGTGCTAATAAAATGTTTGCCTTAATATATTCTGATGTTTAGGGCCCTAGTCATGTTATGTCATTTGATGGTTTTTCTTACTTTGTTACCTTTACTGATGATTTTTCTCGTGTTACTTGGGTGTACTTGATGAAACGGTATGATGAACTTCCTCAATTGTTTCGATCATTCCATCAAAAGATCAAAAACCAGTATAATTATAATATTCAAACCATTCGTTCTGATAATGGAGGTGAGTATGTATCGAAAGTTTTTACCTCTTATCTTCAAGAACATGGCATTCTTCATCAATTATCTTACACTTACACCCCAGCAAAATGGGGTGGTTGAGTGCAAGAACAACCATCTTCTTGAAGTGACTCACTCACTTTTGATTGATATGAAGGTTCCTAAATCATACTGGTCTGCCGCCCTTTTGACATCATGCTTCTTAATCAATCGTATGCCTTCACATGTTTTAAATGGCGAAACTCCATTTCATACGCTCAAGCCTGATTGTCCTCTCTTTGTTATCCCTCCTAAGGTTTTTGTCTACGTATGTTTTGTACACTCGCTGGGCCCCAAGAGAGACAAGTTTGATAATTGGTTAGTAAAGTGCATATTTCTTGGTTATCCCCTTCAGCACAAAGGCTATAGGTGTTATAATCCATGTACTAAAAAAAAATTATCTCCATGGATGTCAAATTCTTTGAAGAACGGACTTTTTTCCATGTGTCTAATTCCATGGATTTTTCTGATATGCATGTCTCTTTACCTATGCCTTTGGTTGATGCTCCACCTGTTACCTCTGTTGTGGCACCTAAGCAAATACTCACTTGTGTCCGCCGAAAATCAAGACCGCCACCTGCACCACCAGTAGTTTCTCTTCCTACCTTAGGTAACTCTCTCACTCCTAACTCCACTATTTCCCCATCATCTCTTGTGGCCTCTTGTACTCGTAGTCATCATCCAACCTTGCATCCTATCTCTAACTTTCTCTCCTATGACTCTTCGTCACCCTTATATCGTGCCTTTTTTGCTGCTATTCTACCTCATCTATTTCTAAGACCATTCTTGAGGCTCTTGTTGTCCCTGAGTGGAAGCATGCGATGGAGGCCGCAATGGCTGCACTGGATAAGAATAGCATATGGGACCTTGGCCAATTACCTCTATCAAGTATCTAGCAAATGGTTCTATTGAACGGTACAAGGCCCGTCTGGTTGCTAAAGGTTACACCCAAAACTATGGTGTGGATTATAATGAGACATTCTCTCCTATTGCCAAATTAAATTATGTTCGTCTGATCATCTCCTCGGTGGCAAATCTCTCCAAGCCATTGTTTCAATTGGACATCAAGAATGCCTTCCTTCATGGTGACTTTGCTGAAGAAGTGTATATGGATCTTTCCCCTGGTTTTCAGCTTACAGGGGAGACTGGTAATGTGTGTAAGCTGAAAAAGGCCCTCTGTGGTCTTAAGCAATCTCCAAGAGCGTAGTTTGCTCGGTTTAGTTCTGCAGTTCATTCATTTGGATTTAAGCGGTGTCAGGCAGATCACGATGTGTTTATCCATACTCGGCAATAGGGTGATACCACCATACTCGTATACATGGATGATATTATCATCACTGGGGATGACTTGGAATTTATTAAACATATCAAACAGATGTTGGGCAAGGAGTTTGAAATTACGGATCTATGTCCTCTTCGATACTTCTTAGGGATTAATCCAAGGGCATCTTCATATCTCAAAGGAAGTATACCATTGATTTGCTAAATGAGAATGGCAAACTTGGGGCTCGTCCCGCTTCATCTCCTATGGATCAGAAGCACTCGTTACATGCATCTGAAGGTGATATTCTGACTGACTTGGGTATATACCAAAGGTTGGTTGGCAAGTTGATCTATTCAACTATCACAAGGCCAAACATTACTCAAGCAGTTGGCATTGTCAACAGATTCATGCATTCGCCAAGGTTATCCCATTTAGATGCAGCGTATCGTATACTGAGATACTTAAAGTCATGTCCGGGACATGGTACTCTCTATGCTAATCATGGACATGTTGATATTATTGGGTATTTTGATGCTGACTGGGCAGGTGGCATAACTGACAGAAAATCTACCTCTGGCTATTGTACGTTTGTTAGAGGCAACTTGGTGGCTTAGAGAAGTAAAAAGTAGTATGTTGTATCTCGATCCAGTGCAAAAGCAGAATATCGGGCTATGGCCCATGGGGCATGTGAAATTTTGTAGTTGAGATCCATAATGGTAGAACATGGATTCTCCATTCCTCCTGCTAGTCCACTTTATTGCAACAATCAAGATGTTATACACATTGCCTCCAATTCAGTTCTCCATGAGAGGACCAAGCATATTGAGGTTGACATCCACTTCATTCGGGAAAAGATTTCTTTTGGAGTGTTGAGGACACCATTTGTCAAATCAACAGAGCAACTAGCAAACATCTTTACAAAGGCACTCTATTCTCCTATGCTACAAGAAGTGTCTGGCAAGTTGAGTATGACAAATATTCATACACTAACTTGAGGGGGAGTGTTGGAACATGCGTGTTTTCCTTATTTTATGTTCGGTAGGATCCTAATTGTAACAAAGTAAATTGTAGGGGGTTATGATGTAATTAGGACTAACCCCACATATAAAAAGAAAATAATGAGAAAGAGAGGCCACTTTTTTTTACTCTCCAACCCTTCTTTTCCTTCTTTCTATCTTTTTTTTTTAAACAATGATGATATATTGAAAAGGCCGAAGCCAAAGAAACAGCTATACAAAAAAAACAAATATACAGAAATACAACCACCCCACCCAAACTTCCCTAGGGAGCGAGAAGAGAAGATGAAAAGACTAACCAGCCCCCCAAACCTTCATATTACGAAAAGCCCTATTGAACACTTGCACCGGTCCACTCATTTTGTTATTGAAACATCGTTGATTTCTTTTCCACCAAATCACCCAAAGGGACGTTAAAAGACTTAATTGCCACTCCCTTTTCCCTTGTTTCCCTATCCCCCCGTCGTGCCAATCTATAAGAAGATCCTCTATCAACTTTGGGAACACCCATAAAAAGCTGAAAGATTAGAGAAGCAAATCCCACACCTCCCTCGCAAATTTGCAATGAATGAACAAGTGTTCTGTAGATTCTGCATCTTTGTAGCACATTAGCACATGTTTGGGAGATGCATGTTCCGTTTAACTAGATTGTCTATTGTCAGCACTTTGTTCCTACCTGCCAGCCAACCAAAAGCCGCCACCTTCAAAGGAGCCCCGTAGTGCCATAGGAAGGCCGTAGCCGCCACCTCTGCATTATCGCCCGACGCACTCAGAAAACGATAGAAAGATCTAACTGCAAAAGAACATGTCTTGGACTTGAACCATCTCAAAGAATCCACTTCTGAATCGAAAGGAGATAATTTTGATAACAACTCAAGCAAAAGCATCAACTCTACGAATTCCCCATCTGAGAGTTTTCTTCTAAAAGAAGGCATCCATGAGACTTCCACCCCTCTTTTTAAGCAACAATGGCTCACCATCTCCCCCTCTTCCCTAGCTAGACTAGCTAATGAAGGGAATCTCTCCCTCAAACTCCCCTCTCCCACCCATCGATCATCCCAAAATCTAATTCTCTTAGCATCCCCCAAATGGAATCATATCCCCTCCCACACTCTCTCTTTCAAAGACATCACTGCTTTCCACAAGCTAGAGCACCGATACAAGGATGAAGCCTTCATCCACCATCCCCCTTCCTCAACTCCATATTTTTTCGCTATTACTTCCCTCCACCTCGCCCTATTTTCCGACCCATACCTCCACACTCATTTCCCCAAAAGAGATAGATTCATCTCTTTCAACTTTAAGATCCCCGCTCCTCCTTGAAGCATTGGTTTACAAACTTCATCCCATTTCATAAGATGAAATTTGTGCTTCTCCCACAACCCTTCCCATAAGAAATCCCTTCTTCTTCTCTCCAAAGCATTCAAAATGGATTGAGGGCACTTGAAGAGCAACATAAAGTAGACAGGAAGATTCGACATAGATGATTTAATCATTATCAACTTCCCACCCAACAATAAGAACCTAGATTGCCATTTAGACATCTCTCTCTCGCACCTTTCAATTACTCCGTCCCACGAATGCTTCGCCGGCCTCCCGATACATAACAGAAGTCCCAAATACGTAGTTGGCAGGGAAGCTTCCCTACACCCGAACACCTCTACAAACGCCCTCACCCTTTCCGAGGGGATGCCTACCCCTAGAATCTCACTCTTGGAAATATTAATTTTCAACCCGGATACCACCTCAAAACTCACTATAATCGAACGAAGATTTTCAACAAAAAAGTCATCCGCCTTGCACAATAATAGGGTGTTGTCCGCATACTGAATATCAGAAATCTGAAAATCCGTATTATCCACCACAAAACCTTCTACCCAACCCACTTGCACCCCTCTGTCTACCATTTTACCAAGTGCCTCCATCACTGCAACGAAAAGAAAAGGCGATAAAGGATTGCCTTGGCGCAAACCACAGGAAGCCACAAAAAAACCTTTTGGCAATCCATTCACCAAAATGGAGAATTTAGCAAACCTAACACACGTCCGAATCCAAAAGCGCCATTTCGGCCCACATCTTAATCTGCCCAACATATAGTCTATGAAAGCCCAATCCACATGATCATAAGCTTTTTCCACATCAAGCCTACACACCATTCCTTCCTCCCCTCTTCTATAGCAAGAGTCAATAAATTCATTTGCCAAGAGAGAACAATCTACTATTTGTCTTCCATCCAAAAAGGCCCCTTGACATTCTGAAATAACACTGCCCAATACTTTCCCGAAATGACATGCCAGCACCTTCGCTAGAATCTTGTATGGACCCCCCAAAAGCTTAATAGGACGATAGTCTTTCAAACATTTTTCTCCTTCCTTTTGGGAGATCATAGCTATAAAAGTAGCTCCTAATTGAGGAGCAATTAAGCCCTTCTCAAAAAATTATTGCATAAAAGTAATGACATCTGCTTTCACCGTTACCCAAAATTTCTGATAAAACACTATTGGAAAACCATATGGTCCAAGAGCCTTATCGCTGCCCAAATCTACCACCGCTTGCTTGATTTCTTCTTCAGAAAATGGATTTTCTAGCGAGTTTGCTTCTTCTATCGAAATTGCTTCAAAATGTAAGTTATCGAGCGTCGACCTAATTCCCCCGTCCTTAGACAACAGGTTTTGTAAAATTGGATGATTGCATCACAAATTTGGGCCTTCCCCTCAATCCTTTGGCTGTCCACCGTTATCGAGGATATCTTGTTTACACGCGCCCTCAAACTAGCTGTCACATGGAAAAACTTGGTGTTCTTATCTCCCGCTTTCAACCAGGTTTCCCTAGAACTTTGACGCCATTTGATCTCCTCCTCCCTTAACCTAGCGTTGTACTTAGCTCTAAACACTTCCCTCCAGGCCCTTTCATTTTCCGATAGATCCTCTTCCTCTTCTTTGGAATCCAAACTTTGAATTTGCATTAGGATGTCATCCTTTTGCTTCTATCTGCCAGAAAGAACCTCTCTTTTCCAACCCCCTATTTTCTGCTTTAAACTCTTTAGTTTGTGAAATAGAGAAACACCAGTGCCTCCTTTCCTTGAAAAAGACTCCCACCACTCTACAATTTTTTGCCCAAAATCTTCAATCTCAAGCCAAGCTAACTCAAAACGGAACAGTCGTGGTCCCCAATCCTCCTCATCCACTTCCAGAAGAATCGGATTATGATCCGAAAAAGGTTTTGGAAGGGCCCTCTGGCTGATAAGTGGATACTTCTCTGCCCATTCTGGAGATATAAGGAACCTATCCAACCTACTCATTATAGAAGACACTTGGCCATTCGACCATGTGAACTTAGCGCCTCCTAACGGAAGATCCATCTTCTCATTTTTGAATATCCAATTGGAAAAAGTCTTCATACTTCTAGAGATCCTTCCCCCATTTGATTTCTTGTGCACCTCCCTAATAACATTGAAGTCGCCACCCATGCACCAAGGTAAGTCCTATCTAGAACGGCAGGAATCCAATCCAATTCAGCCCAAAGATCATTGCAAAGTTTCAATTTACATGGACCATAAACCGAAGAGAAACACCATCTGAAACCGGACCCCTTATCCTTCAGAACCACTGAAACCGAATATTTGCCTACCCAGCTATCCTCCTTGCTCCAGATCACTGAATTCCATATCACTAGAATTCCACCCGAAGCTCCCACCGCATCCGCCGCTACCCATTCGCTTTCCTTTCCCCACCATATTGAGTTAATCAAACTTTGGTTTGTACCTAGCCACTTTGTTTCCTGAATTGCTACCAACTGAATCTTGTTTCTTTTACACGTCTTTCATCTGCCCTCTTTTTTGTGGACACCCCAACCCCCGCACATTCCAAATCATGATCTTCATTTACCATATTTTGACCCCACCTGACTAGCATTTGTTGCTACCATTAATGCACTATCCACTGTGCTGCCGAAGTCTTCCATGCATACTATGAGTCTATCATCCTCTTGTACCTGTTTTGGAATAAGCGGTCTGCCCCTTTCTTCTACCCATTCGAAGTCAGATATGTAATTCTCCGGTCTGTCCCCAAAGCTTACTCCCACCAAACGAGCAACCTCCATTGTTACTAGCTTAATCCTCTTCATTCCTTGTGCCGTAATAATTTTGTTGTTCTGCAACTGCCTTGCATGTGGCTTTCTAACTGTATCTAGTATTGAACCGACAACGTACACCTCCCTGATCACTGGTTCCTGCCTAACTGCCAAAGGGGTTACCTCTGTTGGGGAATCATATACATGCATGCCCTCCGCTCCGTGACTGAGAAGATGTTGCACCCCTGCTAACTCATGACTATGGACCCTCAGATGCTCCATATTGCCTAACGAATTGCAAATCATCATCTGGCCATTGGGAGTGAGTCCCTGAGGTTGTCGGGCCCTCTATCTGTAGCTATTCCGACCCAAGAATAGTCCCAACTGAAAGAGACGTGCCGTGGTAGCTTATTGGCGAACTATTCAGGTGGTAGCATCTTTCCGGCAAACTATTCAGACGGCAGACTACCGCATTCTCATCAACTCCCTGCAAGATAGACCTTACCTCGTCGTGCATACTCAAAGAGGCTGGCTTGTTTCCCAACCATACTATCTGTCAGCTTAGCTGTTCTAACGAAGTGGTCTGCAGTTTCGGGCCTAAAGCTTCTATTGGTAGTTCTGGAGTGAAGTCGACTGTTACCGGATTAAGGCTCTACTAATATCTACTCTCCCGGGAGAGGGGTTTTGTAAAACACCACTCGTGTCTTCACTTAAAGACCCTCCCATCTGTGCGCAAATCACCTGCTGTCTTGCATGTGCTACCTCTCCCATCTGTGCAGTCTGTTCCTGATATCCTGCTCGTGCTACCTCTCCCATCTGTGCAGTCTGTTCCTGATATCCTGCTCGTGCTGCATCTCCCGCTTGTGCGGTATTTTCCTGATAACCCGCACCTGCTGTTTCTTGCAAAACACTCTTATTTGAACCTGCCGTCGATGTATTAATTGTGCCTGCAACATTACCACGTGTCAACGCATCATTAGCTAAAGAGAAGACTTCTGCTCCTTCATAATTGCTACCACCACGCGTCTGTATATCTGCAACTCTGGCTCCACACATCTGCAGCGCGTTACGAACTCCCGTTCCCTCCTGCCAGCGAATAGGATCCCTACAACTCTCCTTGTGGTCTCGTAGTCCGCTAGAGCACCTGGCCTGAAATACTCCTTCATTCTTCCGGGCATCCTTCCTTATCAACTCGAGACCTTCGTCCCCCACAGCTGTCTGTACCTCTTTCTGCCACTCACTCTGCTCCTGGACAACTGCAACTCTCAGCTTGGTTGGTCCAACCTTCAAACCAATTGAGATAGGATATTGTGACAGTTTTTTCTTTATGATTTTGATTCTAGCATAGCTCATCTCTGTTAGAGTCCCTTGATATACATTGATACGCCATCCTCTAACAGTTCGAGCTTTTAGAGAAAGTGGTTGTTTGACATGGTATCAAAGTGGAAGGTCCTGTGTTCGAATCCCGGAAGTAGCAAATATGCCACCGGATTATATTCTCCCACGGGGGGCCGTTTATGGTGTGAGTTGTGATTATCCCTCCACCTGGGTGTGAGCTATGAGTGTCCCTCCACCCTTGCCCAATATGTTCCCGTGCGGAGTTCCACCCCGCACGTGCGGGGGAGTGTTAGAGTCCCTTGATATACATTGATACGCCATCCTTTAACAGTTCGAGCTTTTAGAGAAAGTGGTTGTTTGGCAATCTCTTCATTATTATCCGTACAGCTATCGATTTCCATCACCATTCTATAAAAGAACTGATCTCTTGAATCACTTCATCCATCCAGCATTCCACTTCTTTCTATCTTCTTTGCTTCTTTGCTTCTACACATTTCTTCATTTGGGACCAGTTAAAATATCTAGTAGGTCAAGGTATAGGAATTTTGTTACATTTGTTAATGATTCCTTGAGAATAGTGTGGATTTATTTAACGAAAGACAGATTTGAATTATCTCTATTTTTAAGACTTTTCACATAGAAGTACCAAATCAGTTTAATTCAAAAGTGTCTATTTTGCTCTGATAATACCAAGGAATATATGTCCCAAGCTTTTAGTCAGTATTTTTCTAAAACATGTATCCTACATCAAACATCATGAACACACCCCATAACAAAATGATGTTGCAAAACGGAAAGATCGTCACCTGCTTGGGGTAACTCATGCTCTATTAATTCGCATGAATATTCCCAAAAAATTTTGGAGTGATGCAGTACTCGACATGTTTTCTAGTAAATCGAATGCCCTCAGCTATTTTAATTGGTTAATCAACTCATCAAATGTTACTACCAAATACTCTATTATTTTCTGTCTCCCGAAGTTTTTGGATGTGTATGCTTTATTCATTCATTAGATTGTTTCCATAAATTAGATCATTGAGCGGTTAAATGTATTTTTATTTTATTTTTTGGATATTCCCGGACAAAAAGAAGTTATCATTGTTACAATCATTCACTTCAAAGACAATATGTATGTACAAATGTTACTTTTTTCGAGTCTACTCCATTCTTCTCAAAAGGCAAAAATCTCTTGATGCGGAAGTTGTGCCTGTACCTATTGCGGTTGATGAAGACATCATCTAATCTCCTCCCACCGTTTACTCTTCCATTCCCATTGTGCCTTAGCAGGTCTACTCACGATAAGGTTGTTCAAAAAACCGATGAAACCAACCGAACCGGACCAAACCAATCGGTTTATGTCAGTTTTCTATTCTATTTTAGGTCGGTTTGGTTTTTTATATTAAAAATCGAGAATGTCGGTTCGGTTGTCGGTTTGTGAAAATTATAAGCCGTTTTCAACCGAACCGACTATATATATATATATATATATATATATATATATATATATATATATATATATATATATATATATATATATATATATATATATTTGAATTATATTTATTATGTATATGTTACCCCTACCGTATGGCCCACCTTGATAATAGCTTATATATCCACGCCATCCATTCGTTTTCTCGGCCCATTTTAGGATGCGTTCCCAAAAATTAATCAGATCCAAATCTCAGGTGGACCACACCAAAGGAAACAATGTTGATTGAGCACTCGCCATTAAAAATGTCCTACAACCCACTTGAAGAAGATCTGAAATGTTTATTTTCCATCCAACCCATTGATAAGGTCAAACACACCTGGATGAAGCGAAAAGTCAAATTTCACTTTCAGCTTGATCCAAAACTTTTGTAACCTATAATTATAAGAAGTTTTAATGGTCATTCACCAGTTTTTACATTGGTCTAGTCCATCAAAGATTTGAATTTTCTTATTTATTTTAAAGTTGTCATGAAAATGACAAAACCAACAAAACCGAACCAACCAGAATTTATCCAAATCGATTCGGTTAGTGGGGCTTCATTGGTTCTGTTTTGTTGTTAAATATTCAAAACCAATTGAGTTGGTTCAGTTGGGTATCGCCCCTCAAAACCGAACCAACCGAACCGTCCACAGCCCTAACTCACATTGAAAAAGGGAAGATAGTGCAAACAATTATGATATGTCATACACCATATCTTCTTCCGAGCCTTGTGATCCAATAAGTTCTCCAGATAGGTTTGATATTACTATTACCTTGAGAAAAGGTAAGCGCTCGTGTCAATCACCATATTTCTAAATATGTTTCTTTTCACTGCTTAACTCTGAATTTCCATAAATTAGCCCCATCCTTGTCCTCTCACTCTATTCCCACTTCAAGCATTGTTACATATGGGGTGGAAGCAGGGAATGGAAGAGGAAATGGTTGTCCTTTTATTGGAATAACACTTGGGAACTAACCAGTCTACCTACCAGTAAATATGTTGTTGTCTTCATAATTAAGTTTCATCTTGATGGCACGGTTGAATGTCTAAAGGCTCGCTTAGTTACTACGGGATACACTCAAACCCTTGGTATTGATTACACTAAAACCTTCTCTCTTATGGCCAAGCTGAACTCCATGTTATATTGTCTGTGGTTGTTAATGATGGCTGGCCCCTCTTCCAACTTGATGTCAAAACGCCATCCTTCATGGTGATCTCATAGAAGAAATTTACACGGAGCAAATGCCCGGATTTGTTGCTCAGGAGGAGCCTAACAAAGTGTGTAAACTGCATAAGGCAATTTATTAGTTCACAAAGTCTCCACATGCATAGTTTGACAAATTCAATATAGTTGTGTTGAACCATCGCGCTGTTTTTTTTTTTTTTTTTTTTCAGTAACAAGAATTTTATTAAAAGAACCTCAAGCAAAAGCTTAAACGGGAAAAGAATACAAAGAGGGTAACCCTCAAATTACAACCCAAAAAAAGAGGAAAGATAACAATCAGCCACATCTTTTAAAAGAGAAGGCCAATCTATCACTAACACCTTGACCTTGCCCACCACTGACTCCTTCGATCCGGGTTTATTCCAAAAACTCCAACTATTTCTCTCACCACAAATAAGGCACCACAAAGCCGAGAGGGTAAGACACCAAATTACCCTGCCTTTCTTTACCAATCCTCCATGCCATGCCCATAAAAGCTCCCTCATATTGCCCAGCATAACACAGGGCATGTCGAATATAGTGAGAAAGTGCGCCCATACCTTGTGAGTAGAGGGTCAGTGGATAAACAGGCGGTTGACAAAATCCACTGCTTGCATGCATAAGGAGAAAATATTGGGGATGATCATAGACCTCTTTTGGAGGTTGTCAATCATCAAGACCTTGTTCCAGCACACTAACCAAGTGAAGGCGGCAACCTTAGGAGGGTCGCCAAAGAACCATAAATGGAAAGCATAATCCTGACCATTGACCGTCCCACTCATCCAAAGCATCATATAGAAAGGACCTGACCAAGAACTGGGCCGAATTGTGAGCACACCACACCATCGAGTCTTTTCGTTGGAGGATGGACAGCCTACAACCAACCCAATAAACTAATGAACTCTTCCAACTCACTACCCAACAGCTCCCTCCTACATGGAGGCACCCATATTGCTATGGAGCCACAAGAAGAGAAGCAATCAACCACTTTTACATCTCTGGTAGACGCCAGACAAGCTAGCCTAGGAAAGGCTAGTTGCAGTGGTATATCACCACGTCATATGTCCTCCCAAAATCTGACTCTAGAACCATCTCCTATCGTTAAAGAGATGCCTTTTCTAAACTTCGACTTCGGCGATACTATCGCCTTCCAAGTGTTAGACGCCCTATAGAGAGAGGACTCTTTAACATCCCATCCTGAAGGCCATACTTAATATAATCTCTTACCAAAGGCTCCCTTCTTCAGTACCAAAACGCCATAACCATTTGCCTAAAATGGCAAGGTTCATGTTACATGATTCCCTTAAGCCCACACCGGCCTTATGAACCGACATACACGCCTTCTCCCATTTCATGAGGTGGAATTTGTGACTTTCTATGGACCCCCTCCATAGGAAATCCCTTAGCTTCTCTAACCTTTCCAACATAGATTGTGGGCACTTGAACAGGGACATGAAGTATACCAACATATTGGAGAAAGTGGCTTTGATTAAAGTTATGCGGCCTCCCAAAGAAAGAAAGTAGCTTTTCCATTCTGACATTTCCTCTCTATTCTCTCAATCTACTTATCCCATAGGTACTTAGTTGGCTTCCCAATGCACAACAGGAGCCCCAAGAATGTGGAGGGAGGAGACCAGGCCTTGCATCCAAACACCATGGCCAAACTTGACATCTCTTCTATGGATACAAAGCATTTCGCTTTTTCTAATGTACCTTCAGACCCAATACGCCTCAAAACACAACTACTTTTCGCAAGTAGTCCACCTTTAGCTTAATATGCGTCACAAAATATTAAAGTGTTGTCTGCGAACTGGAACTGAGAGATCTGATCACCTGTTTTCGCAACCTTGAACCTACTAATAAGGTTTGCATCTTGGCCCTTGGCTATCATAAGGTTGAAAGCTTTTGCTATGATTATGAAGAGGTAAGGAGATGGTGGATCCCTCTGCCCTGATACCTTGAAAGAGCTTTTTGGTGATCCATTCACGAGGATAAAAAAAGCTAGAGATCTGACGTAAGCCTAAATCCATTTCCTCCATTTGGTCCCACACCCCATCCTATCTAGAAAATAATCGAGGAAGTCCCACTCGACATGGTCATAGGCCTTCTCTATGTCCAACTTACAAATAACTCTTTGACTTCCCTTCTCTGAATTTGGAATCAATGCACTCATGGGCGATGAAAGCACTATCAAAAATCTATCTTCCAACCATGAAGGCTCCCTGATCCTCTGATATTATACTTCATATAAATGACTAAAACCTCGAAGAAGGATCTTGGCTAGAATCATATACGGGACTTATGGGTCTAAAATCCTTTAAATCTTGGCTAGAATCTTATATAGGCTTCCGAATAGACTATGGCTTTGTTCGAAGCCATGTTGGTCATATTCCATTTTTTGTACAGAAGGTACCTCGGGCCTCATTTTGCTAGTAGTGTATGTGGATGATATTGTTGTTACAAGAACTGATAACAGAGGGATTGAGGAGCTAAAGACGTACCTTTAATGACGTTTCCTCATAAAATATCTGGGTCATCTTCAATACTTTCTTGGTATAAAAGTAGCCAGATCCAAGAAGGAATTAATCTGTCTCAACAAAACATGTTCTGGATTTGCTCATGGAGACAGGTCTTCTTGGTAATAAGATGATCGATACGCCAATGGATCCCAATTACAATTTGTAAGTGATCAAGGAGATGCAGTGAAAGTCTCGAAGAGGGATAGAAGATTGGTTGGTAAACTAATCTACTTAACTATCACACAAACAGACATATCTTATGCCACAAGCGTGGTGAGCCAGTTTATGAGTTCTTTGATAGTACCTTACATGGATGCAATTATTTGGATTTTATGATACCTTAAAGGAGCACCAAGTCAGGGAATTTTGTATAAATGGAACAATCACCTTCTTCTTTTTTTTGAAATGAGAATTATCTTTAGGTCATAGGGTACTCTAATGTAGACTAGGCAGGTTATTTAGTGGATAGATGATCTACCACTGAGGTATTACAATTTCGTGGGAGGAAATCTAGTAACGTGGAAGAGCAACAAGCAAAGTGTGGTGGCCTGATCGAGTGTTGAAGCAGAACATAAAGCAATGGCTCGTGCTACCTATGAGTTAATGCGGATCAAGAAACTGTTGTAGGAAATGGAGTTTACAATGAGTCTACCCATGTAGTTATTTTGTGGTAATCAAGCAACATCCCACATCGCGAACAATATGGTTTATAATGAGAGAACTAAACACATTGATTGAAGTCAACTATCATTTCATACGTGAAAAGGTGTCTCCAGTGGCAAAATCTCCACACCATATGCCCGATCTCATGATCAACTTGTTGATATGATCACCTAGGCTCTTCATCACAATCAAGCTACATGCATATACTCCAAGCCTGGCATCGACAACATCCATGCTCAAGCTTGAAGGGAAGTGTTAGTGGATGTGGGTGTGGGCCATACACCTAGGGTCATTAAGATTTGTTTCTATGTGTACTCTTTTGTTAATAGTAATTTAGGACAATGGGGATTCTTGTTTTTATTATTAAGGCACTTTTGTCAACTTTTTGAAGAGAAGTGAAAATTTATTAGAACGCCCTCTGAAAGGCAGGAAAAGAATACAATGCAACCCTAGATCTCAAAAGGAGAAGAGAAGGAAGTAGACTTTGCTGTGAAAACGTATGGAGCCCAACCTATTATAAAACCCCTAACTTTACTAATCACCCTATCTACTAAGGACTTCTCATTTCTAAAGCACCGATCATTCAACTCCTTCCATATATTGCCTAAAAAATAGCCATTATGAGAAGCCTCTGAACAACTTTTCCAGATTTCCCAATTCCACCTCCATGCTAGGCCCATAGGAGATCCTCCACTTACTTTGGCATGACCCAAACCATCTGGAATGCAGCAAGAAAGTACTCCCACACTTTACGAGCAAAAAAGAAGTGGAGGATCAAACATGTTTGGAAAGAATTAGAGACCTCTGAAGATTATCAATAATTAGAACTCTCTTTCTTCCAACTAACAACAAGAAACCGCAAAACAAGGGGCTCCGTAGAGCCAATGATGGAACATATGAGAAGGGCCAGAATTGTGTGACGAATCGTTTAATAAGTTGAACAAAGAGTGAACTGAAAATTTACCGGATCGGTACGTAGACTAAACCAATGAGTCCTCTTCATGAGATGAAGGAACTACACTCTTGAGAAATCCAGAAGGCCAACAAACTGTAAACTCATTGTCCGCCAAATTCCTACAACAAGGAGGGCTCCAATGACTGATCCGCTACATATAGAATAGCACCGAGCGACAGAAACAAAGAAATCCAAAGCAAGAGAACCTACTCTTGGGATTTATCTTAAAACGCCCTATCACCGCACCAAACATCCACCCAAAAGCGGATACAAACTTCATTTTCGAAAGCGAAAGTGATCCCTCTATGAACCAAATGCTCTTTCAATGCAATTGCTTTCCAAATGCTAGAGGTGCGATATAGAGAACTCTTCACAAACCAACCTCCCTCTTGCATACCAGACTTGCTAATGAAAATCTCCCTCCAAAGTCTGCTTGTTTCAATGCCTAGTCTCCAATACCACTTTCCGAGAAGCGCTAAATTTATGAGACCCAAATTTTTTATCCTTGCTCCCCCTTGAGCAATCGGCTTACAAACCTGCCCCCTACTTTGGGAGGTGAAACTTCCGGTCATCCTCAGCCCCTTTCCAAAAAAAAAAAAGAATTTTCAAGCCTAACCAACACCGACTAGGGGCACTTTAAGAGACATCAAATACATAGGCATATTTGAGAAGGCCGCTTTAATGAGGGTCAACCTCCCTCCCAAAGAAAGACATCGGCACTTCCAACTCACTAATTTCCACTTGATTCTTTCAACAACCTCGTCCCACAGGTGCTTAGCTGGCTTCTCGATACAAAGAGGCAAACCAAGAAACACGGAGGGCAAAGAGCCTTTGTTGAACCCGACCAATTCGCAAGCCGCGTTAATTCCTCATATGTCACGTTAACTCCCAACATATCACTTTTAGCCACATTGATCTTAAGCCCTGAAAGGCTGAAACTGCCTCAAAGCAAACAATGATCTTATGGAGATTGTCCACAGAGGCAGCATCCGCATTACAAAACAAAAGTGTCATCGACATTTGGAGGTGACTATTTTGTCATTATAAAAATTCATTAATATAAAAGAGGGTGAGTGGAGGCATCAACCACCCCCCGCTCCTCTCTCTCCCTCTCCTTTCACACCTTGATGGAGCATCATATAAGTTTTTGTCAACAACAAGACATCCAATGGACACTACACTCAAAGCAGCATGTTATAAAATTAAAAAAAGTAAATAACAGTCAATATTACTTGAATTTTACGAATACTAATTATATAACCAGTAAATCTAATATTCAAAGTGATGAGAACACCATGGGCTTAACTATAAGATCTTATAGTGAACGCTACCAATTAATCATTGTATGAAGCTTCTATTCTGCATAATGTCAGCCAGACTGGACTTCTAGTTCATCAAATAACAGGTTTTCTCAGTATCATAGTTATTCTAAGTGATGTGTTCAAGGGGTTTCCATCATATCAGTAGCATCAATTATCCCATAACATGCATGAAGATATTAGTAACATAGGGAGTCAAATATATGTTGAAACCTTCCAGTTTAAGTTTATCACTCACCGTATATCTTCGCCCTTAACAACAGTACTACGCCGACGTGTTCTGAATCCACTTTGGTCCATTCCAGAGAAGCCGCCCATACTCGCACCAAAGAAAGTCTCAAATAGGTCAAAAGGATTAGTCTGCAAACAAGAAAAGCCAGATCATCATCGCCATAGCCATGGTCCTGCTACTTGGGTTATAAGCAAAATTAAGTTATTGACAAAAATACAAAATAAAATAGTTCTAACTTCTAAGTTGGCATGCAATGGTCCATAGCATCTTACATTTGCTTGTACATAAACCATATTGTTTTCTAGTAGTATTTATTTACAGAAGAACAGAACAACATTTATACTTCATGTATGTCAAATTGGATAACAAGCGCAGTAATGAGAACATAAGCATGAAATTAATTATGTATGCTATTGCACACAAATCTTTGTTATAGTTCATACTTATATTCAGGTACAAATTCTAAGGGAATTAAAAAAATGAAATTATCTGCAATACCGTATAAGCTGAACCACCGCCCACTGAACTCTTGATTCCAGCTTCACCATACTGATCATACAAAGACCTCTTTTTATCATCTGACAGCACCTGCAATTCAGTACTTCAAAATTCAAAATACTATCATTAAATCGCCCCTTTAGAAAAGAGTATTCAGTTGTGCATTCAAATAAAGAGTTCAGCAAAAGTGAGGTTAAGGAAGCTTTACGTGGAAAGTTGATGCAAACCCCGAAAGGGAAAGCAAATAGATCAATAAGAAAAGAAAGAGATTGTGGGAAAGACCCAACAATCCTCTAGCCGAATGCTAGAGATCACGAATGCAAGACTGTGAGCAAGCTCAACAGTCCTCTAGTCCCCCCCCCCCCCCCCCCCCCAAACAGCTACTGTAGAGAAAATAATAGAATTTCATAAAAGAGAATGTCATCCAACTTGCCTTATTCCATAGGCCATAGACCTTATTTAACCTGACAATCTGTAATAAAAGCTATAGAATCTAAAGATAGAATTTCTAGCTTAGCCAATACCTAAGAAAATACGAAACTAAGAAAGTGCCTAAATAAGAAAATAAGAAAAATCTAAAATTACTCCTTACCTATTATAAAGATACAAAAGAAAAAGGAAATTTCCTAATATAGAGATTTGAAAGAAAAAAGAAAGTAGAAATGAGCTAAAAAGGGAAAGCGAGCATTTTCTTGTGCAGACGTGCAGAGCGTGAGATGCGGGCCTTTTCTTCAAATCTTGATTGTGTGGCCATTGGGTTGCATCAAAAGTCCTGATGTCAAGACAATGTAACTGAAAAAGAAAGTGAACCAAGTTCTGATGTCAAGAATTTTATTTTCTTTTTCTTTTTCTTTTCTGAACTATAGGATAGAAGAATCAGAACTAGATTACATCAAAGGGAAGGAATTCCCTAAAAGAAGAGCACTTGTAAGAACACCCACTTATGCTAAGACCATAGATTACATTAAAGGGAAGGAATTCCCTTAAAGAAGAGCACTTGCAAGAACACCCTCTTTTGCTAAAACCATCCACCTCCAATTTCCTTGCCCTGCCCACATGGAAGAAGGACAGCAACTACAAAGTTCCCTATCTTCCTCAATCAATCTGCCACTCTCCAAGAGAATGGAGCTGACAAATTCAGCAGTACATACATTTGAGGGATCTACCTCAACCACAACTAAGCACCTGTTTGGATCATAAGTTATTTTGCTTAAGCTACTTATGCAGTTATGCCTCAAGTACCTAATCTTGGTTTCTACTTATTCAACAGATAAGTATGTTTGATAAACATCATACTAATCAGCCAAAAAAGTAGAAAAGCTTGTTTGGTTTCCAACATTACATAAGTAATTTTTAAATCTCTTATAATCTCTCTCCTCTTTCTTTTTCTTTTTCTTTTTCTTTTTTTTTTTTTTTTTTTTTTTTTTTTGAAAGGTTCTCTCTCCTCTCTCTCCTCTTCCATTTTTTTTATAAATCTCTTCCACTAATCTTTCTCCTCTCTCTCCTCTCCTAATTATTTTTTTAAATCTCTTCCACTAATCTCTCTCCTCTCTCTCTCCTCTTCTAATTTTTTTTAAATCTCTTCCACTAATCTCTCTTTCTTCTCTCTCTCTTCTCTTCCAATTGTTTTTAGATCTCTTCCATCAAAATCTCTTCAAATTTTTACTTATTCATGCGGGATCCATCTTTAATATCCACCATCCATCATGTGGGGCCAACCATTGATGTAAACCGTTCATTATGTTGGGGCCACTTTGGCCTTGTCTTCAATGTGAACTGTCCATCATGTGGGGCCCACCTTCAATGTGGCCCATCCACCTTGTAGGGCCCACCTTCGATGTGGACTACCCATCATGTGGGGCCCACCTTCAATGTCCACTAGCCATCATGTGGAGCCCACCTTTGATGTGGACCGTCCATATTGTGGGCCCCACCTTCGAAGTGGGTTGTCCATCATGTGAGGCCAACCTTAGATGTGGGCCATTCATCATTAGGAACCGATCTTTGACATGGACCGTCCATTATGTGGGGCCCACCTTGATGTGGATCATCCATCATGTGAGGCCCACCTTCAACGTCTATTGCCCATCATGTGGAACCCACCATTGATGTGGACTGTATATCATGTGGGACCCACCTTCGAAGTGGGTTGTCCATTGTGTGGGGCCCGCCTTGGATGTGGGCTATTCATCATTAGGGGCCGACCATTGATGTGGACCGTCCATTATGTGGATCCACCTTGATGTGGATCATCCATCATGTGGAGCCCACCAATGTTAGTCATCCACCATGTGGAGCCCACCTTTAATGTCCACCACCTATCATGTGGAGCCCACCTTTGATATGGACCATCCATCATGTGGGCCCCACCATCGAAGTGGACCATACATCACGCGATATGGACCGTCCACCACGTCGAGAGATGAGAAAGAGAGGGGAGAGGCAGGGAGAGTGAAAAAAGTAAAAAGTAAAAAGTAAAAAAAAAAAAAAACAATTTTCTTTTGCTTATGACTACAAGCAACTTTAAGTTAGTAAACAACTTTCAAAGAAGAGATTACCAAACTAACTTTTAATTGATAAGTAGCCGATTTGTTGTTGTCAGGAAAAAAAAAAAACTAGTTATCAAAGTGTGTCTAGACAGGCACTAAGCTTGAGTGCAAATTAAGGATCTCCTAAATCTGGTCCAAAGGACTCTCCTCTCCACCTCCACTTGATGTAACCAGGTAACTACCATGAGTGTTAAGTGAAGAACTAAAGTGGCCCGCAAATGATCACACATGACGTGAGAAAGAGTACTGCTTAGTTGCTTTTGTAATTTTTCAAAATAAAAAGGAAAAGACAAAAGGAACTCACTAATGGGCAATTAGTGTATAACACCATGGGCGAGGACATTTTAGTCCTTTCACTAGTTAGCTGTCCCTAGTTCCACTCAATGTAAGAGAATATCTACATATTACCAATTCACATTATCATAGGCCTTTTCCATGGCTAGAAACAATTTCCAGACATCAGCTCATGCTCCCCAAGGGGCATCCAGACCCCACCTTATAGATCTTTCTGATCACTTTTGAGACCCAATCTTGCCTACTATGCCTTCTTATGGACGCTATCTTGTGCGTGCCCTCTTTTATGGTCTGACAGTCGATCATTTGTAGCCGGTAGGAGGACATTCGACAGCTAGGATCGACGAGAATTCTACAGGAAACCTTCCTACTCTTTCGCTACTCCCAAGTCCCAACTTTTATCGTGAAGCCCACTTTCTAGATTTGGATTGGAGTCAACCACTTTGCCTAAAAATTGAGTTTGAATTCCACAACCAAATCACTCCTTCCTAAGATGACAAGAATTTCCATACCACACATTTGTTAGACTGGATATTTTCTTCCCAAGTTGTCCTCACAATGCTTGCCTTTGGCTAAGTATGCATTGAAGATTGTGTAAGGGAATATCTCTTTGTGCACATGGTGTAATGTATCCTTTATTATTATGGGTCTGTGAGTACATGTATAAAGTGCTCCCACAGGACACGAATGCTTTTTAGGGTTCTCATAATGAATAAGATTAGAGATAGAGAGAGCTCTTAAGCTCTCTTCTCTTCCTTCTCTTAAAACCTCTTCATTTTCCTCTTCCTTTCTTCCGCATGGTATCAGAGCTGCGGTTTTAACACCCTATATCTAAATATTTTCTTTCCTCTCTTTCCTTCTTATCTCCATCTTTCCCTTTGTTTCTTTCTCCATTTTTTTCTTTTTCCTCTTGAGGATATAACCATACCCCCACCAGCCCTAACCGGGCAGCCACAACAGCCAAGAGATCCAACTGGTAGTCGCTTCCTAGGTAGCCGCACTAGCCAAGAGCCACTGCTAACACAACTGCACCACCCGGCAACCTCCGGCGACACAACCACACTAGCCGGCAGCCCCCACTGAATTAGTCACCCAGAGAACCCCATATGAAGCCCCGTGGGGACATTGTTTCTTGTTTATTTGCATTGTTCGTCATCCAAACAATCGTGGCTCTATCAGATCTCATCATGTGGTGAGTGTTTTTGGTTTAATAGTTGATTATACTAGTACGTGGGTTGATGGTTGATTATACTAGCATTTGTTCTCTCTGCTGAGTTACCTGTACGAGAGATAGTGTTCGAATGGGTGACAGAAGATTGGCATGACCATGGGTGGGGTTAGGAAATGAAGATCATCCCTCAAAATTGGTGATTACAACAATGAAAGTGGATCGGCGGTACTTAAAATGTTGCAGTTGGCCACAATCATGGTTCTAAATGACGGTATTGGCCGCCGTATCAGCCCCATGGAAAAACGATATGATACGACGTCGCATGTCGGAATCGGGGCCATATCGGTCTGTATTGGCCCGTATTGGTCAGAATTTTTTTATTTTTTTAAGCAAAAAAATAGGAAAAAATAAGACATTCACAAATTTATTACTTTTTTGTGTTTTGACCATGTATTCAATGGTGTATCGGATCATTCTTTTGATGAGAATGTTGTCTGTCGATTTGACTTGTTGAAGGTCAACTAAATGGGCCCTAATTGAACACATCAAACATGATTTGGTGAACAACAACCCATTACACTGGAAATACAACAAAAAGAAGATGAAAATATAAAAAAAGAAAGGGAAGGTTTACCCTTCTTTCCGATTTTTCCCATAATGGTCCGCTTCGCTTTGATTAGTTGAATCGCATTCAAATCATTTGTTTTGATCCCAAAATAGGTTTAGATCTAGCCTAAAATGAGTTTTTAATATTCTTTCATGGTTTAAATGAAAAGAAAAAGAGGAAATATGAGTGATTTTTTAAATAAATAAAAAAAATCAAATTTGAGGTTTTATGGGCGTATCGGCATGTATCGGCCATATCGGCACCAATACAGGCTGTATCGGCCGATACAGTCTGATACGGACCGATAAGGTCCAACCGATTCCGATACGGCTGATACAACCCCGTATAGCGTATCATATCAGGCCAATACGGATACGATACAACCATATCGGCCAATACGATACCGATATTTATATCTATGGCCACAATGTTGATTGTCAGCAAGAAAAGGATGGGCTACATGACTAGCAATGAGAAAGAGCCACTCGCAGAGGATCCATCCCATGACAATTGGGAAAGTGAGAATCTGAATGTTATGCCATGGTTGCTCCACTCTATACAATCTAGCATTAGTTGTGGAATGTTGTTTCTAAAGACTGCCAGCAAAATGTGGGATATGGTTTCCAGAACATATTCCAAATGTGATGATCTTGCCCACACTTATCAGTTTCATTGGGAAATAACGAATATGCACCAACTCTTCTGTAGAGGAGGATTACGTACATCTTGGACAGAAATGGGAGTTAGATCATTGTTAGTCAGCTTATCTACACTTAAGAACTTTGTAAGCAGCTAGAACAGAGAAGGGTATTCAAGTTTCTTGTTAGGCATCACTCTAATTTTGAACTTGAGTGGGTTCAAGTCCTTTGGTGGGAGTCTTTACCTTCCATTTTTATATTTATATCAGTGGAGAGGCAAGTCATCTGGCATCTTTCAATGTCCAGAGTTGTGCACTTCCCGAGAGGTCTGCTCCTTTAAGTAGGTCCAGAACATCCAAAAGATGAAGGGGACAGCCATGATCCTTCTCAAGAAACAGTGAAAAGGACAAGCTTGTATATACTCATTATGGTCAGCATCAATATATGAGAGAGATGGAGAGCTCCCCCTCCCTGTGTGCGATTGAGCGTGAACCCTTGGAGTCAAATATTCATCCCCACCTTTATCCTAAGCCCAAAGTGCAGCTAACAGTGTTGAGATTGAGGAGAGCGGGCTGCTACAAAATAAGACTAGTAACTGGGCCATCAGTCAAACCATCAGTGACCTTCGCCTCAAGACAGCCAGTCTTTGAGCTACATATTCTATCGGTACAGCAACCATTCAATCAGTTCTCTGCAAATCATGTCTCACGGCCTCACTCCAGTCCATGTCTTGGATCATTGACTCTGGTCCCACAGATCACATGACTAGCAAGGAAGTTAACTTCCTCTCATCATGGATCTGAAAATCGATATCAAATCGGCCGATACGGGTGTATCGCATCCGTATCAGCTCGATACAATACGCGATGCGACCTCGTATCGGTATCCGTTGTACTGTATCAGGTTGAATCGGGTCATATCGGCGGATACGGGCCGTATCAAGGTTCGATATTTGGAATGTATATCGGTCAGGCCAATACGACGCGCAAGATAGAAAATCAATTTTTTTCTTTTTTCTTTTTGTTTTTTGCAATTTTTTTAGGGATTTTTGTTTTCATCAATTTTTGTTGCAAAAACGGTGAAGCAACAGTGAAAAAAAAACAAAAAGAAAAGTGAAAAGAAAAAAAAAACTAACCTAACATCTTCTTCTTCTTCGATATTGCAGCAGCGGCTCTCTCTCTCTCTCTCCCTCTCTCCCTCTCTCCCTCTCGTCTTTTTCCTCTCCCTAACATCTTCTTCTTCTTCTTCTTCTTCGATATTGCGGCAGGGGCTACAGGCCGCACCATCTTCATCTTCTCTCTCTCTCATTCTCTCTCTCATCTTTCCCTCTCGTCTTTTTCCTCTCCCTCTCTTTTTTTTTTCATTTTCCCTCTCTCTGTCTCTCTTTCCTCTTGAAAAGGGAATCGGATTGCGTGCGGAGTAACTTATCGTGCGGAGTAAACTCAGTTAGGCCCACCTAGAATGTATGTGCTTTATCTGTTCCGTCTATATGTTTTTTCAGCTCATTTTAGTGGTTGAGCCCAAAATTTAAGCATATCCAAATCTCAAGTAGACCATGCCACAGGAAACAGTGGGAATAATGATTTCCACCATTGAAACCTTCCCAGGCCCTACAGTGATGTTTATTTGTCATCCAACCTGTTCATAAGATCACATGGATATGGATGAAGGGAAAACACAAATATCAGCTTGATCCAAAACTTCTCTGTCCTCCCAGAATTTTTCAATGGCAGACATTCAGTTCACACTTTTCTTGTGGTGTGGTCGACTTTAGATTTTGATATGCTTCATTTTTTGGCAACATACCTAAAATTTTCTGTTAAGATGGATGGACAGAGTGGATAAAATACGTAAATCATTGTGGGCCCCACAGAGTTTACTCCGCATGCTAGCATGCGGGGTTACTCAGTACGCAATCCGTTTCCCATGAAAAGAGGAACAGAGACGTGGCTGTGAAACAGCCACGTCTCACCCAATTTTTTTTTAAAATACTCCGGAGGGTATGATGCTCCGTGCACTTGCACCCGTGGGGCCCACCTTGATGTATGTTTTGTACATCCACGTTGTCCATTAGTTTTTCCAACTCATTTTGGGGCATGGTCCCTAAAATGAAGGGAATCCAAATCCAAGTGGACCACACTGTAGGGATTGAACTTCCACCGTTAAAAGCATCTTGGGGCCACAACTTTGGATCAAGTTGTTATTTGTGTTTTTCCCTTGCATCCAGGTCTATGTGACCCTATCAACAGGTTGGATTGCAAATAAACATTATAGTGGGCCTAGAAACTAGTAATGGTGGGCGTTCAATGTCCAATTTTTTTCTTATGGTGTGGTCCACCTGAAATTTGCTTCTGCTTCATTTTTGGGACTGTGCCCAAAAAGCAGCTAGCAAAATAGATGAACGTCATGGATATAAAACATATATGGGGTGGGCCCCACGGTCAGGGCTCACCCACATGCCAATTGTTGGACACCGTCCATCCATTTTGCCAAATCATTTTATGGCATGAGTGCAAAAATGAGGTAGATCCAAATCTCAAGTGGACCACACCACATGAAACAGTGGTGACTGGATGTCTACCATTAAAAACGTCTTTGGGGCCACCAATGAGTTGGCAAAAAGAATGGATGGCATGGATATACAATAAATGTTAGAGGTGGCCCCACATTCAAGACATCACTCACTATGGTCCACCTAAGATTAAGATATGTCTGATTTTTTGTACCCACATGAAATTTGTATCCTGTGACATGGTCCACCTGAAATTTCAATGGTCCATAACCATTGTTTCCTGTGGTCCATAACCATTGTTTTTAATGGTTCATAACCATTGTTTCCTGTGACATGGTTCACCTGAAATTTGTGTCATGTGACATGGTCCACTTAAAATTTCCATAGTCCATAACTACTATTTCCTGTGGTTCATAACCATTGTTTTTAATGGTCCATAACCATTGTTTCCTGTGACATGGTCCACCTGAAATTTGTATCCTGTAACATGGTCCACCTGAAATTGTAATGGTCCATAACCATTGTTTCCTGTAACATGGTCCACCTGAAATTTGTATCCTGTGACATGGTCCACCTTAAATTTTAATGATCCATAACCACTGTTTCCTGTGGCCCATAACCACTGTTTTTAATGGTCCACCTGAAATTTGTATCTTGTGCAGATTGTAGAGTGGCCATTATTGTATAATTGTATTTGTTGGGATGGCTAAAAACAAAAATGTCATTTTAAGTGTTTATATTATTCACATTTAAGAAAATTGGTAAGTACTAAGTATTTCTAGTTTTCTACACTTACATTGTTATAGACTAGTGAGTACTGAGTAGTGATACTTGTTGGACATATTAGACTATTAGCAATATATGATATCAATTTATGACATATATCAACAGTTTATATAAAGAAAAAATCAACACCAGAACTTACAGAAAGTCGACCCGTCAGGACAACATTCTTACCAAAGAATGGTCCGATACACCATTGAATACATGGTCAAAATACAAATAAATGATAGATTCGTGAATATCTCATTTTATCTTATTTTTCTGATATTTTTTCATATTTTTTTGCTTAAAAAAAAATTCTGACCGATACAGGCCGATACAGGCCCGATTCCGATACGCGACGCCGTATCGTATCATTTTTCCGCGGGGCCGATACGCCAACCGATACCGACATTCAGAACCATGTCTATGAGTGCCCTTACTAAACAATTGAGCCGTTGTGTCACTTTTTCCCCATCTCATTGTGTTATAAAGGATTTAGAGACCAAGAGGAGGATAGGTAGTGAACATAAACAGTGGTGTCTCTTTTACATTGTTGATACTCCTGTGTTTGTTTCGGAGTCTCATATTGGTAATAAAGAGAGTGTATAATTATCACATACCCACTTAGGTCACATCAATTAGGTCCCTTAAGTTGTCATTTCCAAATAAATTTTCTGATGATGTTAAGTTTTAGAGGGATACATGTCAGTTGTCTAAGCATTGTCAAAGTACCTATCCCCTTTGTAATAGTAAGATTGTTGCTCCTTTTGATTTAGTTCATTCTAATGTATGGGGCCCTACACCGATTGCTTTTGTTTTTTGTTATAAGTACTTTATTTCATTCACTGATGATTATGCAAAACGTTCCTGGCTATATTTAATGAAAAATCCAAGTGAAGCATCGTCAATTATGAGATTGTTTCATAAGATGGTCAATACCCAGTTTAATGCTAGAATAAATATGCTTTTGGTCAAATAATGCTAAGGAATATCTAGGCCATGATTTACAAAGCTGCCTATCTAATCATGGCGTAGAATTCCAAACTTCTTATCCATATACACCCTAGCAAAATGGGGTTGCTGAAAGAAAGAATCAGCACCTTCCTGAGGTAAATAGATCCATGTTGATAAGAATTATGGTTCCCAAAATCTATTGGGATGAGTCAGTTCTTACTATTGCCTATATGATCAACAAGATGCCTACCCCGTGTACTTGGAAATAGTTATCCTCTCAAATCCTAACATCTCATTTGTCGTTGTTCAGCATCCCTCCCAAAGTTTCTTGGGAGAGGGTGTTCTGTTCAAGTGTTAGTTTCATGTAGAGATAAGCTAGGTGCTCAATCTACTAGATCAGTCTTTTTGGAGATATGCTCAAGCACAAAAGGGATACAAGTGCTATTGTCAGATGACTAGGAAAAGGTATGTCTAAAGGATGTTATATTCTTTGAGAACATTCCTTATTTTAGTTCAAAGACAATTAACATTGTTCCCTTACGTTATCCTTCAAAAAAAAAAAAAACATCGTTCCCTTACTGTGATGCACTTCTTCTTCCAATCATTGAGGATACCCAGTCCTATTCAGGTTCTTTATGAATCCATAGAAAAGCCCCTAAAGTTGTACACCCCCAGAAAGCAAAGGGAACAGCAACTAGTGATGAATGACCACCACTCATTCTCTGACTTGGCTCTTTTGCCATCCTCTCTCGAGTTACCTATTGTTCTTGGCAAAGTTAAATGTTTATTGTCATGTTTCAAAGCTTTCTTTCTTCTATATGCCCTTTGTGTCTGTTCTTTCTAGAGTTGCATATGCCCCAGTTGATCCTTGTTGAAAAGCAACTAAGATAGAGGAGATGGTCTAGAAAAGCAGGGAACTTGGCATCTGGTGGACTTTCCGAACAGGAAACTTTTTTTTTTTTTTGGGACAACCGAATAGGAAACATATTTGTTTGGTGTAAAACTGTAAATGGATATACATACCAAAGTATAATCCAGCTGGATCCATTGCAAGATGCAAAGACGTCTTGTGACAAAGGGGTTCACTCAACAGTTTCTTATGGATTATTAGGAGACATTAGCACCGGTTGCCAAGCAGAACTTGATCGTGTCCTCCGCTCCATTGTTGATCATTGAACTGCCCTTTTCATCAGCCAGATGTTAAGAATGTGTTTCTCCATGGCAATCTTCACAGAGAGGTATGCATGTCCCTTCCTCTTAGCTTTCGTTCTCCTTGCTCAAAGGGGGAACGTATGCAAGTTAAAGAAGGCCTTACAGGGTCACAATCTCCATGAGCATGGTTTGAAAAATTCAGCAAAGCCATCTCACAAATTGATTTCCATTGCAGAATGGGTTTATGTCAAGTTATGGTCATGCAAAGCGTGGTCGCTTTACTAAACAGGCACAAAATTCCTGCCCTAGCCTGACTAGTGACCCAAAATGACATCAACAGGCCCAAGCCGCCCCACCCATTACCAGATTCTTAAGCCAAACTAGTCCAACCTGACCCACTTATAAAAGAAAATTTGCAGTGGAAGGGCTCGAACTCGAGACCGTTTGTAAGGTTCCACACATCTCTACCACTAAAGCAAGAGCACAGTTACTGCAAATTGCTAATTACTTATACATAAATGATATATATCTAAATGGGCGGGTTAGGTCGAAAGAAGGACCACGCCAAGCCTGACCATTTACTTAAATGGGCCACATTTCCTAAGGACCAACCCATACCTGGTAAACTAAACCCAAGCCTAGCTTTTAAGCAGGTCAGCTAAGTCCGACAATGGGTTAACCTGACCATTTCAAACCCTTACCTCAGGGTCAGGTCAGAGTCAGCCTAAGCTCGACCTATTTGCTAAACGAGCTGAGAATCCAAGCCCGAGCCAAACCCATTTAGTTAACGAGCCATATTTCCTTATGCGAGCATGAAACTCGATGAACTTAGCCTAAGCCTGGCTTTAAAGTGGGTCAATTGGTTGGTCCGTGGGTTGAACCACAATGCATTGTCAGTCCTAAGCTCAAGGTTGTGTCAGGGTTTGCCCAAGCCCGAGTGCGACTAATTTACTAAATGGGCCTGGAATCTAGGCCTGAGCCTAATCCACGACTAGAAATGAAATGACCAAGCCCAACAAGTTGCTAGATCCTTTTACTTAATCATATCCCACCCCAACCCACTCATAAAAATGGGAATACTCAAACCCGAGACCTTTTGCAAGGTTCAACAGATATCTACCACTAAAGCAAGTGCATGATTGTTGTAAACAGTTTATTTAGTTATTTATTTATATATATGGGCGGGTTGGGTTGGGTTGGGTTGGGACAAAGTTAACCTAGCCCACCCCATATATCTTTTATATTTTGTACCTTCTCGAACATATGATCCAGCTCCATATGGGTGATCTCATGTAGTGGTTTGAATACTTATGGTGGCACCCATTTCTTCCTCCATTCTAACCCGCACATTCCTTGGTTTCAATTGCATTCCCAATGTCAAGAAATTCCAAATTTATATTGCCTAGGCAAGAGTCATACTCTCTCAATGTCCATATCTCCATGAATATCTTAGAAGGCCAAAGGGCTCCAAATTAGAAGTGACACTTTCTTTTATCAGTAGGATTATGAGTAGCATGTTTCATTGAAAAAGACATGGCCGTTTAACTTAAGAAACTGCACTAGTGTTTTACAAAAACACTACAAAATGTAAATATTCTTTAGGCCATAGAATTAGAATAGACTCTAGTTTTTCTCAGACATCCTATAAAAATGTAAACATTCTTCAGACAGACTCAAGGGGAAGTATAAGAATTTCATCCTTTCTTTTTTGAATTATAACACAGTTTTATTCCAAAATAAAATAAAAATAAAAAGAACAGATTGAGTTGATGAGCATCGGAAATTTAACAACAAAAAGAAGCAAAAAGGATCCTAATTCTAAGCAGCGGAAATTATGCTTTCCCAAGAGGCAAAGGAATTTAGGATAGTAGCCCAGTTGAATTAAGGATCAAATTCTGACGTAGGACAGCCCTAATTATAATGCATGCTCATGAACATAATTAAACAGCGGAAATAAAAGGAATAAAGAATCTAAAATCCAGAATCATTCATCATGAACTAAGAAAATCCACAAGGAGCTTGCAATGGATCGGGCCAATCGTCACAACCACGAATTTTGACTTTTAAGTATAACTAGGGTTGGATCCGGCGAGAGATAGGACCTCCCGATCTTGCATGGCTATAACCCAATCAATCAAGAGGAATCTCTAATCCAGGAAATCAAGGGATTTCGGATTAGGGATTTGAAAATCTGACAACTTTAGGGTTGAGGCTCAAAATCAGATTTTGGGATTGTGGTTAACGAAACAAATAGGTTAGAAAAGATAGAAGTGCCTGGAAGAATGATTAGAGGGACATAAGAAGCAAATAGAAGAAAGAGGGATCAAGGAAGAAGAAACATCACCATGAGAGAGAGAGAGAGAGAGGAAGAGAGAAGCACCAAGAGGCTTTTCATTATTCAATAATCAAAGTTAATTCGAGTTTAGGGCTTTAGCCCTCTTAAATAAGCAAATAAATACATAAAAGTACTAAAATACCCCTAAAACTAAGCAAAACGTGTAATTAACATAAGTGCGGGAAAGTTTGGGCACTCGGTCGGACGCCAGAGCAGTCGCCCGAAAACCTCCAAAGAGGTTCGGGCGCTCGGCAGGCAAAGTTCGGGCGCCCGAAGGCAGTGGTCGGGCAACTCCAGTTCTTGGCCTTCATTCTCCTTTCTTCCTCCACACGTGTCTTCCCTAAGTGGGGTCTTCTATGTGTCCAATCACATGTGAAGGGTCTTCAGCGGGTCTTCAGTTCCTCAATAGTCGCCTATCCACAAGGACAGCACTTGTGGATGGTGCTTTCTTCTGTGGTACACCTTGAATGCTTTTGTGTCCGCATCAATTCCCCCCAGGTGAAAAAAACTCGACTCCGACGAGTCGAAACTTTTGTAGCACTCTAGTAGATTTGGATCAATACCCTGCAATGCTTCGCCCGGCAGCCACGTAGATTCAGACGATGGTTTGTTTTTCCATTTAACAAGATACCTCTGGAAACCTCCATCTCTCGTAGATACTATCTCGTCATCCAAGATCTCCTTAATTTCTTCTTTATGGGTAATGGGTGGAGGAAGAGGTGGAAGGGGTTGTGTGGCAAAATCAGAAAAAGGCCATGAATGGAACGATGGATTGATAATGGGAGTATGGAAACGAACTAGATCTTCCAAATTAAAAGTTGGATTAATGCTCATTTCAGGTGGAAGGTCAATCCGTTACGCGTTGGACCCAACCTTTTGTAATATCTTAAATAGTCTAGCACTATGCGCTTGTAACTTTTTAGCGGATCCTTGAGAGCATCTCTCTGGCCTTATTCGCACCATTACGTAATCTCCTTCCTGAAATTCTTGCGCTCTACAATGATAATCAGCTGAAATTTTATGATCATCATTGCTCTTATTTATCCGCTGCCAAATATGTGTATGCAAATCATGAATATGGTGTGCAAATGCATCAGCCGATTCAGAAGACCTTTGGGTAACAGACATAGGTAAGAGATCTATGGGCATTCTAGGTTTATATCCACTTACAATTTCAAAAGGACTCAACCCTGTAGATCTATTAACTGACCCATTATAAGCAAATTCAGCAGTTGGTAAAATTAGGTCCCAAGTCTTAACATGTTCACACGCTAGACGGCGTAAAAGATTTCCAAGACTACGGTTTACCACTTCAGTTTGACCATCTATTTTTGGGTGGTAAGTGGTAGAAAATTGTAAACGAGTTCCCATAATGTGCCACAGTGTCTTCCAAAAGTAGCTAGTAAATCTGACATCGTGATCAGACACTATGGTTTTAGGTAACCCATGGAGACGCACCACACCATCAAAAAAGATACGAGCAACATGAGACGCATCCAACGTTTTCGAACATGGGAGGAAATGCGTCATTTTAGAAAAACGATCCACAACGACAAAAACGAATCGTGCTTCTTAATTGTCTTGGGAAGCCCAAGCACGAAGTCCATACTAATGTCCTGCCACGGAGCATGTGGCACTAGCAATGGCATATACAGCCCGGTATTTTGCTTTCTTTGCTTTACCAGCTGACATGTACGACACTGCCCTAAAACTTTGGCTACGTCTCGCTTGAGACTTGGCCAATAGAAACGATCTTCTACAATGGCAATGGTCTTATCACAACCAAAATGGCCAGCTATCCCTCCTGAATGAAGCTCCCAGATGAGGAATTCACGAAGGGACATACGGGGGATACAAAGTCTGTCTCCCTTGAAAAGGAAGCCATCTTTAAGAACATATTCACCCATAATACGCTGGTCACTAGAAAGCGACACGTAAGTACCCTCAAAATCAGGACATGTGGGGTATTCATCTTTCAGTTGCTCAAATCCGACTAACTCTACACTCAAGGAGTTGAGCAACGCCACTCTTCTACTAAGGGCGTCCGCTGGTTTGTTTTCAACCCCGGCCTTGTGTTTCAGAATAAACGAATATTCCTGAAAAAACGCTACCCACTTAGCATGCCTTAGGTTGAGTTTCTTCTGAGAATGCAAATTTCTCAAAGCCTAATGGTCAGAAAACAAAACGAATTACTGCGATAGGAGATAGTGTCACCAATGTCTAAGGGATTGCACTACCGCATAAAATTCTTTGTCGTAAGTGGAGTACTTTTGTTTTGCCTCATTCAGTTTCTCACTGAAATAGGCCACTGGGTGTCCTTCTTGACTTAACACTCCACCTATACCGACACCAAATGCATCACACGCTACTTCAAAGACTTTAGAAAAGTCAAGTAGACGCATGACAGGAGCTTCTACCATCTTGCCCTTAATTTCCTTGAAAGCCTTGACTGCGGCTTTAGACCACACGAACTCTCCCTTTTTCATGCACTCAGTAATGGGAGCCTTGATAGTGCTAAAACCTCTAATGAACCGACGATAAAAAGTTGCTAGGCCGTGAAAGCTTCGCACCTCATGAATGTTCCTCGGTTCAGGCCACTCAACTATGGCCCTGACCTTTTCAGGGTCTGCGCGCATTCCTTCAGATGACACTATAAATCCTAAGAACACAACTTGACTAGACGTGAACGTACATTTCTTAAGATTAGCGTACAACTTTTCATTCCTAAGGACGCTACAGACCTGTTTCAAATGTCCAAGGTGTGATTCCTTAGTGGTACTATAAATAAGAATGTCGTTAAAGTACACCACTAGGAATTTTTCCATGAACGGCCTCAAAACTTGTGTCATCACCCGCATGAAAATACTGGGTGCGTTAGTCAAGCCGAAGGGCATGACCAACCACTTATACAGCCCATCTTTCATTTTAAACGCAGCTTTCCACTCATCTCCTAGGCGTATACGGATTTGGTGATATCCACTCTTGATATCTATCTTAGAGAATATGGTGGACCTGGCCATCATGTCAAGCATATCATCAAGCCTAGGTATAGGGAACCTATACTTGACAGTAATTTTGTTTATGACACGGCTGTCCACACACATGTGCCACGCTCCGTCTTTCTTTGGTGTCAATAATGCCGGCACAGCACACGAGCTTATACTCTCTTGGATGAAACCCTTTTGCAGAAGCTCATCAACTTGCTTCTTCAACTCTGCATGCTCTGCAGGGTTCATCATGTAGTGAGGAAGGTCCGGTCAAGTAGACCCTGGGACAAGATCAATGGCATGTTGTATGTCCCTCATAGGTGGCAACTCATTCGGTAAGTCTTCGGGAAATACATCACTGTATTCCTCCAGGACCGAGGTCACCTCATAGGGCAACTCTGATGGAACCTCAGGTGTAATCTCTCTAGCCACAAGGGCATACACCATAGAATCCTCCTTAGCCTCCTTTTCAAACTCTCTTGCGCTGATTATATGTAGAGATTAGGCTTGGATTTCCCCACTCCTCTAGGCTCACTTGCCTTCTCATCCTTCTTCTTCCCTAGTGTGTTCTCAGGTGGCATGGGGTTAAGTTTGATCTTTTTACCGTTATGCATGAAGGTACACGCATTCGAACGGCCAAAGATCGTGACATCATTATCGAATAGCCACGGTCTACCTAGGATAACATGTCTCACATCCATAGGTAAAACATCACACCACAGGGACTCCTTGTATGACCCAAACTCGATGGGGACTAAACATTGATGGGTGACAGGAAGAGATGTCTTGTCAACCCAAGAGACTTTATATGGGTTAGGATGAGGTGTGGATTTCAATTTCAAGCGATCTAAGGTGTTAGTGGAAATCACATTCTGACAACTTCCACTGTCCACTATCACCTTACAATTCTTTTCACCACACTTGGCAATAGTGTAAAAGATAGTGTTTCAACGCCAGTCAACACTACTTCTAGACTGAGCTAGCACACGCCTGACTACTGCAAGCGTTGCTTCTCCATCTAATTCTTCCTCATCAGTATGTCCTCCTTCAGGGTGATACTCTTCAACTTCATAATCACCCTGGTTGTCTCCACCCTCGTGGGACTCACCTATAACTAAGGCTTCTCCACGCCTCTTCGGAGGACACTGATTAGACATGTGGCTAAGATTGTCACACTCATAGCACCTCACTTGGCTCATGTTACCAGGACCGACACCAAGAACTCCTTTGCCCTTGTCCTCGCTAGGCCTAGGCGGAATGGTCGCCTGTACCCTAGGTTGACTGCCAACATTAGGTTTAGTCCCCTGGGAACTAGATCTGGGAACTAGATCTAGTATTGGAGTCTCGGGACTCAAAACGGCGCATGACAGGAGCCTTTAGATATTGCTCTAACTCCTGCACAACTTGATATGCTTCATCCAAGTCCGTTAAGGGCCGAGTCATAAGCTCGCGCTGAAGATCCGCACGAAGGCCCGTCTTGAAACGCGAGAGCGTTACTAGAGAGTCTTCGTGGATATCACATCGCATCATATATTCTTCAAATTTAGCGATGTAATCAGTGGCAGACATTGACCCTTGGCACAAAGATTGCCATTGGTCAAGGAGCTTCTGACGGTATGAGAGAGGAATGTACTTCTCCTTTAACTTCTCTTTCATCTCATACCAATGTGTGATAGGCGCTCTACCAACTCTTTCTATCTTACGCTCGGTGTTGGTCCAAAATAGCTTGGCTTGGCCCACAAGCTTCATCTTAGCAAACCGCATTTGACGGTTTTCTGACATGCCATACCACTCAAAGTAGTGGTCCATGTCGGCAACCCAGTTAATGAATGCCTTGGGATCCAGACACCCATCAAAACTCGGGGCCTCAACTCTCACACTTTTCATCGCACGCTCATCTGGATCATAGCAGTCTTGATGATCACATGTGGCTCGTGCCTCTCGCACAACACCACGACCATTACCACGATCTCTATCCTCACTACCTCCACGTGCGGCAGCGCGTTCTTCAAAGATTCCTCCCACCTGGGAGTGCGCATCATCCCCTACAGCGGGGTTTTCCCTTTGGGACGCCTCTAGTTGTTCAACCATAGTCATGGTAGTAGTGATTTAGTTCTCAAGGCGGGCAAACTCACGCTTTTGACCTGCTTCTAAAGTGATTATCTTTTGTATCAATTGAGCAAGTTGCTCAGATAACTGCTCGTTATTCATGGTAGGTTGAAGTCCGAAACTTCTACCTCTCCTCGTGGGCATACAATTAAGACTTGAACCAAAACTCTACCCAACTAGACTACTAGGTGTTATGACTCACATGATGGATGCGATGAATGCAAAACTAATATGAACTGACACAATTAAATTAAGACAGGAAACAATTCAAATCTGGAAATTTTCCAATTCAGGAAACTTTCTAAATTGGAAAGTTTCTAAAAGTGAAAACTTTCTAAATCTGGAACTGTCCTAAATTAAACCTAAAATCAAAACCCTAATTTGATAACTCGATCTAGACAAACCATGCAAGCCTAATCTCTAATACCAAATTTGACGTAAGACAGCCCTAATTATGATGCATGCTCATGAACATAATTAAACAGCGGAAATAAAAGGAATAAAGAATCTAAAATCCAGAATCATTCATCATGAACTAAGAAAATCCACAAGGAGCTTGCAATGGATCGAGCCAATCGTCACAACCACGAAGTTTGAGTTTCAAGTATAACTAGGGTTGGATCCAGCGAGGGATAGGACCTCCCGATCTTGCATGGTTATAACCCAATCAATCAAGAGGAATCTCTAATCCAGGAAATCAAGGGATTTCGGATTAGGGATTTGAAAATCTGACAACTTTAGGGTTAAGGCTCAAAATTAGATTTTGGGATTGTGGTTAACGAAACAAATAGATTAGAGAAGATAGAAGTACCTGGAAGAAGGATTAGAGGGACATAAGAAGCAAATAGAAGAAAGATGGATCAAGGCAGAAGAAACATCACCATGAGAGAGAGAGAGGGGAAGAGAGAAGCACCAAAAGGCTTTTCATTATTCAATAATCAAAGTTAATTCGAGTTTAGGGCTTTAACCCTCTTAAATAAGCAAATAAATACATAAAAGTACTAAAATACCCCTAAAACTAAGCAAAACGTGCAATTAACATAAGTGCGGGAAAGTTCGGGCGCTCGTTCGGACGCCCGAGCAATCGCCCGAAGTCGTCCGAAAACCTCCAGAGAGGTTTGAGCGCTCGGCAAACAAAGTTCGGGCACCCGAAGACAGTGGTCGGGCGATGGGCGCCCGAGATTTCCAGTTCTCGGCCTTCATTCTCATTTCTTCCGTCACACGTGTCTTCCCTGAGTGGGGTCTTCTATGTGTCCAATCACATGTGAAGGGTCTTCAGCGGGTCTTCAGTTCCTCAATAGTCGCCTATCCACAAGGACGGCACTTGTGGATGGCGCTTTCTTCTGTGGTACACCTTGTATGCTTTTGTGTCCGCATCAAATTCTGGCACAAGAATTTGTTCCTTACCCTTCATAAGAACTACAAGTATTAGGCATACCGCATACACTCACTTCTTAGACGTGATATATTCATTCCGTTATTGTTTAGTATTTCAGGGAGACTTTAGTCATATAACCCTTGGTTCCCTCTCTTACCGAGAACAATCTTTTTTTTTCCACATTTTGTAGGCAAATTTATTAAAAGAAAAGGTGAAAAAATACAAAGAGCTTGTTTTCTGTTCTTTGGCTGTTGGCCCTAATAAAAAGCATCATCTTTCAACAAAAAAAAAAGCCAATGGGCCAAGACTATGAATAGAACAAAGCCTCCTTTGAAGCTTATGTGTTACAAAAAGTTTTATTGTTGCGCTCTTTCCAAATCAACCATAAACCTTAGTTGCATGATCCTTCCAACCAATTGATGCTCCCACTTCAAATCGCACTTTGGACTCGCGCTCCCACTCCTGTTTCTTGTCTATTTATCCTTGCTAAGATTTTAAAAATAAACGCTTTCCTGCTCCTAGGCCTGAATCTATTGCCACTTTGTTTCATTTTTTTTTATTTTATTTTTTTTGAAAGGTGATGATATATTAGAAAAGGCTGAAGCCAACGAAAGCAAGAAAACAAAAATACAAAGATACAAAGATACAATAACCCCCAGTGAGTCGCCCCCACAACGAAAAATGAGGAATGCAAAAACTACAATTCGTCCCAATCCTTCAAATTAAGAATTGCCAAATTGAATACTTGCATCAGCCCGCTTGATTTGCTCCTAAAACAACGTTGATTCCTTTCCCACCATAAAGCCCATAGAGTCGCTAAAAGGCCTAGTCGTCATCGCCTTTTCCCTTCTTTCCCTATCCCCCCGCCGTGCCAAGCAATGAGAAACTCCCCAATCATCTTCGGGAACACCCACATAACCCCAAAAAATTGAAGAAGAAGATCACAGACCTCTCTAGCAAAAACACAATGAAGGAATAAATGTTCCACTGATTCCGCATCCTTACAGCACAACAAGCAAACGTTTGTTTCATGCTTCGTGCAACTATACCATAAACCTGCAAGCATGGAGAGACGCACTCAAATCCCGTGCTACACTTGTAAGAAGTCCTATATCTGCCCTAGCATCACCCGATCTCTCCTGAATAAACCAAAGAGCCTCCACCATATTTCTCCAACAAACTTACACTGCAAAAACAAGTGATTGCAAGGCATAGAATGCAAACGATAGGATTGACCAAATTTCTACTCGTGGGTGATCAATGGTGAGGACTTTTTCCCTTCCATGTGTGATTATTAGAAACAATCTGTTTTCACCATGCTATGTAAATATTAAACCATAATTCATCTTCTACAACAACACTTCATTGGTCGACTTCCGAAAATCACAGTAATTGATGATCTCAACCATTCGATTAATGCTTGTGAAACAATTGGTCTATATCATTGACAAGAAAATTTTCCAATTGTCAATCTAACCATTCATTTGGTAGGGGTTCACCTTGGCTTGCCCACAATTCTCCAAAATCATTTTGATCGGATGATCTGAAACATCTAGTCAATGGACAGCATAAAGAATGACTTTTACAGAAAAGGATAACAGTTGGATAGATGAAAGCTCAATTGGGAGTCTTGACCATCCATCCGGTCTAGAGCAAAAGCCTTGAGTGCAACAAGAGCAGATCTGGGTGCAGAAGGAAAGAATTCTTTTTTTTTTTTAATGAGAAAAGTTTTATTAAGGAGACAAGGAATATCTGGCAGGCCAAAAGCAAGTGACCCTCTCGTCGCTTATGCAGAAGAGAAGGTGATGGTCACTAAAGGACATACAAAAAAAGTAATTTCAAACAAACCCACCCAAAACAAACTCAGTAGAAACACTGCTCCTATATTACTCCCAGTAGTATTGAACCCTCTCCACTCTCACTCAATATCCTCAAATTATCACCCTGAGAACTCTAGCCTAGAAAGCACCCAGCTTGCAATCAGATAGAAGATGCTCTGCTTAATCGCTTCAACAGATGGTAATTTGCAGCCAAAATTGTTCAATTTCACTCCCACACAAGCCCTACATAATGTTGCAGGGTAACATTCTCCAAAGAACACTTGCACCCGTACTCACTTGAACTATCAAGATTGAAATAGCATGTTTATATAGGGTCCCTTCTTAGACTTAGTTTGAAATGCTAAGAACACAAGGCTTCAATAAAATAGTATATACAAATGGGAAACTTTTAAAGATAAGAGAAAATCAACAAATAGGGTAAAAAAGGCATGGAAGATCTAGAAATACCTCATATGCAGTGCTAATCTCTTTAAATTTTTCAGTGGCTCCAGGTTCCTTGTTCACATCAGGGTGGTACTTTGGAAAAATGTAAACATAGTGTCAGCATTCAACAAAGTGAAAAGGATGGATGAATTTAAGGCTGCTTAGTAAGATAATAAAAAAAATTTTAAAAAAAAATCTCATGGATGAATAAAATATGTGCAAGTTCACCAACTACAACCACTACTGGGTTACATCAAACTACCGGTTATGCAGTAAACACAAGATTATTCAATTCAAGTACATCCTACATATAATCAACTGAGGTCAGATTAAACTTCCTTTGTTATTCAAATAGCAATATCATAATTGACCAAATAAAAAATAAAATATAAGAAAAAATCAGGTTAGATAAAAGGAAAGTCATCGAAATGCACAGCAGAAGTTCATCTTATTTACTGATACTCGTACTCCAGATAAACTTCTAAAACTATCCCTTGAATGTTAGAAGGGAACTTAACGTACTCAATGTTCAAAAACTAGTGACAATCAACTGATCTCATAAGCACACTAGAACCCAATCTGAGATTCAATTCAGAAAAAAAATTGGGTGTCAGTCCAAAAGACCCTGGCAAGCCTAACTCCTGAGTCATCACACATTGTATACAGCCTTTACAACTAAGCGGAACTACTCATTATCACAAAGTAAGAACAGGACTTTAATAGGATAAAATGGACCAAATTGTGGGCATTCTTCTAATGTCTAATGTGAGGCAGTTCCCAAAATCCTTCTTCAGACATTCTTTTATGGCCCGATTAGAAGTACACCAAATGGGATTGTTTATCCAAGTGGAGCAGCACTCCTCTCTCTTTCAGCCCTCAGTCAGTGCAGAAACAGAAACCAGAGTAAGCCAGAATCCATTTTCCCACTTTTCTATCCCCCAAGATCTGGGCATTCTTCTAATCTTTATGTGAAGCAGTTTAGCGTTTTTTTTTACAATTCCCGTGCCCTTATGTGGAAGTGCTCTATGCACAATCTCCGATGGTTCAATTGGAAATGCAACCAATGGGATTAGTTATGCAACTGGGGGCAGTACCCCTCCTCTCTGTTTCTGGCGGTGCAGAAACAGAAGCCTCAATCAAACTGGATTCTATTGTTCTACTTTCTCGGATAAGCATGGGAAGGTCACGTTCTCATCCCAATTAAGATATGAGGCAGCACACATCACATCTGTCACTAGAAGCCGAACATCAAACGCACAGCATGCCTGAAGTCACCCTGCACATTTAATCCGATTGGCTTCCAACGGCCCGCAGGTTTCTCACCTGCAATATGCGGATGATACGTTGTTGTTTTGTGAGGCTCAGTCTAGTTCAGTGGACAATATCCGCAAATTGCTAGTGTGTTTTGAGGCAGTCTCCGGTTTGAAGATCAATGTGGCGAAACCTGAAATATTGGATATTCATGTGGGGGAATAGGAGCTTCTAGATTTTGCTGATATCTTCGGATGCAAAGACGGTTCGTTTCCTTTTACCTATCTTGGCTTGCCGCTATGCATAGGGAAGCCGGCCATTCATCTTTGGGATAAGGTGATAGAGCGTATTGAAAGGAAGCTTATGGGTTGGAAGGGTCGGAATATGTCTTTTTTTTTTTGGTGGTGGGGGGGGGGGGGGGGGGGGGGAGGGGGGGGCGGTTAACTCTCATAAAGACGGCAATTTTCGAACATGCCTATTTATTTCCTTTCATTGTTTCGGTGCCCTAAGTTGGTTCTCTCGAGACTAGAAAGATTGAGATGGGATTTCTTTTGGAGGGGGGCTAGCGAAGGTAGGAAGTTCCATCTACTCAGGTGGGAAGAGGTGTGCAAGCCTTTTAAGGAGGGCGCGGCAGGCATTAAACCTTTGGGGGAGATGGATAGCACCTTGTTAAGGAAATGGGTGTGGAGATTTGCGGTGGAGGAAGGAAAGTTGGGAAGAGAAGTGGTGACATATAAGTATGGCACTCAGGATAAAGGATGGTTTACTGAAATCCACTTCGTTGTATAGGGCTTCGGTGGTCTGGAAAGCAGTTGCGGCATCCGAGCATTTGGTTCACAGGGGCATTTCTTTTGCAGTGGGAGATGGGAGTCAAACCGCTTATGGGTGGATGTTTGGTGCGGAAATCAAACGTTGCAGGTTATGTTCACGCATATTGCTCGTCTGGCTCCTGACCGTTTCTTTTCCGTTAAGGAGTGTTACTCAATTATGGGTGAGAAGGTAGTTTGGGCGCCGCCTTATCGCAGGAATTTATTAGAAGCAGAAATAGAGGAGGTTGTTAGTCTTCTCTAGGTGCTAAAGTTAGTCAGCATAGAGGATCAAAGGGAAGATTCGTTGGTGTGGTCCAAATCTGATTCTGGGATATTTCCAGTGAGATCTATGTTTGAGGAGGTAGTGGTTGTTGGGCAGATCTACCCTTCTCATCCATTCCATCATTGGTTCTACGGGGCTCCCCTGCGGGTGGCGGTGTTTGTTTGGTTAGTCGGTCGTAAGAGAATCTTCATGGATAACTTGAAGAAAAGAGTGATGGTTCTCCCTAGTGTTTGTTTCATGTGCATGGCGGATGAAGAAACAATAGATCATTTTTTTATTCATTGTTCGTTGGCCGGGAAAGTATGGAATCACTTTCTGTCGACTTTCAACTTGAGCTGGGTAATGTCAGGGACGGTAGATGAGCTGCTATGGGCTTGGCAAGGAGGCGGGGTGGGTAAAAGGAGGGAAAGACAGGTGGAGACTTACCATTATGGCAGTATTTTGGACCATTTGGGGAACTAGAAATGGTTGTTGTTTCAGGAATTCCCAGGTTAGGGTTGAGGAGGTTATCAGAAAAATCTCAACTCTTGTAGAGTATTGGGTCTGATTGGGTTGGGTGTGGGTCTTGTATTGTTTGCTCATTTTTGCGAGTTTCTTGTTGATAAAATTTTCGTTATCTCTCAAAAAAAAAATAGTGAGAAGCATCCAAGAACATATTTGATCATCAAAATATTGCCAAGGTGGACCCCATAGCCTCCATGGTTGAGAGATCTAAGCATCAAAACTGTTCTGGAGGATGGATTGAATCTACGATCTAGATGAGTTTTTACAAGCCAAATTGATGATCGGAAGGTCCAAAATATTAACCTATACATTTTGATGGGCCCCATATGTGGTCCCACATGTGGGGGTAGCAAAATTAGTCCTCTCCACAGGCTTGTAGTGGCCAAATGGTTCTGAGTTTAGAATTGCCTGGAGCAACAAGTATGTAGATTAAGTTTTCCTTGATTAAAAAGGTTCCTTTTATTTCTAAAAATCTTAGTTAGCTTGAGTCTTCATTTAGTTGGAAAAGCAACCATATATAATCATACATGTGAAGGATTGGAAAGGCAAGGATATATAATCATTTTTTTTTTCTGAAAATTATATGTAATCATACATATGAAGCAAAAGGTACAGCTGCACCTTTCGTTCCTGTAGCTATATGAAGGAAAAGGTACAGCTATTCCATAATAGTCAAATGAAATTGTTCTTTCTTGAGACTAGAAAGATCCCTTTTATGGTCTTCTGTGTTTTTTTTCTTTTTTTTTCTTTTTTTTTTTTTTTTTTGGAAGGTTGGTTTCCTGTCCTAGTTATCCGGCGTAAAGTAAGACTCTTCTAGGATTTGAGGAAAGACTCCACACTTATCCTCTCTTCTTCTGTTCTATCTATTCAATTGCTGTTTCCCTCTGTTACTGCTCCTATGTGTGATATTTCCGGAGACTTGGAATGTAACCAAGTCCCTACAATTTGCCATTTGTTTCCATATCTTGATCACTACACAAAGGTAAACCTGTAAACTTATTTGTGATCTGATTTCCTACAGAAATTGGATCTGCAGTGTTGATTTTGGATTTAGGTAAGGATCTGCAGTGTTGATTTTGGATTTAGGTAACTCAGTTTGCCATGAGAGCAAGTTCCTGTCTAGGAAATTTGTATTTTTTCTTTTCTTTTCTTCTCTCCTGTGTTTTCCTAGTCAACCGAATCCATAGCCCTCATCCTAATACCATCCCTCAAATCCTAATCCAGCTGCTTTTACATCTCAAAAAACCCTAAAATCAAATCCAAATTTATCTTTCAAAATTTTAAAAAAAAAATGTCTCCAAGTTTCTCACCCAGCTGCCATCCTACAAAAACACTAAGCACGTCCCAAATACACAACCATCTCAAACCAACACCCTTTCTAGCCCTACAGATCAAGCAGATCCCAAATACACAACCATCTCAAACCAACACCCTTTCTAGCCCTACAGATCTAACCATAGCTCTTAATTTATCCAAAGTTTCCATCTAAGCCCTAACCCAAACCTTTTAACCCCAACTGCAACATTTTGAATGCAGAAAACCCTTCCAGCAGCACTTACACATAAATCCTGCATACAGCCCCTAAACCCAATTTCCAAATCCCAGTACATCCTAAACCCAAAATCCTAGCCCTAAGTCCATATCCTAACCCTTTCCCAATCCCCAAATCCAACTTATAGCCCCCTAAAATTCCTTAATCCAAACCATACCACTTATAGAGTCACAAAACTCAACCCATAAACCCTATAGTCCCTGAGAGCAACCCATGGCCCCAATTCAGTCAACAGTCCCTAGCCTCCCCAATCTGAAATTTATAGGCCCTAAACTACCACCCAACGGTCCTAAGCCTATCCATATTCACCCACTATACACAGTCATAAACCCAGATAGCCCCTAATATGCAGGCCATTAGTCCACCCAACCCTTCCAGCCTATATTAAACCCTGAAACAGTAGATTTTGAGGCCATCAGATAGCCTACAGACCAGACCAGACCACCCACAGCTCAACCCACTAAAATTTTCCTGTAACTGTCCTGAAACATGTGAACAAACTGAACACTTCAAACCAGTCCCAGAATCTGTCCACAACCTGTCCACCCATAGTTGTCCCCAAATTTATACACCCGCCCCAGTCGCAAACGTAATCCCAACCCCATATAGCACAAATGATAGTCAGGATGATGTGAAGAGGTTGGTTTAACAAATGATGAAGAAGTTCAACTAATTGGGATAAGGCTTAGATGATGATGAGGTTCAATAAGATGGATGGTCAATCTTATAGGTCAAATGACATTGTCAAAGAAGTTGAAAAAGAGATATCTTCAATCCCCGAGGGCTTGTCAAGAGAGCAGATAGATTCAGAACGGAGTATGGATATGGGCAGCATCTCTCTAGACAAGCCGGTTTTCCCACCCTAGCCAGGGAAAATTATTCTTATTGATACAACCATTGTCCTTACCACAGAATACGATGCCAAGAACCCCAGTATCCTCAGCAAGAACCAGCTGCAGCACCGCCACCTAACCAAGATATCTCTATCTTGAGGCAGGACACCAACCACGCATTGATGATCCAATGAAGCGCTTGAAGGTAGAGAGAAAAGGCTATGGTGATAGGGTAGCTCTGCCCCAATACCTTCAGCTAGTTAAGATCAATGAAAGATTATTTTAGTTGGTACCAGATGACCAACAAGGTTAAGTTATGGTTCGTGGCAAGGTTAAGTTATGGTTTATGGCCCTAAATTTCAAAGGGTTAGCAAGAAATTAGTGGTACCAAGTCAAAGCATACTTGCAGCATAGCAGTCTTACTCCCATATGTATGTGGGTGGAAAACAAAGAGAGAATGAAAGAAAGGTTGCTGCCTCTGGATTATGAGGTTGCATCATTGGGGGATATTTTTGGGCATGGTACACCCATGGTGGAGCCTAACAAACAAGCAGTCCGTATCACTTAACCATGGTATGTACTTGTACAGACCTTAGTTTACTGTTAAAATTCCTCATTTTGAAATACACAGGTAACTACTTCCATATGATATAGTCAACAAATAAAGTGGAAATTGATACATTCTAACCTCCTTTGTTGGCATTCATTTAAGAGTACGACCTCCAAATTGCAATCCCATTACTTATCAGTTGGACTAAAGAGCTTTGCTAAGTGCACACGCGTGAGCAATGAAGCTCATGTACACACACAGATGAGCAAACATGGGACAATAGGTCCGAATCCAATCCATCCATCAGAACGGCACCACTGTATTGATGCCCTGGCCCAAGAATCAGGTTGATCTACTTGTCAGGTGGGTCACAGTTTGCAAAACAAAAGGTACAGCTCTGAAAAAATTGGCTGAAGTTTCTAAACAATCCACCTGTTTCCAGAATTGGGGCCCAGATGCTGAGTGGACCAGACTTACTTCTGGGAAACATGTACAAGGTCAAACCAACCTGATGCATGGATTGGATCTCACACCTATGTGTCATGCTGGCACATGTGTGGTGTGACATTGAACTTTATTGCAAAAGCATGTGCGCTTAACGAAGCTCCTAAGGATAAAGATAACTATGAACTAAGGGCTAATTCCTCAACATGAATTTTCTCTCTTTCTCTTTTTAAATGAATACAAGGAATCATCAATCGTTTCAGTCATTTCCCCTTGATTAAACTCAATGTTCATGATTCACTTCACTAGTGCATTATTACCATCAAAATACAACAAGTGGTGGCTATCAGATGGCCAAAACCCAACTGGTGAAAAAAGAAGATTGTGATCAGCATGATTTCATCCATTCACAAAGTGGTCTGCAATTTGTACGGTCGAGATTTCTGTGGCATGGGGGAATAGCCTTGCCTACAATTCTAGACATAATTTTCCGTGGAAAATAAAGAGAGAGGAAGAATAGGGCAATGCCAACCTGACGAGCGAGCCTCCGATAAGCAGCCTTAATCTCCTTGCTATTGGCGGACTTGGGAACCCCAAGAGTCGAGTAGTAATCAGAAGAGGCGCAGATGGAGAAACTCGTCTTTTTCTTCTTCCGCTTCTTACTGAAATCAGGGGAGGAGGGAGAGATGGAGGGAGCAGTCCAGAGCCTGTTGCCGCCGGTGAGGAAAGACCTGCTGAAGGGAGGGAATGACGAGTGCTGCAGCTCGGACCGTTTATTTGAAGGGGCGAATGAGAGAGAGGAGAGTGAAAGCGCCATCTTTTACTACTTTAGTGGAGCCTGTGCTCTTCTGATGTTTTTATTTTCATTGCGAGAGAGAAGGGAATGGGGCTGTTCTGCATATACCGTTCTGGAGTGGTGGGGATGATTGGGAAACGTTTATGGAGGAGAAGGCGTTGGCCAGTCGTCTCCCACACGTTTCTTCACAACAGCTACCTTCACACGTGGGGGCCGTGTATCGTGTGGGATGCATTACGGATGCAAAATTGCAGATGACCCAGCCATGGGCGCGGATTAGGTGTTACCCGGGTAACACCCACTAAGATGTTACCCCCACCTGTCAGCAGATAGTTGGAGGGACAGGCGTGTGGAAAACACATGTACAGTTAGTAAACTAATGGTGTTAGCTTGGGCATTTCTCTCTCCTGTGTTGTCTTTTTAGATTTTAAAAAAAAAAAAAAGATGTTACCCGCACCTGTCAACGTATGGTTGGAGGGACGAGCGTGTGGAAAACACGTGTAGAGTTAGTAAACTAACGGTGTTAGCTTGGGCATTTCTCTCTCCTGTGTTGTCTTTTTAGATTTTGACAACAAAAAAAAAAACTCTCTTTTTCCATTCTCTCCCTCCCTCTCCCTTTCCATATCATCTCTCCAACAGACTCTCTTTTTCTGTTCTCTCCCTCCCTCTCCCTTTCCATATCATCTCTCCAACAACCCACACAGCCACAGCTCACGCAGCCACAGCCCACGCAACCACGCATCCCAATAGCAGCTCTCTCTCTCTCTCTCTCTCTCTCTCTCTCTCTCTCTCTCTCTCTCTCTCTCTCTCTCTCTGTATATATATATATATATATATACACACCCAATATCGAATGTTAAAACCTTAATTAGGGTTTTGCAATGGTGGCTTTATTTGGGGGATTTCATTTTCCAATACATATATATATATATATATATATATATATATATATATATATAGAGAGAGAGAGAGAGAGAGAGAGAGAGAGAGAGAGAGAGACCTGCTGTTGGGATGCGTGGCTGCGTGGACTGTGGTTGCGTGGGCTGTTGGAAATATGATATGGAAAGGGAGAGGGAGGGAGAGAACAGAAAAAGAGAGTCTGTTGGAGAGATGATATGGAAAGGGAGAGGGAGGGAGAGAACAGAAAAAGAGAGTTTGTTGGAGAGATGATATGGAAAGAGAGAGGGAGGGAGAGAACGGAAAAAGAGAGTTTCTTTTTCTTTTTTTTTTTCAAAATCTAAAAAGACAACACAGGAGAGAGAAATGCCTAAGCTAACACCGTTAGTTTACTAACTCTACACGTGTTTTCCACACGCTCGTCCCTCCAACCATACGCTGACAGGTGGGGGTCACATCTTAGTGGGTGTTACCTGGGTAACACTTTATTTGGGGGATTTCATTTTCCAATACATATATATATATATATATATATATATATATATATATAGAGAGAGAGAGAGAGAGAGAGAGAGAGAGACCTGCTGTTGGGATGCGTGGCTGCGTGGGCTGTGGTTGCGTGGGCTGTTGGAAATATGATATGGAAAGGGAGAGGGAGGGAGAGAACAGAAAAAGAGAGTCTGTTGGAGAGATGATATGGAAAGGGAGAGGGAGGGAGAGAACAGAAAAAGAGAGTCTGTTGGAGAGATGATATGGAAAGAGAGAGGGAGGGAGAGAACGGAAAAAGAGAGTTTCTTTTTCTTTTCTTTTTTCAAAATCTAAAAAGACAACACAGGAGAGAGAAATGCCTAAGCTAACACCGTTAGTTTACTAACTCTACACGTGTTTTCCACACGCTCGTCCCTCCAACCATACGCTGACAGGTGGGGGTCACATCTTAGTGGGTGTTACCTGGGTAACACCTAATCCGCGCCCCCCAGCCATGGACGGACGCGGATTTCCTGCCAAAGCCTTTCACAATAAGTTCTTGAGCTGAGAATCTATGTGGGGCCCACTGTGATGTTTCTAAGAAATCCACGCCGTCCATACATTTTGTGAGATCGATTTAGGATGTGAGACCAAAAATGACCCGGATCGAATACTCAAGTGGGCCGAAAACGTGAGGATTGAACGTCCACAATTGAAATATTTGTGGGGCCACAAAAGTCTTGAATCAGGCTAATATTTGTGTTTTCAGTTCATCCCAGCAGGAATGACATTATGAAAGTTATGGATGGCATATAAACATCACTGTGGACCCGGGGAGGTTTCAACGGTAGAAATTTTCTTACCCACCTTTTCCTTTAGTGCGGCCCACTTGAGTATTGGATCCGGGTCTTTTTTATTAGCATGGCCTAAATTAATCTCACAAAACGGATGGACCGTGTGGATTTCTCACAAACATCAATGTGGGCCCGAGATAGATTCCCAGTGCAGGAACTTCCTGTAAAAGCCTTTGGCAGGAAATCCGCATCAGCAGCAGATAAGCTGGTGTACCGCACACCAGCGTCCTCGCTGGTGTATTGCCGTCACCAAGTTTTGTGGCCCCACCATGATGCCACCATGATATGCGTTTTATATCCCAACCGTCCGTCCGGCGGGCGACATCGTTATAAGGCTTTAATCCAAAAAATAAGACAGATCCTAACATCAAGTGGACCACACTACAGAAAGAAGTGGGAGATTGAACGTCTTCCATTGAAACCTTCTTGGGTCATAGAAGTTTTGGATCAATCTGATATTAATTTTTACCCTTCATCCAGGCCCCTATGACCTTATGAACAGTTTGGATGGCAAATAAACATTATGGTGGGCCCTAAAAATGTTTTAACAGTGAGGATCATTGTCCCCACTGCCTTTTATGTTGTGGTCCATTTGAGATCTTGATATGACTCTTTTTTGGATCATACCCTAATATGATCTTTTCAAATAGATGAACGTTGTAGATATATTAAATACACCATTGTGAAGCCCACGGAACCTTGATCTTCTATGGATACGATCACGGAAGCCCTCCTCTGAGCTTGACACGTACCCACACTAGCAAGGTAGAACGTGGGGTCCACTTTGATCTATGTTACTTATATCCAGACCATCCATCTATTTTGAAAACTCATTATAGGCCATTATATCATAAATGAATCAGATCCAAATCTCAAGTGGACCATAATATAGGAAATAGTGATAATCGACCATTAAAATTTTCTCATGGGACACAAAATCTTTGGATGAACCTGATATTTGTGCGGTCTCTTCATCCAGGTATTTGTGACCTTATCAACAATTTGGATGGAAATAAACATTTTGGTGGGCCCCCTGAAGTTTTTAATGGTGAGGATTCAATCAAGACTATTTCCTATTGTATGGTCTCCTAAGATTTGGGTCTGCATCATTTTTGGGGTCATGCCCTAAAACGAGCTTTCAAAATAGATGGATGGTGTGGATTAAGGAACGTACATCACAGTAAGCCCCACGGTTAGGTAACCACCGACTTCAGTGGATCCGGGGATCCACCCAAATTGCTCCTAGTGTAGGGCACACCAGCCAATCAGCAGTCCGCCAGATCAGGGAGTTGCCGAGATTACAAAAAAAAAAAAATGCAAGATAAAAGCTTTGATGCTTCGGTAGTGTGTAATGGATGATACGCAGTCACCAATAAGTTACTGAAAATTACATACTTGGAATGCAAGTGGTGTCTAAATTATGGTGCCTAGTTTTGATGCATCATGGCCCACAAATTAAGCTTATTCAATTACCTTGCTATCAGATTGGTGAAATTTTATTATACGGTTTAAAAAGGAAAAATATCTAATAGTCTTGTCTCGACATTCTTACGGCTCGCTTTGGAGCTTATATTTATGATGCATTGAATTCCAAATCACAATTACACCCCATTCCAGATATTCACTGAATTCAAAACTAGAAATACTTTTTAAATTCTATAATTGTTGTAAATACGATTATTATGTCAATGTCCACGTAAGATAGTTTTTCTTTGTATTGAATACCTAATCTCGTTTCGATAAAAGAGTTTAGTACGAAGGTTAAACTTAACTTATAAATAAGCGTGCCTCCTTCTTATTGGGACGTTATCAGCACGAGGCTTTAACCAACTAAGCTCTAACTAATCTTTTATCTTCCAAACAATTAAAAGAGGTAAGGTTTTTATTCTCATGCAAGTCACATGAGAAGGGTTTTGCTTCTCTTTTTTTTTCATGCAAGCCAAAAGATTTGACCCCAGACATAGCCCATACCTCATGCAAGTCACATGAAAGAGGTTTTTCTTTTCATTTTATTCTCATGCAAGTTAGATGATCATGGCTCTTACTAAGGATAACTTATGTCTCAGAATTCCAGGATTTAAAAAGCCTCATTCCGAACCATATCTTTTATTTATATTGTTTTATCATAAGTAAATTATTTTCGTTACTTAATTATTAATGTTAAATAAGACCTAAAGTTTCATAATTATTATTTAGATTTGGGACCTAAAGTTTTCGAATTATTTATAAATTAAACCTGAAATTCCAATGAAAACACACACACACACACACACACACAATTAAAATCTGAAGTTTTGATTACTCAGCAAAGACTTAAAAGTCCTATGAATGCTAAAATCATACTGAATCAGAAATTCAACAATTTTATATGTTGAACCAAAAGTTCTCACAAATTAATCAATAGAATCCGAAGTTTTAATGTATTAAGTCAACTTCTAATTAAAGGAACTCGAAGTTCTAATTTAATAGATTGAGAACCTGATAGTTCCAATTATTTCTGATTGAATTATTAGTCATGATTATTTTTTACCATAGTATATTCCTAATTTTACTTTTATTTATTGAACAGTTCACAAAGGGATGACGAATATTATAAAACTTGAATTCAAAGCTCTCGAACTATCCGCGGAGAACTATATATTCCTGGATATTGAAATCCATCTCAAATTCCTAAGCAACACTATATCCCAGCAGGATAGGGCTAAAGCCCTCATTTTTTTAAGGCATCATATACATGATGATTTAAAAAGTGAGTACTTGACTGAAAATGATCCAATGAAACTATGGAACTCCCTAAAGGGGCGTTATGACCACTAGAAGTTGGTCACACTACCAAATGCACACCATGAGTGGCTAAATGTCAGATTCCAAGATTTTAAATTAGTAACTGCTTACAACTCTGTCATGTTCATAATTAACTCCAAGTTAAAGCTATGTGGGAAAACGACAGAGGATGAAGATATGCTAAGAAAAACCTTCTCCACCTTTCACGCCTCGAACTTGCTCCTGCAGCAGCAATATCGAGAGCGTCAGTTCAAGAAATACTCTGATTCTCATCTCTTATCTCCTAGTCACTGAGCAAAACAATGACCTACTGATGAAAAATCATATTTCCAGACCCATTGCATCTGTAGCACTTCCACAAGTGAATGTTAACTCTGCTCAGCGCCGTTGACGATGTCGTGGCAACACACGTGGAGGTCAAGGCAAGCTAAGAAGAGATGGCCATCTTAACATGGGCTCATGAAGAAACACAAACATAAAAAACTATCAGAACTGGAATGTTGTCAATAACAAACGGAACAACCATCCAGCTCCTCCAAACATATTGAATGATGTTTGCCACAGATGTGGTCATAGTGGACATCGGTCACGTACCTGCCATATGTCCAATAAAAAGGTAGAATAATATCAAGCCTCAAGAAAAGAAATGGAAACCAATAATGTGGAAAGCCTGACAGACCATTGGATGGATGATAATACCCACCTCAAATACGATGACTTCTTTTACAATGAAGATATAAAGCCTATCGATAATGAGACTTTCAAAACCATGATTAGAGAACTCTTTGGGATGGTCCTGAATACCTGAGATTATTTTTTATTTGTTTATGCTTCTATTCAGTTTTGAGACAATTATGTTAGTGTTTATCCTCAAATTTATTTTTATGCCTTTACTTTGGATTTTTTTTTTCTTATTCTTCTTTCATATATTGAGATTACTTGCATAATCCTTATATTGAATGATTTTCTTTGTCTATCTTTAAAGGTATAGATTAGAATGTTAACGCAAGCGATGACATTTGTCTAGTAGACAGTGCAACGACCCGCACTATTTTGAAAAACTATAAGTTTTTCTCGGACTTGTAAGCAATGCCGTTAAAGTTTCTACAATAGCTGGATCTGTTGAAATCATTGACGGCTTTAGAAGAGCCCATGTGGTGTTGCCAAATGTTACTCACCTATTCATACAAAATGTTTTATACTCAAGAAATTTCAGAACAAATTTGCTTAGTTGTAAAGACATAAGAATAAATGAAAATTATATTGAAACAAGTAATGAAGGTAACAAAGAGTTTCTTTGCATTACTTTTAGTGTTAAAAACTAGAAGATTACACTAAAAAAACTTTCTGCACTATATATGGGGTTATATCATACAACTCTTAGCGTAGTCGAATCACACTCCGTCATAAGCCCAAAGTTCCATGATCAAAAAATTATATTACCGTGGCATGATCGTTTGGGTCACCCAGGATCCAGTATACTAATTAGGATCATAAATAACTCTAATGAATATAATTTATCAAACCATCATCTTGACCTACCTTGCGATCGTCTATGTACACCCTATTCTAAGTAAAATTGATCACCAAGTCTTCATTTCTCAAAATAACATCCGAGTCACCATCATTTCTACAAAGGATATAAGGTGACATTTGCGGTCCAATTCACCATTCTAGTGGACCTTTTAAATATTTTATGATTTTAATTGATGCCTCTACACGTTGGTCATACGTTTGTTTGCTATCCACTTGAAATTTAACTTTTGGTAGATTACTTGTTGAAATCATCAAACTTAAAGCGCATTTTCCTGATCAACTCATTAAATTCATTCGATTAGATAATGTAAGAGAACTTACTTCTCAAGTCTTCAATGATTATTGTTCATCATAAGGGATTGATGTCGAACGTCAGTATCATATGTCCATACTCAAAATGGTTTAACAGAGTTTTTAATCAAACGTTTGCAACTCATTGTAAGACCTTTACTAATGTAATCTAAATTACCCGTCTCTGTTTGGGGACACGCGATATTACACGCGGGTAAATTAATTAAACCCAGGCCAACTGCTTACCACCATTTTTCACCTTCACAACTTGTGTCAGACTGTCAACCCAACATTTCATTCTCGCGTAATTTTGGTTGTGCAGTACTGGTACCCATCCCACCACCACAACGTACCAAAATGGGTCCCCAACGTCGTTTGGGAATATATGTTGGTCATGATTCACCCACTATAATTCGTTATATTGAACCAGTAACATATGACCTGTTTACCGCTAAGTTTGTGGATTGCCATTTTGATGAGACACTCTTCTCGCCGTTGGGGGAGGAAAGAACATATCTGAAGTATGACTTGTTCCTACTAAACAACCCGTTCTTGAAGAACAACAAGAATTATCGTGCGATATTTTCACTCTGTCTCATTTGAACCCATGTATCGCTCAATGTGAAAAAGAGATACGAAGGATATTGCATCCTTAGGAGATTGCGAATCAAATGCTTGAAGCATTCAATGATGCAGCCAAAGTGACTAAGTCACACGTGTCAGCTGCAAATGTACCAGCTCGAATTAATATCCCAGTAGGACAAACTTTGAGTTAAGCGGCAAATGAATCTGCTACATGCCAAAAGCGTGGCAGACCTATAGGTTTCAAAGATTCAGCTCTCCGGAAGCGAAGATCAAATGAAAAATCATGCCATAATAACACTCCAGTAGATATTATACACAATGTTCTTAATGAGATTATGAATAAAAGATCAAATTCATCTGAAACTCCAGAAGAGGATATTGTCCCTGAAAAGACATAAGTCCCTAAAGTAACTATACAAGCTCCTGAAGAGGAAAATGTACCTAATAACAACAATGAGATCTCTATATTTTATACATATTCAGGAGAAATGTGGGATCACAAAGAGATAATCATTGATGACATATTTTCATTTGCAGTAGCTACTGAAATATCAAAGGGCGACAATGATGATGACGACGATGAACCATACAACATCAATGAATGTCGACATAAAAGTGATTGGCAAAAATGGAAAGAGATTATTCAAGAAGAATTGAGTTCTCTTGAAAAATGTTGGGTGTTTAGACCTATAATACAAACCCCAAAAGATATTAATCCCGTCGGTTACAAATGTGTGTTTATAAGAAAGTGAAATGAGAAAGATGAAATCGTTAGATATAAGGCACGTCTTGTGGCAAAAGGTTTCCTGAAAAAATTCAGGATTGACTATGAAGAGACATATTATCCAGTCATGGATGCAATATATTTCGTTACTTAATAAGTCTCATAGCTTCTAAAAAACTCGATATGGGACTAATGGATGTAGTAACCGCATATTTATATGAAAATTTAGACACTGACATTTATATGAAAGTCCCTGAAGGATATAAGTTTCCTGAAGTAGAGTCTAAAAGTATGTACTCGATAAAACTACGATGTTCATTATATGGTTTAAAGCAATTCAGAAGAATGTGGTATAAACGTCTTAGCAAATATTTGACAATGAAAGGATATAAGAACAATCACATTTGCCTGTATGTTTTTATAAAGAAATATGAGAAATGATTTGTCATTGTAGTAGTTTATGTTAATGAGATGAATTTAATTGGGTCTCCTGAACAGCTCAACAAAATTATTGAATACCTAAAAAAGGAATTCGAAATGAAAGACCTTGGGAAAACTAAGTATTGTCTCAGCCTACAGATCGAGCGCAGTTCTAGCGGAATATTAATCCACCAGTCAAAGTATACTGAAAATGTCCTAAAGCGATTTAACATGGATAAAACACACCGTCTCAATACGCTCATGGTCATCCGATATTTGAATATTAAGAAAGATCCATATCGTCCTAAAGAGGATGATGAGGTAATCATTGGACCAGAAGTCCCATATTTGAGTGTTGTTGGTGTACTACTATATTTAATACAATGTACGAGACTAGACATTACATTTTCAGTAAATCTTTTGCCAATATATAGTTCCGCTCTAACTCACAGGCATTGGATTGGTCTCAAACATATTATTGGATACCTACGAGGAACGATTGACATGGGATTACTTTATTCAAATGATAAATTTAATGGTCAACTTCCAGTTGTTTATGCAAATGCTGGTTACCTATTCAACCCTTACAAGGGACGATCACGGACAAGTTATGTATTAATTAGTAATAATGTTGTTATCTCATGGAGATCTACTAAACAAACCCTGATAGCTACTTCTTCCAACCACGCAGAAATACTAGCACTACATGAAGCAAATAGAGAATGTGTTTGGCTGAGATCATTGGTTCGGCTTATCCGAAGCAATTGTAAATTACCTCTAACAACAAATATTCATACCATTATCTATGAAGACAGTGGTGCATGCATAGCTCAAATCCAAGAAGGATATATCAAGGGAGACAGAAGTAAGCACATCTCACCAAAGTTCTTCTTCACACATGAACTCCATAAGAGTTATGAAATTGAAGTCAGGCAAATCCACTCTTGCGATAATCTAGCGGACCTCAACAACTCAGACTAGAACACTAAATCATCACGTTTTCTGAGGAGGATGCGAAAGGGATCCATTTCCCTCATGATGATGTGATCGTGGTACACTAAGAGTGTCAAATTACAAGACTCACATAATTATGCTGGATACAGGGAGTTCAGCAGGCATCATATACACCTCTGCGTATGACAGTATGAATCTATCAAGAAGCCACCTCAAGCTAGTCAAGACTCTACTAATGGGATTCAGGGGGGAATTCATCGAGCCGAAAGGAAGCATCGACCTTCCTATCATCTTTAGAGAGTCCCTTAACAAGATTAATGTAATGGTGAATTTTTTAGTAGTAGACCGCAAGTCGACCTACAACGCCATTTTACGCCGATCATCCATGACTAAGCTCAGGGCCACGCTTGCGCCCTACTACTTATGTATCAAGTTCCCCACACCTCCTGGGGTCGGTGTAGTCAAAGGAAGCCAATCTGAGGCCCACATGTGTTATGAAATTATGCTGCAGGAAGACAAGGCGAAACGAACTGCCCCCGTCCTGGCTTTAACTGCTCCTCCTCAGAATTTCCATCCAGAAGAAAGCACTCCCCTGGATCCTAGGGGTGACGACATTCGAAGAAGCTCCCTGACCGAGGACTTAGTTTTAGTCAAGATATCCGCCGAGGACCTTTCAAGATATGTACAAATCGGCTCAGCCCTGGGACCAGGAACCAAATACAATTCACAGAGTTTCTCACCGAGCATTAAGAAGTCTTTGCATGGTCCCACAAAGATATGCCTGGCATTGATCTTGGCGTCCTTGTCCACCGTTTGTAAGTGGACCCCAATGTTAAACCCGTACAACAGGAACAGTAGGCATTTAACCAAGAAAGGCAAGTGGCCATAAAGGACGAAGTCGATAAGCTACTCTAAGCAAATATTATCGAGGAAGCTGATTATTCAGAGTGGGTGGAAAATGTAGTTTTAGTAAAGAAGGTGAATGGAAAATGAAGCATGTGTGTGGATTATACAGACCTTAATAAAGCCTGCCCTAAGGATAGTTTTCCAACACCAACAATTGATCAGCTTGTTGATGCAGCTGCCGGTTACGCGTTCCTTAGCTTCATGGACACATACTCCAGTTATAATTAAACTTTCATGCATCAGCCAGTGATAAGTACCTAATATTGTATAATTAACCCTGGTTGTTAAGGGCATTATCATTGTTTTTCTGGTTAATTATCCCTCATTAGGTGAATTTTTTGTCTTCAGGTGATCAGGAGAGGTTGGACAAGATCTGAGCCAATCAGGGCAATTAAAGGCCATAAAGTGATCAAGATAAAGTATGTGGCGATCTTGAAGGAAGTCGAACCGTAAAGATCGAAGGACCATCATGTTCTACGGTTTGGATGGTCAAGATTGGATGTCCACATGTAGGGCCAACCGTATGTGCATTAAGCAAGTGGAAACATTTCCACCATCACACGTAAAGTGACAAGGTCTCAGCCCTCACATGTGCCAACATTCACACGTCTAGCAAGGTGGGCCATGCTTTCGACAGTTTCAAACCAGCTATAGTGGACCCACTGCAATCTTAGCCGTCCATCAAGAAAACAATAGTAATGGGTGGCCATCTCATCCAACACCTGCAATGGAAATCAGATCCTTCATCAACGGTCAGCACAACAACTCATGAAGGAACTCCAATCCACCGGCCATCTTCAAGCCAAGGACCACACGTGCAAGATGGAGTTCTCAGCTGTCCACGTGCATCACAAGTGTTGTACATCACTACAAGATCCAGTCGTTCATCCACCTCCAGCGTGATCAAGTGGACCACACCATCCATCCACTCCATCAAGCTGCAGTGAACCCCACCATCAGGATCATCCTCCACCAGATCTGCATCAACTCAGTCGTCCATCAAGGACAGCTACTTGATCTCCAGCCGTCCAACACGCCTCCAGCTGATCTCCTGCGTCCAGCCCATCGGCCCATCAGCACACGTGCTGACCTCCATGGAATTCCACCAATCCACCGTCCAAAGTGGACCCCACAATCTCCAGCAGTGAGCGTCCGTCCAAGCACAGCAGCAAATCCTCCAGCAGCAGCCGTCCAAGGTGGACCCCACAACTGACGGTGTGATCTTCACCGTCTAAGTAAGGCAGCAGCTGACCGTCCAAGGTGGACCATCTCCAGCTGACCGTCTAAAGGTTCACCCCATCATCACCGTCCAATAGCACATTAGCTGGACACCATTCATCCAACTTCAGCCGTCCAATTGATGAAGGCCTGCAACACCCAGCAGAGACAGCAGCCGTTCATCCAGATCTCATCAGCATCTGAACCGTCCACTCCCAGCCTTCCTTCATCTCCATCATCGGCCAGCTTCATCTTAGCTGTCCAGTAAAGGTGGACGTCTTCCAGCCCACACGTGCAGCACATGCAGAGCAATCCGTCCATCAAATGCAACTCCAGTCGTCCAAACAGTGGACGTACGTCCAGGCCTCCACACCTCCAGCCGTTCATCAGTCCAGCCACTGGACCCTATCTCAACAAGCAGCGTCCCACCGTCCAGCACTTCCATGCAGCAATGGACGGTTTTCTCCATTCCACCATCCAGCTGCCTTGCTGATCCACCGAAGCAGTTGTCCAAGCTGATCATCAGCTCTATCCATACAGCTCAAGTGGGCCACCTTCTGATGCTTATCAGCTCCAAAGCTCCAGCATCCAACCATCTCAATGGTCACCATCTTCATCTCTACCGTCCAGCAGTGGATAACCACAGTTGATACTTATCCAGGCCACGGTCTTCAACCCTTCATCATCCAACAGTGGTGAACATCATCATGCCCACATGTACAATAGCTGGAGATCTCCACCAACCATCCATCTCAGCTGGCCTCTATCATCAACGATTAACTTCACTCGTGCCAATGGAGGACTTCGCCATCGTCCACCTTAACCAGTTGATGGAAACTCATCTCATCTTCAGTCGTCCAACAAACTGAACTCCGGCACCATATAGTTATGGACCCCATCTTTAATGAACGGTTCAGATTGTCTAAATTCTTCATGTGGACCCAGTCAACTCCAACTCATGTGGACCCAGTTAACTCACCTAGTTATCTTCCCTCCTTGGGCCAAGCAAATGCTCTCTCCATCCTCTTACATCCATGAGCTCCAAACTAAAAAGAAAAGTTTGCTTTGGGCATTTTCAAGCCTAACTCCTAACCCAAACCTAAAAGGCAAATCTATTGGCTTGGAAGTGCCACATCATCATCCAAGTCTAACTCCAAACCCAAAGCTAAAGAACTTTTGCTTGGAGTGCCACCTAGGCTTAGAGCTTCTCATGAGGCTATAAAAGGAGCTCCTCTCCTTCTCATTCTAATCATCCCATAATCCAATTTCCTTTCTTTTCTTTCTTTCTTTCTTAACGTAGAGTAGTGTAGAATTTTCTTTCTTAGTGAGTTTTAGTCTTCCATTGTAGCATGGTTGGCTAAACCTCTAGCTAAGGCTTGGGGTGAAGCCTTTAAAGAAATTTGTAAGCTTTGGTTCGTTTGGTTCAACAGTTGTGCTTGAATGTTAGAGTTCTCTTTGGTTGATTGTTTGGTTATCCACCTCGGCAGATGCTATTGTTGTGTAAGCCCCTTGATCCATCGTCGACTCCGAGCATATTGGATGCTTGAGATCCCTTGCACACCAATTAGTTAGTTTATGATCGATAAAGTCCCTTGATCCATCGTCGACTCCGGGCACGTTGGATGCTTTGGATTCCCTACGATCATCGAGCTAGTGCAGGTAAAGTCATCGATCTGTAAAATCCCTTGATCCATTGTAGACTTCGAGCACATTGGATGCTTTGGATTCCCTGCAATCGATAAATGAGATCTTAAGGTTTGGATCGGTCAATCAAAGCCTCCTATCTTGTAAGTATGCATTTGATCGTATGATTTGTGATCTTATCAGTTGACTTGTTGGCAAAGTTGTTAATCTGTACAATTTCTTGATCCATTGTCGACTCCGGGTACAGTGGATGCTTAGAATTCCCTGCGATCAACTAACGAGTGCTTCATGGTCAAATCAATCGGTTTAGATCACCATCCTTTATGAAATATGCAAATGGTTATAACAGCTTTATCTTCCGATTGGAACGGATCTTTATTCGATTCCAATTGAGTTATAGTTGGACCAATGAATCAAACTTTGTGGATAAATCAAAGGTGGATCCCTAATGCCTTAGCCCCTTTTTCTATTTTTGTCTTTCATCACACACAACTTGTTCCACTCTCGTAGATAAACCAGATTTCATCTCTCTCACCTAAACTAATTCCTCTAAGTGCTCTTAACCTCAATCCCTGTGGTTCGACCTTGGTCTCACCGAGTATTTTTTTTACTTTGCTACCTGCACTTGGGTGTGCAATCTTCGAGTTGTAGCAGTCGGACAGACAGGCAAAAAACATCCTTCATCACTGACAGGGGGCTTTATTGTTATAAAGTCATGCCGTTCGGCTTGAAGAATGTTGACGCCACATACCAACGCCTCATGAACAAAATGTTTACTGATCAGATTGGCCAAACTATGGAGGTTTATGTTGATGATATGTTGGTGAAGAGCATCACGAGGATCACCCCTCATATCTCTGCGAAATGTTTCAAATTCTATGGCGATATAAGATGAAGTTAAATCCCTTGAAGTGCGCCTTCGGTGTAATTTCTGGAAAATTCTTCAGTTTTATGGTTGGTCAGCGAGGAATTGAAGCAAATTTAGAGAAGATACGAACCCTCTTAGAGATGAGCTTCCCAAAGATCGTGAAGGGCATATATCGATTAGTGGGACGTATTGCCTCCCTCAGCAGATTCATTTCCAGCGTATCCGATAAATGCCCACCCTTCTTTAAGCTTTTGAAAGGGTCACAAAAAATAGTACAATGGTCAGACGAGTGCGAGAAGGCTTTTCTCTAGCTCAAGGAATACGTGGGTGCTCCTCCGGTACTTTTAAAGCGTATCCCTGGTGAAGAGTTAATTTTGTACTTAGCAGTTTCTGCCATGACCATTAGTGCCACATTAAGAAGAAATGATAACGGCGTGCAAAAGCATGTTTATTATGTTAGTCGTGCAATGGTAGATGCTACGACTAGATATTTAGAAATTGAGAAGTTTGCCTTAGCTCTGGTCACCTTAGCTAGGAAGCTTCGACCATATTTTCAAGCGCATACAATAATGGTCCCTACGAATCAGCCTTTGTGGCATGTTTTACAAAAACCCCATGCTTCGGGAATGCTGGCAAAGTGGGTTGTGGAATTGAGTGAATATGATGTAAAGTTTTGCCCACGTACGATAATTAAAGGACAAGTTGTTGCGGATTTCATTGCAGTGTTTACGTTCCCAGTTCCTCAGCAACCAGCTAAGCCCTATTCTCCCAAGCCACTAGTATGGACTCTGTTCGTAGACGGCTTAGCCAGTTCTCAGAGAAGTGGGGCTGGACTGATTCTGATTGCTCCCGACGAATCAAAGTTAGAATACGCACTCTGCTTCAGCTTCTCAACATCCAACAACTGAAGTCAAATATGAGGCTCTTTCGGTTGGAGTCCGCTTAGCCAAGGCAATGGGAGTCCTCAGCTTAAAGATATACAGTGATTCCCAGCTTGTGGTGAATCAAGTTACCGATGAATTTGAAGCCAGAGGCAAGAAGATGGTTGCATACAGGACATAAGCCCTAGATTTGTTAAAAGATTTCCATAAATACGAGCTTGTTTAGATTCCCAGAGAGAAAAAAAAGATGGCCGATTCACTCGCCAGGCTCGACTCAACATCAGATGGCGACCTTTCTCGGACCATCCCCGTTGACTACTTGGCTGAGCTGAGTATCATACTGAGCAAGGCCAAGGAAACATTTTCGATTTGTCAAACTTCATGCTGGATGGATCCAATCATCCAATATCTTTAGATGGGGCAACTCCCCAAAGACAAGAAAGAAGCTCGGAGATTGAAGTTTCGTGCTTTGAGGTATTTTTTGAAAGAGGGAACCCTTTATAAGCGAGGATACTCCCCATCACATATGAAGTGCCTCCACCCCATGGAAGCTGATTATGTCCATAGAGAAATCCACAGAGGAGTATGCAAAAACCAATTGGGGGGCCGATCAATGGCTTATAAAGCAATCAGGCAAGGATACTATTGGCCCACAATGAAGGCTAACGCCATCCAGTTTTTGAATAATTATGATAGGTGTCAGCATTTCGCTAAGATTCTGCAAAAGCCTCCTACGAACATCACTCCCATGGCAAGTCCCTGACCCTTTGCTCATTGGGGGATCGATGTTATTGGCCCTCTGCTAAAGGGAAAGGGACAGATAAAATTTGCCATTGTAGCATTGGATTACTTTACAAAATGGGTTGAAGCCGAAGCCCTGACAACAATTACAGAGAAGCTGGTTATCAAGTTCATATGGAAGTTGATCGTCTGCTGCTTTGGAATTGCCCACCCCATCATTATTAATAATGGGTAACAATTTGATAATAAGAAAGTTCAGGGATTTATGTGAAGAATGGAAGATACAACATGTGTTAACTGCACCATATCATCCCCAAGCAAATGGCCAAGTTGAAGTGATAAACAAGATCATCAAGCACCACTTGAAGACCAAGCTAGAGGAGCATAAGGGTGCCTGGCCCGAATGTTTGTTTAAAGTTCTGTGGGCCTACAGAACGACTGCCTAGACTTCTACAAGAGAAACCCCTTTCTCACTTACTTTTGGTGCCGAGGCGGTCGTCCCCGTAGAAATCGGAATGCCCTCCTATTGCACAGAGCATTTCCAGCCGGATTAAAACGAAAAAGCTATGAATTTTCAGCTCAACATGTTAGAAGAGGAAAGAAATCAAGCACTGCTTCGCCTTATGGCTCATCAACAAAGGGTAGCTTGGCATTACAATTCTCGGGTCAAGGCAAACCCTTCCATGTCGGCGATATCATCCTCAAACGAATTATTCTGAGCACTAAGGATCCGGACCCTCGAGCTTTTCGGGCCAAATTGGGAGGGACCTCACAAGATTGGGGAAATGATCCAGCCCGGGACTTATCGCCTTGAAACTATGAAGGCAAGGTCATTCGTCGCCCTTGGAATTCGATCAATCTGCAAAGGTATTACCAATAAACCGTTAGACGATTAAAATTGTAAAAAAGAATTTCATGCCCGATCAAAGTGAAATGATATTGATTTCATTCCCCTTTTTCAATCATTCTTTTGGACCAGAATACAATGCTCTGTAACCCATATCCCCAAAGGATTTGAGGTTCTAAGTAGAAACGCATGACGTTACTCGACCGAGTACTTTTTCTCTGATAAGAGATAATGTTCAAAGACTTAGTTGGCGGATCAATTCGCCCAAGGGAAGAAAGGGTCAATTTATGGCGTCCTCTGACTAAGCACAATCTGCTCAGACGGACTGATAGATAAGCACAACTTGCTTGACTTAAAAAATTAATCCAGCACATAACAAAAGGAAAATTAGCAACAAAATGATCAAGTAGAAGAAAAAGTTCTTTCATTCAATATTCTGCCTTAGGGCGATACAAAAAAGAAAGAAAGAAGGAAGAACAATAAAAAACCATTCTAAAACGATAGAGTGGGAGTCTTCAGCAACCGTTGGCTCTGTACCTTCAGCGACGGTGGTCGGACTAGAGGATACAGCGGCTGAGGCCACAGGCGCAGTCGTAACCTCCTCCCCAGCATCGGGAACTTTAGTCATCACCGTTATCTCTTCTTCTGCTTCAGCAGCTTTTTCCTCTGTAAGAGCATCCGCTTCAGGGTCATCAAAACCCGAGAGGACCAGAGCAGCATGCAACATCGCAATTGCCTTAAGGGCTCAACTCCGTGTAGAAGTATATATCTAGATCCGATGCTCAAGGAGGATTGCTGAAGACTTGAAAGCCTCCACCGCCCGTTCCCCCTTGCTTAGAAGCTTCTCCTCCAGCTAGGCCTTCTCCATTTTCAGATGATCCACATCAGCCTCTAAAGAGGTCTTCTCCCATTTAATCTTCTCCGTCTCCTTGGATAATTGAAGAGCTTCCTGCTTTGCCCGCTTAGAACGAGCACGGAACTCTTAAGCAGATCCAGTCAGCCACTGGACTTTCACCTCTAGCTCCTTCTTCCCTTCGAGTTGATAACTTTGATTTTTCTCGGGAAGAGGCTTTAGCGGTGTTCATCTTTTCCACTGCCTTTTTCATCACTTCATCCAAAGCAGCTATGCGGTAGTCCTTCTCAGTCAGGAGCTGCCGAGCCTCAAAGATGTCCCTCTGGGCCTTGAGATTTTCATCCAATGTCTGAACAACGGCAAATCTAAAGTTAGAAAAGGCAAATGTAATGATAAAGACTTCTTAAGTTCGATGAGCGATTAACTTCTTACCTGGACGGCTAGTATTCCCGCACGAGTTATCATGTCCTCTGGCGGGAGTTCTTGGGTTGGTACTAGATGCTCACCCCCTGTGTGCTCCATCATAAATCGATAGAGCAACCATAAATGGTCCAGGACGGGATAGCACCTCACCTCGCTGGATGTACTAACAGGGGCCATCCCTTGCCCAGATGAAGCCCGAGTCCCCTCCTGTGAGGGGACACGAGAAGAAGAGCCTTCTACAGGCCTAACAGCCCCCCTGAGGAGGGGCCATTAACTCCTTAGACTGGGGAACCCATGAAGTTTAGCCCTCGCTGAGGTCAACACCTCTGTGGGGTGCTGAGATTGAAGTTGCTGAGGACACATTGCCACCGTCATTGGCGGCTGAGTACGCCCCTTTGTAGCCTTTTGCCGCCGAGCAGAGGTAGAAGAAGATCCTTCCCCCCTTAGTTTTTTTTTCGTGGGAGCCTTTTATAAGGGGGAAGAAGTTAGCGGCCGATCTCTTTTGGCCTTCATCTCTGGATAGCATCTCTGCAGAGCACCATATAATTTAGTTAAGCACAAGAAGCATAATAAAATTGATGAATGTTACCTTGGATGAGCCTGCACGATGCTAGAGAGGAAGGATCGAGCAAGACGTTAATGTTTCGGGAGGAGCGAGGCACTCTCCAATCCTTCACCAGTCTCTCCTAAATACCACCCTTGAGGTCAGGCTTCGGAGGAGATATCCCTACAGTTACCAGACGAAGAGGTTAGTGCTCAATAATATATATACACACACATATATACACAGAGGACAAAATAATTCTTTTTAGGGCTCTGACCTATGAGGAGGGCCTGAGGTACATTCCCTTGGCTTGGGGCCTCCTCGGCCTCAATCGTTTCCCAAGCACCTAAGGTAAAAAAACATTTGTCCATCCAATCTTTATTATTGGACGGATTACCAACAGTGAAGTTCAGCTCATGCCAGTAGCTCAAGTAATACAGCTCATCGAACTTGGGGTTCTTCTTTAATTGGAATATTTTAAGAAAGTCCTTGGGGGTAAGATCCCCAATTTTTTCCTTCTTCCAAAACACACAAGTCTTGTACAAAACTCTCCAGTTGTCTAGCTGAAGCTGTCTGGGGGCAGCTTATATCAAATCAAAACCTCCCTCGCCAAGGGTTGTAGAGGAAGCCTATAACCTATTTTGAACAAATATTTATAGATGGACACCTCCCCGAGAGGTGGCCTGCTTGGGCTCTCATCCGCATGGGGCATGCGAATGGTGATAGAATTCAGGATGTTGTACTTAGACCAGATACGTTTCAGTTTTGATTGCGTTAATATGGATGGGAATACATCAACAACATATGAGCCGGGGGGAATTATGTGATTTAGAATGTTAAAAGAAGAAGATTCAGGGGTATGGTCCCTTAAAGGTGATCTGAATCAGAAGCAATATGCCTGGAACCTCTAGCCATTGCAATGGAAGAGAAGGAAATGGGAAAAAACCCTAAAGAAGACAAGAAAACTGGAAGAAAGATAAAGAAGATACCTAGAAGGCTAGAACACGGTGGAGACTTAGAAGGCTTGGAATCCCCAAACATACAAGAAAGAAGTGGGAGTTTAAAATTCCTGGGAGATCAGGAAAGGGCAGAGACACAAAGATTTTAGGGTTTCATACCCAAAATGACGAGGAAAATGGGGTATTTATAGGTAATCATGGAAATATCCCCCCCCCCCCCCCCCCCCCCCCTCTCTCTCTCTCTCTCTCTCTCTCTCTCTCAGCAGGAGTGACACTTGGCATGCCTACATTTGTTAAAGAGTACGAAACGACACGCCTCTTCAAAGCGCCTCATATTTTTTGTACGAAAAGGAATGATTGTGATGTTCCGTCCCATGCCTGTTTAATGATACATTTAATGAAATGACTCTTCGAAGCCCGCGTCTGGCATGACTATTGTGATGGAAGTCATTATCAAAAGAGCTTAGGACATATCTCAAAGTTTCTTGCTCAGTTTCTCTGACCACAAAATTTGGGGGGTTGCTGTTATGGGTAATTCTGGGCATGTTCTTGATGGTGATGTGGAAAATGTACAACCGTTGGTGTGTGGCCCATCAGGGCCACCTCGTATCACACATGGCAAGGAGGGAGCAAAGCTTGCCGAGCCATGGGCCTCGGCTCAGATATTGGGACTAGATATGCTCGGTTCAGATTAAAGGGATTAGACCATAGCCGATAGGCTCATCCTCAGACGAGTCAGACACCATAAAGCAAAGTAAACGCCTTCCTCGATGGCTCGAGCCCTCATCCTTGGTAACTTCGGGGCCCGATCGCCGACCTCAGCTATGATTAAGCACGTAGCCTCAGCGTCGACAAGACCGAGGACCCTGTCCTCGATATATGATAACTGCTTTGTCCGAGCATCTTAGATTGCTGACCTGGAGTGCCGACCTTAACAGGCTTGCTTAGATCTAAGCTTACCACATGTCGCCATATGAGGATAATTATGACTACAAAGATACGTGGGATCTTAAGTGTATTATCATAAATCTCTCCTAATAAGGAAATATTACCTAGACGGTATATCGTTTGGATACATCTCCTAAAACAGAACCAACAGATACATTGCCGTGAATCACAGACAGTTCACGGACCCTTATCATCTATAAAAGGACCCTGCCGCATGGCCTTAAAGTATGCAATTTTTGATACATCTAACAAAATTAGTCCATTGAAAATTCATATCTTTCTTTTGACTTAAGCATCGAAGGGTCCTTAGCCGGCACGACCAGTGACCCTTTGTCTTTGTGGTTGCAGATCCTTCACCCGTACCAATCATCAAGAGCCTCATCGAATAACGAAGATCCACCGTATACTCATCATCATCATCATCTGTTAACCAATTTTTGGCATTAACAATGCGTTTCGAGTTCCTGCACACACAAAGCTTTGTGGGGCCCACCACGATGTCCGTGTAAAATTCACTCCGTCCATAAATTTTCGTTGGATCATGTTTGGTTGAGAGCCCAAAAACAAAGATAGTTGCATGACTTAAGTAGGACACAAAATATCAAAAGTGAGGATGGAAAACACCCCACTAAAAGCTTTTTGGGCTCACCGTGATATTTATCCACTTTCAATCACCGATACTGCATTGTTCATCACCGATACTACACTATTAATCGTCGACAGTGCAGATCGGCGATTGATAGTGCAATATTAACGATCGGCAGTTAGTATCGACGATTGACAGTGAGTATCGGCAATTGATAGTGCAATATCGGAGATTAAAAGCGAGTATCAGTGATTGACAGTGCGGTATCAACGATGGACAATGTAGTATCGATGATTGGCGGTGTAATATTGATGATGGACAGTACGGTATCGGCGATGGACAATGAGTATTATCGATGGTCAATATCTGTTGGTGAAAACAGTAACTCCCTCGTTACATGTTCGATTTGGGTGATCTTGTACTTGTTGGAAAGCTAATTTGATGAACTTTCATAAGAATTTTGAATCTCATCTGGACACCACTTGATTTTCCAAAAGTGGGCCCAAAGTCATTGTTGTTCGTTAATACTATGTTTTTCACATATCCGACGAAAACGTTCATAACTCCCTCGTTACATGTTCGATTTGGATGATCTTACACTTGTTAGAAAGGTAATTTGATTAAATTTCAGATGGCTTGGAATCACCTCATATGGACCCCATTTGATTGCCCAAAAGTGGGTCCAAAATCATTATCATTCGTCAATACTCCGTCGTTCGCAGATCTGACGAAAACGGTCATAACTCCCTTTCTACATGTCCGATTTGGGTGATCTTATACTTGTTAAAAAGCTAATTTGATGAAATTTCATATGGATTTGGAATCACCTCATTTGGACACCACCTGATTGGCTAAAAGTGGTCCCAAAGTCACTGTCACTCGTCAATACTTCATCGTTTGCAGATCTGATTTGGGTGAGCTTGTACTTGTTGAAAGGGTAATTTGATGAAAATTTAGATGGATTTGGAATTACCTCATTTGGACATCATTTGATTGCCCAAAAGTGGACTTGATTTTCATGAGATCTGCAACTTGCATGGAGTTATGACAGTTTAACTAAAAAAAAAAAAAATACTCAAAAGCTCGCTATAATGGAGGAAATGATGCCGGATACACGTCGGAAGCTTGTCAGAGTGGGTCCTACAATGTGGTAAGGGTCCTAACGGCCAAATGGTCCCCTCCCGAAAAACAAAGAAGAAGAAAAGAAGGAAAAATGCCAAATGACCTTTTCCGCATAAGGGATTCATCTATTGAACCTATCCCATGTCATATGTGGGGTCCACTGAATAGTCTTAGAGCAAATCCAAGCTGTCTACATGAAAATGGGCTTTTATTTCATGCCATCTATTTAAATTTGATGGCAAAAATCATCATGGATGTTCCATGTTAGAGGAAATAGTTCGGAATTAACTTACAACATTAACATATGTGTGGGCCATAGAAAGCTCTATTTTTTTAAAATGAACCTCCAATGGGTTCACGGATGTTTGATTAAAATGAATGGTTCAGATCAGTCGAGGGGTGACCCCAACAATTAATTTTGTGGGGCCCACACTCAATTCTCAAAAGGTTCTCTCGATTTCCATAAAAAGTTACTGTCGTACGAGATGAGGTGTGGTAGAGGGGAATTTTTGCTGGAATGGATGGGCCAATAACAAAATTGACATCATAAAACGAGGCTTTTTCAACCATTACCCCACCTAAGACCCATCATGCTATTTATTTGACATCCAATCTATTTATAAGGTTGCATGGACATGGATGACGGGAGAACGCAAATGTCTGCTTAATCCAAAACTTCTGTATGTTCTAAGAAGCTTTTTTTAATGGCGGGTCTTCAATTTCCACTTATTTTTGTGGTGTGGTACACTTGAGCTTTGGATCTACCTCATTATTTGGCTCATGCCTTAAAATGATCTAAAAAAAATAAATGGATAGAAAGGGTGAAACATACGCATCGTTGTAAGTCCCACTGAATTGTGGTTTGGAGAACAAGCAATTATGTTGACTTTTTCTGCCTTTTGTCAGGTGAAATTCCAATGCTCCTCATTGTTATACCTTTACTGCTCTTTTATGGATAATTCAACTCTTTATTGTTACGCATTTACTGCTCTTTTATGGATAATTACACTCAACCAAACATGCCCAAACCATCCAAACCGTGGTACACGATGTGGATATATCATGTTGTGAATCAGAAAATTAAACTTATCTGATTATTTTATAATCACATTAGTGGACATTTAGGACCCGTTTGGATACCACCAAATAAGTTACTTTTTCTACTTGCAGCAGTAGATAAGTAACTTATTTCAGATAAGAGTTTGGTTTATGATTAGTAATAAGTAACTTTTTTACTTAAAAGTACATTCACTTTAGTTAATTTTTTTAGTTTTTTTACTTTTTATTAATTGTTGAAGAGATGAATAGTAGAGAAAGAAGAGAGGAAAAGTTGATTAGTATGTTGTTTACCAAATATATTTATTTTCTTAGTAAGTAGAAACTAAGATAAGCTACTCGTGGCATATATAACTTATCTTAAGCGACTTACTATCCAAACGGGGCCTTATTGAACAACTAAGAATGAAAATATCCAACAATCCTATTACCACGAACACTGTTCAACCAGTCTGATTGGGACATGTACACCAGCCAGGACCTTCTTGGTGGAAAAGCTATATGAGTCCCACCGTAATGTATGTGTTTTATTTACTCATTCATTCATTTTGCCAGCTCATTTTAAGATATTAGCTAAAAAAATGCAGCTCAAACTTAAGTGGACCACGCTATAGGAAAGAAATAGTGGGATTAAATGCTTACCTCAGAAAACTTATTGGGGCACCACAACGTTTATTCACCATCCAAACCTGTGAGTGTTTGTAGAGTCGCGTAACCCTGGACGAAGAAAAACAAATATTAGCTTAATCCAAAACTTCTGTGACTCCAAGAAGTTTTTTAACAGGAGACGTTCAATTCGCAGTTTCCTTTACTATGGTCCACTTGAGCTTTGATTTACTTGTACTCATGCCTTAAAAGGAGCTGCGAAAACGTATGGATCATATGGATAAAGCACATACGTCATGGTGGGGCCCACAGAACTTTTCCATCAGCTACCCAGGGCATCCGCGTCCGTCTGATTGTGGGTTTGTGACTTGGCGACAGCGGGCAAGCCGGTTTTATCTGAGTTGATATACGCGCAACGCTTACAATTTCTGAATACCTGCGTATCAAGTGTGAAACGCTGCCCGTGTCAATGGAAGTATCTCCTCAAAATAAAAACCCTCCAACGAAGCAACAAATAATAAAGTCGCGGAGCAATAGCAAGGGATCTTCTCTCTTCCCCGCAAGGGATAGAAAGCAAGAAACAAGGAAGAAGACAAAAGCAAAAAAAAGGGTAGGCGAAGAGGAAGAAGAATAGAAGAAAGTGGGTTTTCCTTGGAGAAAAAGCAGGTTAGGTGCATGGACAAGAGAATATAAAAGAAGAATAGGGAAAGTAGGAGGAGGAGGAGGAGGGCGTGTAGAGATAGTCTGCGCCACCGCCGCCACCACCACCGCGACCACCACCAAAGAAGAGGACCGGAAACCATGTCTGCCATAGTGTGCGGAAAGAGATCCTTCTTCGAAGACGTTCACTCGCCACCTCAATCGGTTTCTTCCAAGAGGCTCCGTTGCTCTCCCTCTGCTTCTCCCCTCCGTTTATCCCTCGATACCACCTCTTCTGCCATCTCTCATCTCAGGTCCATCTTCCCCGACATGGATAAACAGGTTCCCCTTCTTTTTCTTTCATTATTATTTTTTTAAATTTGGCTTTTTTATTCAATAGAATTTTAACCTCCCTATGCAAATAGGTCCCATGATTACAACAATCAAACCGTTGATATGATGGCTCTCATACTGGATGTATGATCACCCAAAAATCTCCTAATTTCGACGATTCTAACCCTTGTATCAGTTTCCCACAGAGAGATGGTTCAGAATAACAATGCGACAATGGTTGAGGAAAAAAAGACGCGTGTTGGATGTTTATGTTATTTTAATTTGGAAGATTTAAGGAGCATCTTGTTGTACAGCACGCCAACAACGCCGGTGAACCGAGATCCAATCTTCGAACTCACCCACAAACGATAAACAAGAAGAAATAATAACTAGAAGCAGAATTCAAACAAACTAACAATCCACAAGACAAAATTTACGTGGAAAAACCCCAACAAGGGTAAAAAACCACGGGTGCAAAGTTCTACTATGAAGAAAACGAAATTGCAATGAATATACTCACCTTCTCCTATGCTCCCATGCACAGAGACGGCCCTTTTTGCTAACCTCTTCTCTCTTTCTCACCTTGGATGTATAGAAACGCTAATCCCATCCCCTAATCCCGAATTACACCCCTTTATATAGCATCAGATGGAAATGTGACTCAAAATAGGAAACCCCACGAAACAGTTCGCGTCCGATCGGGCGCCCGGTCAGGCTTGGTCGGGCACCCGTCCAATGTGAAATACGTCCAACGAGCTTCAAGATGAAATACCCGAATTTCGGGCGTCCGACCAAACATGGTCGGGCACCTGGTCCACTGACCATCGGGCGCCCAACTATGTCTGAAACAGTCCAGAGATTTTTGTCTCCTTGTGTGAATTTCGGGCGCCCAGTCATAGACCGTTCTGGCGCCTGACCACCCCTGGCTGGCAAACCTTGTGTGCTGGCTCCACACCTCAACACATCTGCCATCTCTGTTGGGGCCCATGAGGCAGGGCTGTCTCAAGGCAAGTTGAGGCCTTAGGCGAGGATCCAAATGAGGCCTTTTTTATTTAAAATATTAATAATAATAATAATTATATATAATAAAAAATACTATGAAAAAAGGGTAAAATAGACGGCGTTTAGTCATTGGAGAAGGTTTTTTTCCAACTACTAAGAACTGTCCGATGAGCGCATGGATAAAAAAAAAATGGATCGGCGAGAAAATTTTGTATAGGAATTCAAAATATCGGGCTTGATTTTACTTTTTGGGTTTTTTAGTTGGATACATACCCCCTAAAATAAAATGAAATAAAATGATGACAATGAACATATTCATAATGAAAGTCAAATATCATAATGTATTGAGATCTCCTGAAATGTATCGAGATCCACTGAAATGTATCGAGATTTAATTTAAAACATAACCAAAGTTAGTAAGTGAAGGAGCTCGGGATTGGAAGAATCTTAGTACTTATAGTTTATTTAAAGTTTACTCTTCTTGCCTTTTGAGACTGCGAATTTATTAATTAAGTTTGTATAGTCAAGGTTATTAACCAAATATTTTTCAATAGATAGTACGGCCAATCCACTTAATGTTTCTTGTGACATAGTCGATCGTAGGTAGGATTTTATTAATTTAAGTTTCGAAAAACTTCTTCCTGCAGAAGTAACTGTTACAGGTATTGTCAATAATATCCTATAAGCAATATATGCATTCAGAAAAGAATTTAGTTTCTTTATATAATGAAGTGTTTCAATTGTGATTTTTTATATCTATTAGTAAAACTTCTCTTAAAACCTTTAATTCTGAAAACAAATCTAAACCATCGATATTAGAAAATACTTCATGTTTCAAAAAAGTTTCAAGATTAAGACAATTTTTTCAAATCAATATCATTTAATGATTTTAATTTTTTTAAATCAAATAAAAAACCAAAAATATCTTCATATGATTTAAATTGTTCAAACCTACTACGAATTGAGGAGAAGGCTTGATCTACTTTATATGTAAAGTACTCAATTCTAAAAGATTCTTCTAATGATTGTATTGACTTGTCATCAACACTTTCATCAAAATGTTTCTTTTTATGTATTTTATGTTTTTCATGAAATATCGGTTTTATGTCCATTTTAGTTGCAATCTCTTTAGAAGAAATCATAGCCGATTCAAAACCGTTTTCTCTATATTTTTCAAAATATGTAATAAGACCATTTAATTGATTTATAGTAACATCAATTTGCATATCTTTAGTTTCTAAGTTCTTACTAATTGTATTAACAACAAATAATACGTCATACCATATAGTCATGCCTAACAAAAACTTAAAATTTTCCATATAATTTGTTGCTAAGCTTTCATCTTCACCTTTCGTTTTAGCATCTTCATTAGTTTCTACTAATTGGAATAAAACATCTCTTATTTTTGGGGCTTTGTATATTATTGCTTTAACACTTTCAATTTGACTTTCCCAAGGTGTTTGTGATAATGATTTAAGAGTTAAATATGGAAGTTTTTCTTATAGAATTTTCCACTACTTTGTAGAAGAAGAAAATAATGAAAATATATGTTGTATCGTTCCAAAAAAAGATATAGCTTTAGTACAAGAGTTTGCCATATCACTAAGTACTGGGTTAAGGATATGACAACCACATGGTGTATAGAAGGCTATAGGATTTATATCTAATAGCCTTTTTTGTACACCTCGTTATTTTCCTTTCATATTAGATCCATTGTCGTATCCTTGTCCTCTCACATCATTAATGTCAAGTCCAAGTTTTTTTATTATATTTATAAGTTCGTTAAAAAGTCCTTGTTCATATGTATCATCTACTACTAAAAATTCTATAAAATATTCTTTTATTTTTACTGGACTTGTTGAAACATCTACACATCGTAATATAGGAGTCATTTGTTCTTTATGACTTGTATAAGGAGTTCAATAGAGTATAACTGAAAAATATTTTGCTTCTTTAATTTTCATAATTATTTTATTTTTTACTTTATATGCTAGTATATATATTAATTCATTTTGTACATTATGTTCAAGATAATGATTATTTACTTCACCATGTTTAATACGTCGAACATGTTCTTCCATTATTGGGTCAAAGTCTGCAATCATTTCAATTAAACTTAAAAAAATTTCACTATTATTTTCATAAATTTTTTCAATACTTCCACGAAATGCAAAATTATTTTTATAAAGAGTTTTCACAACAATAATTCTTATTAATATTTTTTTCCAATGCTCTTTTTCTTTGTTGATTTGATTTTGAACATTTGCATCGATTGTCTTATTTTTTATTAACTTTGTTTTTAAATCAACCCAAGAATTTATGTTAGTAATATGTGCATTTGTTGTTTCGTGAGTTTTAAGCTTAGAACTAAGATTCTTCCAATTTCGAGTTCCTTCATTCACTAATTGACTTTGGTTATGTTTTGAATCAAACAACTTGCAATAAAAACAAAATACCATATCAAAATCTTTTAAATATGCTAACAATTTCCTATCATGCTTTTCTCTGTTTGATAATTTTCGAATGTAATGTGTCGTAGAAAAATGTCTAGAGTTTTCATCAACAAGAAATTTTAGATTTATGTCCATAATTAGACACTTTTCTACTAATAAATCTCTTAATTTTGTATCAATATTATCCCATCGTCCTGGATCATAAATAGCAGAGAAGGATGGAATCCTTGGATAGCAGAGAATGATGAAAATCGTGTAATCGTGCCAGTAACTGTGCCAAATCTTTCACCTCTTTGTTTGATAGTGCTCTTTTACATGGGGAGTGCCAAACATCATCAACACCGTCATTGGAGAAACAAGAAGATACTAGCATGTTCTTCATGGGAGCTAATCTTGCCAAGGAAAAACAAATTCCAAAGGCCTATCTCCACACCAAGGATCCTCCCAAAAGTGAATACAAGTCCCATCTCCAAGAGAAAATGACAGACTTTTGGTTGATTTTAACCAACCATTGGGAATGATATTGGTGTTTACCAACCTTGGCAAGGATATCAATGATTTTGGTACGTGCATGTCAAGGCATGCACTACCAAATAGGATACTACATCAATAATCTCAACATACAACACAAAAACCTATTATAATTACTGTTGCCGTTATGAGTCCACTAGATAGTAGATACCAGTTGTGAGGAGTTTTCCTTTACAACCTCTGACTTCATGGGCACCGTGTGATAAAAATTGGTGGTGGGTCCCTTGAATTGGTGCATGCATTTGTTGGCTGAGAAATCACCCATGGATGGCAAAAGAAATCTCGGCAATAGGGGAAGCAGCCCAATAATATATTTTTTCCTATTCATATGGAAAACTACAAGGGAAGCCTTCTTTTCCTTGAAGGATTGGCCAACATATATTTAGTGTTATATTAGTGGCAATCTATGTTCCTTAGGGATGACTGCAGCTTGACAGTAAGGCTTTCGTGCTTATTCAGGGTTCTATTGGTCATAAATATTCTAATGAGGTTGAACCACATGCTTTACTTATTGACTTGAAGCTTTGGAAGGATTTGTTCCAACTTCCAAGGATGGATTTGATTGGAGTTGATCCTGCAAACAAAATCAATAAGGGAAAGAGTCATGAACTGGAGCCGTGGCACTTTGCTTGCATTATTGGTGAAATTAGAGAGTTAGTGGACTTCTTAAAACATAACATTTTCCATGTACTTTGATGTGCTATTTAGGAAGTTGATTCGGTGGCTAAAATTGGCGAAGAGAGCTGATATCTGTTTTGGGAAATCTCTGCTCTCCTTGCAAGCCTTTTCCCTTTCAATTGCTTTTTTTTGAAACTGTTTCCCTTTCAATTGCTAACCATAACTTCATACAAAAAAAAAAAAATGTTAAAGAGGTCTCTTGATTGCCATGTTGGAATATTCCTTTCTAAAAGGCTTAATGGAACTATTTGAAGGCCATCATGTTCAAATTTGTAAAATTAATTGCAAAATTGAATTATTGATTGCACTCTGAATGGTTTCCGACACATTAATGTATTTTGTTGGCCGATGGTGAAATCACATCTGTCACTTCTGCTTCAATGAGTACAAGTTGTTGTCTTCCTTATGCACTTCTAGCTAATTAATCAATATTAATGTTTATTTCAGCTTCTTGAGAGAGCACTCGAAGCATGCGGCAATGATTTGGATTCTGCCATCAAGAGTTTGAATGAACTTTGCTTAGGGTCTGGAGAGAAAAACTTAGATTCTGCTGACAGCAAATCTGATCTGAGAATGGGAGCAGATGTTCAACTGCCATCACAAGGTACACAGATCATTATCATTTTCATCAACATGTTTAGATCTAACTGCCTCGCGGCAATTTTCAGTGGTTCATGTTCTTAGGGCAGTTGTGAAATCCTCCCCCACTGGGCTTTCCAAAACAGAACTTTGATGACACTTTGTTTGGAACCCTATCCTGGCTAATATGGGTGGAATTATTCGCAGGGGGCTTGTATTAGTGCATATGCTATTCAAACACAGGGGAAGTCAGGGTGCTTTGGTGCAGTTAAAGAATTAAGACTTCCATGAAAATTGGACTCCACATGATTGCCAATGCAGAGTACAAGAGAATGGGGTATTGATTGGTCCTTGGGATTCACAATGGTCCAAATAATGGTCTGGTTGGTTTGCATGGCTTACAGGACAACTAGATGGCTCCAGTTTACCTGTGGGCCCATTGGTCCAATCAGTTGAGTGTTTACTCCAAATGTGGGTCCACCTAGTTGCCGGGCCACACAGTTAATCATCTTAGTGTCTTTACAGCTAATTGGTTTCAACTTTTTATTATTAAGCTTGTTTAGCAAGCCTGACAAGTAGTGTTTTACCTGAAAAAAAGAAAGAGTTTGGGAAGCATATAGACACACACACACACACACACACACACACACACACACACACACACACGGTCATATGCATATGAAGCATGAAAATCCTTGATCGAATAAAGACTTTTGAGATATTTTTTAGTTCTTGAATTTCTTTTTTAATTCTGGAATTTCTTCTCAATTCTAGAAGCTAGGGGAGACATTCTTCATCTCCTTTCTGGTAATTTACTGCTAGAAGGCTGTTGGAAAAACTTAGTCAGTGCCTTTTGGGGCCCTAAATATCTTTTTATTTTATTTTTTTAAAGATATCTATGATGTGGTGTTTCAAGGAAGCTCTTGTGCTACAAAGCTGTTATCTTCTTACAGATTCAAGAACCTCTTAGTTTGGGCTCAATTTCAACTCGTAGTGCATCAACTCTGGTATTAGAGCAAGCTGCTCCTAGGAACTTGAATATTTGGTTCTCTTTTATCCCTCATATTTGCCCATTATCCAAAACCTGAACCAATTTTTTTTTCCTGAACATTGGACCGCAACCAGAATATACAAAAGAGCTATACAAGAAAAAAAAAGTGATTACAACCCAAACCAAAAATTAGGGAAATGCTCAATAGCCTTAGATGCTTTTGCCCAATCAATCACATGCAATTGATCCCTTTGAAACACCTCCGCCACTCCCCCTCTCGATTCCTGAAGCACTGATTATTTCTTTCTAACCATAGTCACCAAATCCCCATGAGAAGACAGCCACCGGACGATTAGTCTGCAACTGCTTGAAAAGCTGCCATGCCACATCAGATAGAATTGCCCAATAGTTTTTGGCATCACCCATGATACTCCAAAGAGATTTAAGAAATTTTCCCACAGTTGTTGTGCAAAAGCGCAATGAATAAATAAGTGATCCACCGATTCCTGATCATGCTAGCACATGAGACATACATTTGGAAGGATCATCTTTCTTTTTCGAAGGGTATCCACCGTGAGCACCTTATTACAACCCACCAGCCATGCTAAGGCAGCCACCTTGGGAGGCGCCCCATACTGCCACACAAAAGCAGATCGACTGACCACTTCATTGGACCCCCCCTCCAGTAAGCATCTTGAAAAAAGATTTTACGAAATTTTCTCAACTGCTCATTTCGCCATATTAACGAGTCCTGATCTGACATCACTAGCTTCACCTTGGATAAAAGGTTCAACTAATCGACCAATTCCTTGAACTCTACATTATCTAGATTCGTACGACACGACGGAGCCCAAATTACTTCCTCACCCTAAAAGGAGAAACAACTTGCAACTACTACACCCTCCCCACCTGATAGCATTGCCAACCTAGGATAAACGTTCCCCAATTTCTGCTCCCCTGCCCAAATATCATCCCAAAACCTAAATCTTCAACCCATTCCCTAGTACAAATCCCACCCCTTCCCACACCTTGCTTCTAATCAAATTTATCACTTTCCGAAAATATGAAGACCTATACAAAAATAAAAAAAGAAAACCCATACTTCCTACCCACCACCTCCACACCCATTTACCTAATAAGGCTACATTCATAACCTCCAAATTTCATGACCTGGCATCCCCTTGTTTCCATGGTTTACACACTTACTCCTACTTCATAAGATGGAATTTTTTTTTTCTTTCACCCACTTCCAAAAGAAATCCCGCTTGATTTTTTTCAATTTGGCCAAAACCGATTTCGGACATTTAAAGAGTGACATGAAGTAAATCAGGAGATTCAGCATTGTTGACTTGATTAGGGATATCATCCTCCCCGCAAAGATAAGTATATGCTTCTCAAATAAGATAACTTTTTTTTTTCAAACCTTTGTATGACCTTATCCCACTAATATTTTGGTGGCTTACCATACATGAAGGAAGACCAGAAATGATGACGAAAAAGAACCTGCCCTGTAACCATATAGCCTTGCGTATAGAGCCACCTCTTCCTTTGAAATGCCAACCCCCAATAGCTCGCTTTTACTTATGCCAACCTTTAAGCCAGATACTACTTCGAAACAGATCACAATCATGCGAAGATTTTCTACCATCTCTTCCTCTGCCTCACAAAGCAACAACGTGTCATCCACATATTGCAAATGGGTCATTTGAAACTGAATCTCCTCACTAGATTCACTGCTGCCCCCCTATTGGCCATCTTGCTAAAGTCTTCCATAACCACCACAAACAAATATGGAGATAATGGGTCCCCTTCAAGGTGTTCCATAACGGTAACGGCGGCCGTAACGGCCACCACCGTTACCGTTACGATACGGGCTGTAACGGCCGTTACGGACCCCGTATCGCCCGATACGGCCCCTTTTTATTTTCTGAAAAAAACAGTTACATGACCGTTATGGGACCGTTACGGGGCTGTAACGGTCCGTTACGGGGCCATAACGGTCCTGCAACGGCCGTTACGACCCCGTAACGCGTAACGGCCACCACCGTTTCCTATACATATCGGCTGATACGGCCGTATCGTAACCGTTTTGGGATACCATGGTCCCCTTGCTGCAAACCTCTAGACGATGAGAAGAAGCCATTTGGAAATCCTTTTACCAAGATCGAGAACCTTGCCGAAGCCACACAAACTCGGATCCATGCCTGCCGTCTACCGCTGCACCCCAATCGCCCCAACATATAATGCAGGAAACACCAATCAACATGATCATACACTTTCTCAACATCTAATTTATAGAATTGCCCTTTCATTCCACTCATATTACATACGTCAATAAATTCGTGAGCCACCAACGCACTTTCCACATATTGTCTTCTCGCCACGAAAGCCTCTTTAGTTCTCGAGATGACATCACCAATTGCTGCTTTGAATCTTGAGGCCAAGAACTTTGTAACATTTTGTATGGACCTCCCAAAAGACTAATAGGCCTATAGTCCTTCAAACTTTCCGCTCCTTCCTTTTTTGGGATTAGTGCAATGAATGTTGCGCCTAACTTTGGGGTCAGAAAACTTGTAGAGAACAATTCAGTTATAAAACTAGTCACCTCGCCTTTAACAAGCTCCCAAATTTTTTGATAAAACCAAATAGGAAAGCCATCCAGCCCAGCAGCCTTATCACCCCTCAACTCAGAAATTGCCTTTCTAATTTCTTCTTCTGAAAATTCTTTCTCAAGAGATTCTACCACCTCTGATGAAATAGATTGAAAATGTAAATAATCTAGCTATGGCCAAACCCAGAGTTCCTTTGTGAGGAGCTTCTTATAAAACTTGGCTATTGCTGCACATACTTTGGATTTTCCTTTGATTCTTTCTTCATCTACAACCACTAACTTAATCTCATTTACTCTCGTCCTCGCACTTGCCATCATGTGGAAGAACTTTGTATTTTTATCCCCCTCTTTAAGCCATACTGTCCTTGACCACTGCCTCCATTTAGATCCAACTTCTAAATCTCACTAAGAATATTCATTGTTTCCTCTCAGTTTCTAAGGACTTCCTTTTTCCAAGCATTTATCTTATTATTTAATGGCTTCAATCTCTGAAAGAGATTGTACCCTGCTCCCCCTTGGTCCTGGAATGATACCCACCATCTCTTTATCAATTATGAGAATCCTTCCACCCGTTACCAGTACAACTCAAATCTAAATGATCGTGGACCCCAATCCTCCTCATCTAGCTCTAGTAATATCGGGCAATGGTCCGAGATAGGCCTTGGTAGCCCATATTGATGCACAAGCAGGAAAATTTCCAGCCATTCTGGAGAAAGGAGAAACCGATTGAGCTTCGACTTGGTAGGTAACCACCTCCATAGGTCGGTCGACCATCTCATTCCCTGTAATCCACTTTGAGAATTCCCTCATGCTTCGATTAATCCTTCTCCCATTTGATTTTTCGAACGGAAATCATACTACATTGAAATTACCCTCCACACACCACGGAAAATGCCACTTTTTCTGACATTCATCTAGCTCAACCCAAAACCAAGATCTGCGTATAGGCTCATTTGGCCCGTATACCACAATTAAACACCATGAAAAATCAGAAGACTTGTCTTGTAACAATAGAGATTAGGAAAATTGACCCTTATAGCAATCCTCTGTTCCCCATGAATTCAAATTTCATAGCACTAAAATATCCCTTGAGCTACCCACTGCATCTAGTGCTTCCCATGACTTTGAAGGACCTTTCCATAGTGAATCCTCTATCTTTCTATCAGTACTCTGTAGTTTAGTCTCTTGGAAAGTCGGCAACTGAACCTTATATTTCTTTCATAAATCCCTGATTTGTAACCTCTTTTGGGGGCATCTCAGTTGTGACGCCCTGGATGCCAAGGGCCGTGGACAACCTCGGTCCTCGATATCCCGGGTCCCACATTATGCGATGCATGAGTATTAATTAAGCATGGTCAATTGTAAGTAAAAAAAAATAATCCCAACTATTAACAAACCATGGCATGAAATAAGATTGTCCAAAATAAGGGAAATATGTAAATCCAAAAGTTACAGAGTAACATCTCCCTCAAGGGGCCCCCAGGGAATCCCCACAATCCTACGCCCAAAAATACTCGTAACTACGCTTGCTGGGCCACTACCAAGGCTCCCAGCTCCCTAAAAGATATGCTACGGCTCTCATCTAGGCCTGATCATCCGCGAGCTGGAAGTACGACTGTTCGAGTCCTTGCCGTGCTCCACTACCTCGTACTACGCTATTGAGTCCGCCTCGAGCATACCTGCGTCAAACATATCGTCTAGTTGGTGTTTTAAAACACCGTCTCAGAGTGGGAGTGAGTAATCAACTCAGTGGTTCCATTTCCCTAAGTTACACAAGGTACAAATGCAATAAAATGGAGGTAATGAAACATGTTGTCACACACAACATGCATAAACAAAGCTCCAACTGTTGTTATCTTAATGCATGAGTGCATGAGGTGCAGATGCATGCCTGATCACCATTTTGGCTAATAACTGACAGTGAGTGGCTCGTCACCATGTCACCCGCACAGACCCGAGCCGCTAGTGAATGAGGCTCGTCACCCCATCACCTGCACACAATTCATGCTATGCAGAACCATGCATGATTAGCCGAGTAATTAGTTAGCTCCCATCATCGCCAGTAACCCCTCGATCCTTGCTCAGGTCATTCGCCCTAGGGCCTGGTTTGGCCGTGACTCGTAGCCACGCTCAACTCAGGCGGAAAAGGGCTCATCACCCATTCCCATAGTCAGGTGGTAGGCTCGTCGCCTCCACGGGTGCTCAATGGTCACTACGGGGAGGCTCGTCATCCCAGTGTAGGCCGACAACTTGGACACAGGTCCCATACCACCATGTCCAGCCCATGAGACTTGGGGATAGTTTCGCGGTGCGGTTTTCAAATGGGTTGTTCCAGTGGTAATGCCGATACTTTGGATTCGAAGGTAAGTCGACAAGTAACAAGACACACATGTCCAACCTGGTGTCGGGCCGACATGTTCGATTGAGGAGAAAGTCAGGAAGGCCGGCCTTAGGCACGCATGGCCCGTGTAGTTCTCAAACTACAGCCGACCACCCACATTCTACCCCACATCGACCGCACTAGCTCAAGGGCGGTTGACCACAAACGGCTGCCCCTACTTCTTGTAAATTTACCGGGCTAGACTAGCATACAGGACCACTCATAGTTTCAATGTAGATGTCAAGCAATTCAAGTTCAATCAATTAGCATGCATGATCAATTCCGTAACAATGCACTATTGACATAGAGTAATAGAAGACCACATGAATTCTCCAAGTGCAAGCAAGATCTACATCCTACCATCACAAGAATATTCCTAGCACCATCAACAATCTCATTTAAGTAGCATCTACCAAAACACAACACTCAATAGAGACATGAAAGCTAGGCTAAGCACACATCATGGCATTTAGAATCTAAATCAAGCAATATCAACACTCATGCACAAATCCAAGCATGTTACGACATCACCACAACATATTGAACATTTCTAATCATCAATTTGAGGACATTAACTTCATCTAATAGCATTTGGATCCTAGGAAACCTAGGGGTGATGCTCCTTTCACTTACTTCTAGCAGTTGGTGGAGTGGTCCTAATAGGAGGAATGGCAGACACGGTGATGCCGTCGCACCCGGAAGCTCCTGGGATGACATGCAATGCACACCTCCCTCCCCTTGCTCCTTCCTCATCCACTCTATCTCCCTCACTCTCTCTCTTTCCCTCTCTTTCTTAGCAATTTTATGAAGTAGAGAGGGAGAGGGTAAGTGCTTAAATAGGCCAGCTTGTGCTGAAAATGGCCCTGGCTATGTATCCTTCACCACAATGGCCCTGTAGCGGACTGTTTTGGTTATGTGGGCCCACCTGGCCAATCTGGGCAGATCCAATCCCCGCATCGCCATCTTCAATGGGAGATCTTCATACGGGTCCGATCCTACGCCATTTGGATGTGGCGATCTTCGGGTAGAAGTGAGAGTGGGTTCAACGGCCACCGATCGTAGATCAGGACCATGGCCTTGGGGCTGAATTCAACGTTATTATCTAAGCTCAAGTTCTAAACTTAATGACCATGCAATGGTCCCAAATGTCCATTCAAGAAAAAAGTGAGGGTGATAATGATTGTTTAGGTTAGCCTCTATCTGGGTGCGTTTGCACTTTGCAAGTGCTCTCACTCGTTCTTATACTACAGAGGTCTGGGCGCTGACTTGACGATGACTCCCTTCCACGTTTGTCAAGCCCGACGAGGGGGTCATCCCTCCCGAGTTTCGGGTTTGACGCCTCTACGACGAGCGGGATAAGAGCCCTCTTTCTAGTATGATTAAGCTTACCTTGGTGAAATTAAAGTCTTTTAAGGTTAATGGAGATTAATTAATCGGCCTTAGGTGACGTGCGGCTGACGTGGCCCGAGGGTATGTTCGGGTTTCAAGGTGGTGATTTTACGGGGCGTTACAATCTCCCCCCCTAAGAAAAATAATTTCGTCCTCAAATTTTTTTACCTTTTCATATTCTTCTAAGAGTTGGGGTAATTCTTCCGGATTTCAACCTTGGTCTCCCATGTCGCTTCCTCTTTTGAATGATGCGTCCGTAGTACCTTAACTAGTGGGATAACCTTGTTGCGGAGGACTTGCTCCTTTCTACCTAGGATGCGCGATGGCCGCAGTATGTAAGTGGCATTTTCCTGGAGTTCAACTTGTTCCCACTTTATGATATGCAAGGGGTCTGGCAAGTACTTCTTTAGCATCGAAATATGGAATACGTTTTGCATTCCCTCTACGATGAGCAGCATAAGGGCCCTCTTTCTAGTATGATTAAGCTTACCTTGGTGAAATTAAAGACTTTTAAGGTTAAGGGAGGTTAATTAATCGGCCTAAGGTGACGTGGGGCTGATGTGGCCCGAGGGTATGTTCGGGTTTCAAGGTGGTGATTTTACGGGGCGTTACACCAGCCCCCTAACATTCCAACTTACAATCTTCATGGAACGACGATATGACCCATTCAACCTAGTGATAGTACTGCCTTCTATCATTGACCTGTACTGCCTTCTATCATTGACTTGTAAGGCAAGTCTCCCCTTCCAAACCAACAACGCCCCTGGTTTGGGCCATTTCCATCTTGTTCTGTTCCAAAATCATGTTCTGACGTCCCCTCTCTTCCACAAATTCAAACAGAGCTAAATAATCGTCTGGCTTTTCCCCAAAGGTTACCCCCACCTTCTTGCTATCTCTCTTGAAACCCTCTTTACACGTTTCATACCTCGGGCTATAGACATTCTCTTCCCTTTACCCTTTCGTAAAGCCACGCTTCTCCCTAACCCTGCCTCAGATGTTGTTTGCATTGATGTGCCTGTATGAGATCCTCCTTGAGCTCTGATTTCTGCTAGCAGACTATGTCTTGGGCCTCCAGGCCCCCTACTGTATCACGTGCTTGACCACTTGCCTGTACCTCCTGCCTGCATAACGGTGCTCCAACTGTAGCCGAACTCTGAAGCCGGTGACCCTCTGCTGCTATTAGGGCTGTGCACGGTTCGGTCGGTTTTGAGGGAAAATATCCAACCGAACCGACTTAGTCGGTTTTGAATATTTAACAACCGAACCGAACCGATGAATCATCACCAACCGAACCGAACCGGATAAACTCGGGTCAGTTCGGTTTTGTTGGTTTTATCGGTTTGGGCCTCAATCTAAAACTTTTGTGGCCCATAAAATGCTTCTAATAGTTATTCATCATTGTTTCCAATGGTATTGTTTACTTGAGATTTGGATCTTCTCGAGGTTTGGGACCATGTCCTAAAACGATAGATGAAAACAGATGAATGGAATGGATATACAAAACATACATCAAGGTGGTTCCACACAGTTAGGATAACACCCACTGAACTGTTACCCTAATTCGCACCCTCACTGTGCTGCAAAGTCGGTGTCTACGTAAAATTCTTTTACTTGACATGAGGTAATTGGTAATGTAGTTTAAATAGGCCTCACTATCATGCATTTTAAAAATCTACTCCAACTAGCAGGTGATTAACCCAATTTTAGGCCTAAATATGAAAAAGCAGCGTCATCTTTGATACAGGCGGACCACACAATTGGAAATAGTGTACAGGCCACATTACCCTCTAAACTCTTTTTCTTGGTGTGGCCCACTTGAATTACAGATAAAGATGATATTTCAGTCTTGGGACTAACTTGGGGTGGCACCCTTACTGGTTAGAGAGGATTTCATGTAAATATTGAAGTGGGGCCAACCTCAACTTCTCTCTCTCTCTCTCTCTCTCTCTCTCTCTCTCACACACACACACACACACACACACACACACACACACACATATATCGGTTCGGTTCGGTTAAAAACGGTTTATAATTTTTACAAACCGACAACCGAACCGACACTCTCGGTTTTTTATATTAAAAAACCGACCCGACCCGAAATAGATTCGAAAACCGACCGAAATCGATCGGTTTGGTCCGGTTCGGTCGGTTTTATCGGTTCCGTCAGTTTTTTGAACAGCCCTAGCTGCTATTATGGCCTCTGATGACATGCAATGCCGACGGATTTCCAAGTTACTGTCGTCAATCGGATCCTGTAACCGACATGATCAAAGAGGAGGTGACGCTACTGTAGCATGAAGCTGACCACTTGCATCTTCTTCTTGCCGCAAACCACCATCCCAACTGTAGCAGAAACTTGGTTAGCGTGCTCCGCTTCATCTGATGTGATTTCCGTCGTCTAATAGATAGGGGAAGTCTCCACATTCATCTTGTAACTTCGATGATGTACCACGATGTGCTTCTTTGTGGACTTCCAAAGCCCTTGCTTCCTTCGAATGCAGGGGAGCCCGATAAAAGCTCGATTTCTTTATACCCATTACCATCACACGTGCGATAACTAAAGACTAGAGCCACATGCGTAAAAAATGCCACATGTGCCATAAAAATTGTGTCCGCCACGCGTGTTTCCTTCTCCACATGTGCCTCGTTAGAAAGCAATTCCTCTTTCGAGTGCCCCCTACCGTAATTAACACAACTATTCTCTACTTCTTCCTCCATATTTAATGGCCTGCCACGTGTCACAAGGCCAGACAATCTCTCCACCGCTGAGACACCTGTTTCTTGTATGCCTTGTTTCATTTAATTCAAAGCCACGTGTCGCACTGAGAGGTGAACTGTCAGTACCACCTTTTTCAGAATCATAAATGTTCTCTGGCAAAAATGGCTGAGAGGACGTTGAGATGCCATGTGTCGCTCTCTCCTCACAAGCATATGATACTCCACCCTGGGGAGCAACTGGAGTCCCAAAAAGATAGGATGACATAGGATCACCCTGCCTAATATCACAAGAAGCCTTCAAGAAACCATTTAGTGACCCGTTGATCAAAATGGAAAAAAGATGGGGATTGAATACAAGGTTGAATCCAACCTCTCCTATTGAAGCCCTAGCTTCTCGAGCATGCAGTCCAAAAATTCCCATTCCACATGATCATAGGTTTTTTCTATATCAAGCTTGCAAACTAAACACACTAACATGTCTTATTGGGAAGGAGTCAATAAAGGTACTCCCCATGACTACAGAAGAACATGCACAAAAACATGAGCCTTGGGTCATTGTAGGTCCAGTGAGGGATCTATTTACCATCTGGTCATCGTACTTCCTCTCATCTGTAGTGCTGCTGTGAAAGCTGTTATCCATGCTGTTTGCTGGTGTTTTTGGCTGGAAAGAAATGCCAATCCTTGGCAAATTATCCAGTTCAGAAATCATTTATAGTTATCGGTCTCATGCTGTACTGGACCAAGACTAACAGGAGCATAGAATCTCTTGCCAAAAGATTAGAGCACACTGGGAAAGTTTCAGGCTTTCAGGCATGGATTGGCTAGAGCTGAAAGTGGGTTCCTTCCCCAGTGGTTGCTTCAAACTTATTCTGATGGCAGAATGATTGGCAAACCAGAGCTGGCCTGAAATGGAGTTGTTATCAGAGATAGTCTCGGACCTGTATTATTATGTTCTTGGGACTGATTGGGGTTCATGATTCCAATTATGCAGAGGTGGCTGCCATGCTCGAAGGCAATTGCAATTAATTGTCTATGGGAGCATTATATTGTGAAGGGGATTCAGCTAATGCTATCAATTGGGCTTACTACCATGGTTGATTGCAATATTGTGGAAGAGATTTCTGATCTATGGATAGGGAGGCCCTTTTTTTTTTTTTCCTAGATAGGCCAATGAAGAAGCTGATTAATTGGCCACAAACGATATTTCTACAGAGAGTTTGTTCATTGATTAAAGGTCTTGAGCTGGGAGAGGGTTGTTGTTGCCAGGAGAGATCTTGTAATTTATTTGTTGGGGTTTGGTGTGTTGGTTGGTGATGTTGTCTTGCTGTTTCTTTGATTTTTCTGTTATTAAAATCCTCAGATGTTCATAAAGAAGTTCAATATTCAGCTAATACCATTAAAAATAATCCATATTCAACTAATTCAAATTGTCCAAAAACTAACAAAAGATTCTCTCTCTCATATATATATATTTTTTGACATGAATCTCATATCAAAATACCCATGTCTGCTTCATTAATTTTTCATCTTTTCCTTTCGTCCTGTGCATTTCCTAGTTCATTTCCTTCTTTTTTTTTTGTTTTTTTGTTTTTTTTAATTCCAAGGGATGTTTTCATCCCATGCATTGAATTGGTCAGATTGTCTTAAATATCTGATTTTGGAGTGTCGGTATCGCGTTACGTTTCGCACCCTTGGGATACAGATATGTATCGTGTATCGCTAGGGAAATATCGGTTGTATCGGGTAATGTATCACACTTTTTGGGAAACATGGGGAAACATTGGGAAATTGATTGAATTTTTCAGTGAAACTTCAGGGATTGTTAAAATGGACCTTAATACACACTTTTAAATCATAATATGTCAAAAAAAAGTCCACACACTGAGGTTCCTTTGTAAAGGATCCTAAGCTATGCGCCGTCTGACCGAACTGATGCAACTATTGTTCAAATTGATTCCATAAGATATATAAATGTAAGAAGACATTAATGAAAACACAACCAATTCATCGACAAAGTAAAACAAGAAAGAGACTTGAGAAATATACTTATTAGGAAATAAACTCGATAAAAAAATTCATGATAAATTAATTTTTTAATCCAAGATTAATAAATTAATCTTTCAAAACTGTTAATCAGCACCTCCACATCCTTAATTTCATGTTTCCAATCCAACATTACTCCCGATTTGGGAGGAATTGAAAATTTTTGAATTGACCCCATTTTCCCCCAAATTGGCCCACATACACTCAAATCATCAAATTGGAGAATGTTAAATTAGTTCTCTCGGAACCTTGCAAAGGAAGGACCAAAATCTTCCCAAAACTAGGTTGGTGAGGAGAAAATGCAAGAAAAATGGGGAGAATGCGAGTTTTTTTTTATTTATAAAAAAACCAAGTATGGAGGGACTAATGCATACCTGGACGATATCTGGATGATATCGTCCAGGTATCGACGATTTTGGAATGAGTAAAAGGGACCAACGCCGATATATTGACGATATATCGTGAGATATCGATATATCGTGCGATAATATCGATATCACACGATATTATCGTCGATACGAAGGAATCTACCCATTTTTTGTTACTTTTTATGGTTTTCATATTGCTAACCCGCGATGTCGATAGTATCGGCCGATACTATCAATATTGCAAACACTAGTCTGGATCATTGCACATGTCATTTCCTTGCGGATTATGGTCTGGATCATTGCACATGAGTTAATGACCACTCTATATGTCTTAACATTGAAGAACTTCGTGATATACATTTTTAAGGAGATCTGCACTGAGAACATTTTTCTGACAGTAGTAGCAAGTTGTCCCATTCGACCCCTGAAAAAGGAAAAAAGTGGGCCCACTCTCTGTCACCATTAGCAAATTTCTGCTATGGGCGTTTCATGCTGGTCCATTTCCCATCTAATAATTAAGATAGTTTTTTCTTTGTATGCTTTCAACCAACCACTTACTTCACGTGACTGCTTACTATATGAACTGTTATGTACTTCTGTAAGCTTCCCCTTAGGAAGGACAGAAACACTACAAATAAAATAATAAACACGAAGTAGGAAGATCTGATGCTAATTTCAGTAATTTGAAATTTGGGATGCATGATTGTTTTATATGGATTCCGTTATGCATATGACACAAATGTAAGAGGGAAACACAACAGCTGATGTATGTTCTCTCTTAAATTCGTACACAATTCATTTTCACAATTTGGTAGCCTGGTTTGATGAAATGGGCATCTTTGAAATGGATCATTCATTTGATGGTTGTGTTGTTAACTCTGAACGAACATAAAGCATGAAGTGGATGGTTGGCAATTTGGTAGGTGGTGATGCTGCTCCAGAGGATGCATCTGCAAACAATCTTCCAGCTGATGGCTCTGAATGGGTGGAGCTGCTTGTGAGGGAAATGATGAATGCTTCAGACATGGACGATGCCAGAGCTCGTGCTTCAAGAGTATTAGAGGTATTGGAGAAATCCATTTTGGATCGTGTAAGTGCTGAAGAAGAAGAAAGACACAAGGTAATATACTTCTTTTGACAATAAGATGCTCAATCACGGAAAATATTGACTTTGGTTATCCTTGACATTATACATGCATATGCACATAGGCTTACTGGAAAGGCTTGTGCATGGTACTGCACGCCTGATTTGCACCTCCATATGTGCCTTTAAAAGCATGTATTGACCAAAATGCCCTTGGGTATTTGGTGTGGTCCAAACATCTCCCCAGCTGATCACCATCTTTTATATATTCCTGCAACAAAGCCATACTACCTTCAGTTTCCTAGTAAGTCTTGTGGGGGAATCTCTTTTCTCTGCTGTTCCTCTTCCCCTTAAATTGTAAGAAAGAATTTTCATCTGAGAATTTTCATCTGCACAGTGTTTCAAACTTTATAAACATAACTGACAGGTTCACTTCTCAGGATTTTTGCAGATGTGAAATTGGAATCACAATCGGGTAGTGGTTTCAGAATTGGATGATTCCAACTGGAGTCATGAGATTCAAAATTCATTTGCTATTGATTGCTTATATAATTGAAAATCATTTAAAATATATTTGAAAAACCAAAAAAGAAGAGAATGAAAAATGGGAGAATATAGAGCACTCAACCCAGTGACCATATAAAAAAAAAGATATCTTTTTTTTGGTAATCCAAATATCCGACCATTCACCTAGTAGGGTCCAATCATGGATGGCCCATGATCCAAAATCTCTCCCATTAGGACATTCGTATTACCTTATAATTGTGGACGCTAATCTCCTTTTTAACTGTCCGTTTGCAAATCATTGTTTAAGGCATTCTTCAAATTGAAGAGATTCTAGGACATGGCTCATCCAATTATAGGGCTCACTAGACAAATTGATGTAGGATGCCCTAATTATGATGCATGCTCATGAACACAATTAAATCAGCGGAATTAAAAGACAATAACAATATAAAATCTAGAAGTAATCATCACGAACTAAGAAAATCACAAGGAAGCATGCAATGGAACGGGCCATTCGTCACAAGCATGAAGTATGAAATTCAATTATCACTATGGTTGGATCCGGCGAGGGATGGAACCTCCCGATCTTGCATGGCTATAACCCAATCAATTAAGAGGAATCTCTAATCTAGGAAATCAAGAGATTTTGGATTAGGGATTTGAAAATATGAAAGCTTAGGGTTTAGGATAAAAAAAATCAGATTTTGGGATTGTGGCTAGCAAAACAAATAGATTTAGGAAAAGATAGAATTACCTGGAAGAAGGATTGGAGGGACATAAGAAACAAGTAGAAGAAAGAGGGATCAAGGAAGAAGAAACATCACCATGGGAGAGAGAGAGGAACAAGAAAGCTCCAAGAGGCTTTTCATTAATCAATAATCAATAATTAGATTCGAGTTTAGGGCTTTAACCCTCTTAAATAAGCAAATAAAGATAGAAAAGTACTAAAATACCCCTAAAACTATGCAAAACGCGTAAATAACAAAAGTGTGGGAAAATTCGGGCGCTCGGTCGAGAGCCCGAGCTGTCGCCCGAAGTCGTCCAAAAACCTCCAGAGAGGTTCGGACGCTCGGCAGACAAAGTTCGGGCGCCCGAAGGCTATGGTCGGGCGCCCGACGATGGGTGCCCGAATTCTTCAGTTTCTTCGGCCTTCTTTCTCTTTTCTTCCTTCGCACGTGTCTTCCCTGAGTGGGGTCTTCTATATGTTCAATCACATGTGAAGGGACTTCAGCTCCTCAATAATCGCCTATCCACAAGGACGGTACTTGTGGTTGGCGCTTTCTTCATTGGTACACCTTGAATGCGCTTGTGTCCGCATCACAAATGGTGTGGATCATCCAAGGATCATTTCTTCTTAAATAAGGTTGCTAGGGTCAAGTACTAGCTATTCTTTATTATTATTATTATTATTTTTTTGTTTCCTATTTTTAAGTACTCTTGAAAGGCCGATTTCTTTGAATTGGCAACTATTTCCTGTATTACATGGATTCAACAGGGTATTAATTGATTCCTTCCAATTCCTGGGGAATGAGTTCACACCAAAAAATTATCTTGCCTTCTGGTTGTCATGCAGTGTGAATTGGTCCATTCAAGATGTAATCAACAGAGTTTGCAAAAAAACTATGCTTCTCACTGACCCCAAATCCTAATTTCCCTACCTCTCTTTGCAATTGTAGTTTATAGATGAAGTGTGGCTTCTAGTACCAGACTCCTATGATAGTTCACCACAATGTCAAAATGGTGGTGTTTCATACACCATATGCAACGCAAACTTGTATGAGAGTTCAGGACATTTCAATAGCTCATCTGATTGATGGAGCATGACCTAAAAGGCACACTAAGTAGATGATAGTAGTAGCTAGTGCATGCTGGGACTACAGTTGATATGTGGGTCCTACAGGCCTTGTCCGAGGTTCTTAATGCCCTGCAGGTGGACCCATGTATATTACACATGCGCAAGAGATAAAATGGGCCTAGTTACAACATTTAGGTTCTAATAGTCTTTTTGTAATAGGCATTGCACTACAGTATATGTACTCCAGTACTCACTACAATACCATGCTACAGTTCCTTACGACATGCTGATGAATCTGGATTTATGTCCGTCTTGCTGAAAACAACAAAGATGTTTAATTTCCAGACAGGTCTGTTGAGCTTGAGCAGGAAAAAAAAAAATCCTTAAATAAAGGCAGAGCCAAACCCAAAGATTGTGTGTCTGTGTGTGTGCCCGCGCGCGCGCGTGTCTATGTATAGATATATTGGAGAGAGTAGAGAACTGAATATGACTGCTTAGATTTAATAAAATTGACACAGCATTAGTTCTGTAAAGCTGAACCTCCCTCAATATAGAAGCATAAAATAGACATCCTGGTGTGAAGCAGATGTATCACAACACAAAACCTGAATTTCCATATTACTGCTTCAAATGTTTCTAGAACTGTAATTCAGGGGCATTTTCACACCCGGCTCGAGTGGGGCGGCCTATGGACTTAGGAGCACACTTGGGGTGGGGTCGGCTGTGGACTCAGCGCCTGTGGACTCAGGGGGACCGTGGATTCGGGGCCTACATAGGAGGATTCGACAGAGGGCCTAGGGTGACCCTGTGGATTCGGGGCCCTCTCGACCTGGGCTATGAGATAAAGGGATGGGCTATGAGATAAAGGGATTGATTCACCACACTCTAACAATTTGAGCTTTTAGAGCAAGTGGTTAGTTGTCCTGCATCAAACTGACTCAGGACCCCACACAACCATTGATATGCAATCATTGACTACGAATCAAACAAAATGCAGAGGATTGGATGGGACAATGAAACATAAGGCTGTGAAGATGCTGCTCACTAACTTCTAGTAGAGTTGCACCACTAGAGAACTAGAAGAGTTGCACTCCTATGTAGGGAAAATCTGTCTCCAAAATACTTCAATTTCAGAAATGAAGCATATATATATATATATATATATATATATATATATATATATATATATATATATATATATATATATATATATATATATATATATATATATATATATAGTTTCATGTGTATGGCATGTATGTAAAGGCTCTTTACATCTATCCTTCTCAAAGCAGAAGATTCGAATAGCAAGTCTTAGTTAAGCCCCATTTGGATAGGGAATCCCACAATCAGGATTAAGCCTGATTAAGCCGATTTCTCTCTCCACAAATTCCGGAGAGGCAAATGATGTGGCAGTCAGCTTGGCTAAGCTTGGAGCTGCAAGGGCTGACCTTCTTGACTGTGAACAGAAGATAAGCATTTAGCCTTGTTTTTTTGTGTGCGTGTGGGGGGTTTTCCTGCATGGTTGAGTGTTCAGATCCCATTTGTGGCCTGGTCCCTGTTGGTTGTTGTTTTATCTTATTTTTTTTTCTTCATTCCTGCTCTAACAGCTCAATAACTCTTAACAACTTGATGAAAATATAGACTAGATTGAACTACGATTGTCACCATAATTATGGAAACTGCTAATTGTATAGGACACTTGGATAAATCAGAAAACTGCTTCATATTCAATTATGATTAAGCGGAAGAAAGCCCTGCTTAGCCATATGAACCTCGCATGGTTTGGTGAGGGGCTGCCAGAATCCCAATTTTGTGGAATGCCTTACTGAAACAGAGGCTTAAATAGAAACTGTCTAGGATTTAACAATTTACTAACTCTAACAGCTATGAAGATATACACTAGCTTGAACTAGAAGTCTGCTTTCTATGGCAACAGTTGCTGCGCACATCAGATGAACAGCGCACATGTTTGAACAGCGCACATGTTTGAACAGTAAACATGTGATCAATGCACACTTACGAACAGTGTACATGTCTGAACAGTGCTCACATATGGATCCACATTCTGATTGTAATGGACCACCTGTGGGGACCACCAATGTGATTGAACTGACGATATATGTATTTGGGTCGCTCTTTTGTCATCCATATAGGTCATTGGTCATCTCTTAACCTCAGGTGTGATGGTGGGGCTGAGTGCATCAAATTCCCTCTGGCGCAAAGTTCCTTTTTTTGTCGATAGGATGGTTTGTCCTTCTATCGCATTGTTGCTGGTTACGAGGGTATTTGAGACCAATTGTTGCTGGAGCCGTTGGAATCACGTTGTATTTGCCTCTACTTTTCCAAATAGAGTGCAAGTTGTTGCCTCTTCTAGTTTCTTGCGAACCAAGATCTCTGCTGGGTCGTGCTTCTGACTGTTGATCTTTGAAATGCCCAGCTTGTTCGTCACTGTGCCTTAAGATTGGCCATTGTATTATTGAACTGTTTGATCCGAGGTCTGTGGTGGGATTGGTGTATTCGCTGCTGTGGTCATATCTGTGATCATCTGTGTGAGGTGAGGATAAGGTCTGATCGTTACTGCTCTCTGAATCGCTTGAACTCACGCCACATGACCCCCCATGCAACCCTGATGCCTCATGAGTCCCGACCCTCACCTCCTGATGTTGGGCCCCTCATCAATGAGTCAAAAAATTTGTCATAAGACCTCACTTTGTCAGCCATAACTTTGTCGACATCAATGCCTATAGCTATTTCCTTGTTGGCTATCTTGGGATGAGGGCGTTGATCTTCCTCATCAAAGTCTTCCAACTTAACCTACTATAAAGTGGGTGCTCGTCCTCCCCAGCAATTAATGCATCTCCATTGATGGCCATCAAGTCAAACAGATCATGCTTTTGTTCTCTTCCATTGCTTGTGCACCCCCTCATTCAATCGTAGGTTTATGTCATAGTGTGAGTACGTGAGGTTTCGAAGCTTTGCATACCCCATACTGTGTCTTTTATTCATGTGTGTGGAGGAACATATGTTTCAATTTGCTTGCATAGTGATGACGAAATTCTCTGGGCTAGTACATGGACCGCCATTAATTGTACTGTCGGGTAGTCACTACCGTACATCGATCACCGCTCGCTTGTCAATTTATCTTGTATATTTGAATAGAAGAAGACTTGATGATTAGGGTGGAAGAAGAGGAGAGAAGAAAGGGAAGAGAAGAGAGAGAGAGAGAGAGAGTTCACCTATATTTGGGGTTAAAACCCACTCGAATCTTAATATCAGCTCAAAAGTCCTCCAATATTAGCTTGGGTGAGAGATATCAGTCCATCTAGAGGAAAGAAACAAGAGAAAAACTTACCGATTTGATTTGAGAAAAATCGACGAAAAACTGATTCGGGGCCCGATTTTCGAATTTCACTATTTCAGCCAAATCACCATCAAGAAAGCTCTAAAAAATTCTGAGAAAATCATGACAAATCCTCTAAAATAAAGATCTATCAAACCCCTAAACTTTCAGCTCAAACGGGGTCCATTTGACCATACATTGTTGACGTAAGCCGTACGGCCGCTGACGTCAGCAATTTGACGTGTCACCTCTCAACTCCCCTGATGCGGAATGACCTGATCTTGGCTCTGATACCAAGTAGAAGACTTAGTGATTAGGGTGGAAGAAGAGGAGAGAAGAAAGGGAAGAGAAGAGAAGAGAGAGAGAGAGAGAGAGAGAGAGAGAGAGAGAGAGAGAGAGTTTAGGTCGAATGTTGTGTGTCAGCCACATGCCCTACACACAAAGCTTTATTAGACATATAGTACACTGCAGGAGGAGAAAAGACGTGCACATGCACTTACAATAAAAGAGCCACACACTAACACACATATGTACTAATACTCTCTAGAATTTGTTAGCTCAATAGAATTTGTGCTTATTAAGTAATTCATAAATCAACTTTTAGGTACACAATAATAGTATATTCACATATTCACATGGCTTTGTTGCCATACTCGAGAATAAGCGGGCCTCATGCATCTCTGAATTGAACTCTGTTGACTAGAACTATGTATCAATCATTTGCATACCATGCAAGAAGTAAATGAGAGTCAAGACACATTACTTCATCCCCAAACTCACTTTTCCCCTTTAGCTCGGGGAATAATTTGGCATAGACTCCATGGAGACCCTTCAACTTGTTAGTCTCCAATGTCATGAAGTTTATGGGAACCTTAATACCTTGAATACATGGGGATGGGATCATGTGGGATGCTTCAGTACATACACTTAAGTATCTACAATATAGTTTTATGTATGTATGATTCACTATTGTAGTTTATATATAAAATGATTAATGTTATTACTATAGATTGCATATCGCATAAATGCAGGTACACATCTCTAACTCTCGACTTTCTAGATACATGGTTTTAGATTACAGCTTGATTAGCACTAAGAGTATACAACTCTTCTCAAAAAAAAAAACGTTGGGGGTTGGGGATGTAACTAAGGCACTAACAGTATGCAAACATTAGCACTAAGGCACTAACAGTATGCAAACATTATTTCAAGTCCATAAAATTTGTGATCCTGATAGTGAGACTCCGAAACTAAAACGTTGGGGGTTGGGGATGTAACTTAGGTCATGCACTCATGAACTGATGTACTAGCATTCCTAAAGATGAGGGGGGTTTGTGTCTCAAAAGCTCATATGGTGTTCTATTAGGAAAATATGATGCTGAAGGAGCAAGTTGCAGTACTCATTCGAGATAACACTATTCTCAAGCGGGCGGTGGCCATCCAACATGAGCGTCACAAAGAGAATGATGAGAGGAACCAGGAGTTGCAGCATTTGAAACAGGTTGTGTCACAGTATCAGGAGCAACTGAGAACACTCGAGGTATGGGTACTCATGCTCTTTATTGCATTTAATAAGAGTTATTAACACAATGCTCAAACTAGAATATCCAAGATTTACTTCGGTTTTTCAGTTTGTACAAGTGGGGTTCATGATTTGGTTATTGAAACGGTTGATATGAAGGAGCCTCATGATGGATGCCCCATGCACCAAGATCTGCTAGACTAAAAGATCCTACTCCATTGAAGATTTGGTCTTTCTCTGTTTGGATGTGGGAAGACACTGTTTTTTTTGTCTTTATTAACCCTCTATTTTCTGTGCACTAATTCAAGGGTTTATGATTCTCCCATCTGGGAGATGTTTTGGTTTATGGATTGTCACTGCCATGGGCCACACTTGTACAGCTGAAAACCTGAGCAAACCATGGATACTCTCAGGTTCTGTTGCATAAAATCTTTTTAAATAAGACGTGTATGGTCACTTTTGCTATTGTTGAACTGTAGGTGAATAACTATGCATTGACAATGCATTTGAGACAAGCCCAGCAGAGCAGTTCCATTCCAGGCCGTTTCCACCCTGATGTCTTCTAAGGCGTTTGGTCTCTGTGTGTGTGGGTTGCGTACTGAAAACCATGAATTGTAATGGACTGCTATGCTCTCTCTGTTGCAATGCTTGGGAGTGGAAATTCATATATTATAATAAGTTCCTATAAATTCATGTTGACTTTCCTTTAGTTTCTCCTGTCTAAACATCATAGAGGATATTCATGTTTTTTTTTTTTTTTTTTTTTGGGGGGGGGGTGGGGGTGTTTCTAACAAGGAAATTCCAAGGTATGAGTGGGCAATCTGTACTATGTTTCTAATGAGGAAAATTCCATGCCATGAGTTTCACTTGAATGGGCCATCCAATAGCTCCAAAAATTGCACTGATCATACAATCTATGTTGGCTCATTTGGTCTACAGAAAATTGATGGTAAGAGAAACGTGGGCAATGTTATGGCCTTTGATAGAGTGGAATGATGGAAAAGGGATCCATTAAGCCGACCCCAATTAGTTGGCATAAGGCTATGGTGCACATTCATTACGTATGGGTCTCTTGATCAGACAGTATTGTGTCGTTTTTTTTTAATTTTTTTGTTGCAATATTGGGTGCTATGTGATCGCCTAAACAGATGCATGTATACAATGGAGATGCAATGGAGTATCTATCAAACTTGATACTTGGCTTCATTATACTGCAATTGCAATGCGGAATGAAAGAAATCAGTAATATTGCAAGCATTTCTTTTATATGGTATAATTTTAGTCAGATGATTTTTGTAGATCAATGTGGTCCTTCCTGGCCACTCATCAGGTGGATCCCACTGAACATGCCATGGCCCAAAACCCAGGTGGTCTGCTAATTTGTCAGAGTCTACAACTGCCAGTGTTTTTGGTCCTGCACATGAGGACTTGTCTTGGGCATGTGTTGTGGTTCATTCAGTACAACGACTCAAAAAGACCTGCAGCGTGGGCATTCAAGTACACGTAGTAAAACCCAAGGGCCTGTTTCATAATGCAGCCCAAACTGGTGCCATATAACTTTTAGATCTGATCCAACATGGTGCTGGCGCCAGTTGTGCAACCAGGAAACCCTTCATTGGTGTGTGCATATTTGATTCGAGTTCAGGTTCCTTCTACCTGAAAGGCGGATGGGACTTAGTTGTGCTCCCATAAACCACCCAATTGATAGTTTGGATCACTCAGATGTGCGACAGATTGGCATGTTTGGGCTGATAGATTTCCCAGCTTGCCTGATTCATTTTCGTTGAAGAGAGGTACCAAGCTACGGGAAACATGAAATGATGTCATCCAAGCACACCCAAGTAAACATGTAAAATAATAGAAAAAGAGAGAGGATGAAATGACGTGCCAACTCAGCTCTTGATTATAATCAACCTATGTACTTAGACTATTATGGAGACGCTTGATTGTAATCAAGCTATGCAAGTCCATTACTCATATTGCCCTTGTGAGAGTTTTGTGCTCTCATTGTCATCCCAACTTGGATAAAGGAGGGCTGGGTTAGGTTGGCAGCCCATGTCAAACTTATGCCATAACTTCCATCATAAATCTGAACAATATGACATTTCGAACTCATGCTATGGAGTTACTTGTAATTGATACACTGCGTCGCGACTTGGATGTAGTGAGAAATGGGCAAGGGTTGGCTAGGACATCTCCCATAAGCAATGCTCTGCAGCGGCACCCTGTTTTTGTTAGTAGGCAAGGATTCTTGTGCCATTCTATGCATGCAAGGGTAAATAGAATCCGTCTTGCTATGTGGGATATAGGAATATCAACATGTAGTAATATCATGGAGTTGATAGATACGATAAAATGAAGGAGAGTTGAAATAGTTTCCATTCAGGGTACCATAAATTGTTGGATATAAACTTTGTCATATAGGAAGGGAGAAAAGGAATGGGAATAATGGTGGATAAATATTTAAGGGATGAAGTTATGGATGTGAGAAGAGAGCAAGTAATGGGATTTGGTTAATAAAACTTGTATGAAAGGAGAAGATCATTAATGTTATTAAGGCATATGCACCGTAGCCGTAGGTAGGGTTAGATGATAGAATCAAAAGAGAATTCTTGAAGGATATGGATAAACTAATATAAAAAAGTAGGAGGACACCATATAAGAAAAGAAAAGAAAAGTAGAAGATATGAGAGCATACATGGAGGACATGATTTTGGAAAAAGAAATAAGATAGGGATGTCATCCTTGATTTTACCATGGCATACAATCTAGCTATAATAAATATATAGCTTTAAAAAGAGGTGAACATTTAAAAACCTTTAAAAACAGATCATAGACAAGTTATTAATTTATTTCTACTTCATAAAGTAACATTTTATAACAATAGGTGTATACTAGACATCCAACACATCCATTGATAGACAATATAGTGTAGATGCCATAGTTTGCAAACGTTCATATAACTCTCCGCAATGAATCACTTGCACAACTATGATAGGTATAAAAGTTGCCAACATTTTCATTCAATATTGTAGTGCTATCCAATGTTGTTAAATATCATAAGCGATCTTGAGCTATTGAGTGTGCTTGATTATCTATGTGATCCGATAATTGCATAAGTGATCACCCATTTATTCTTTTTCTTTTTTGAAAAAAATTAAGAAATAGTCAAGAAAGGAAAAAAAAGTAGAAAAAGTAGAAAATTAAAAAAATAAAAAATAAAGAAAAGGTTTGTGTAATCATTACAAGTGATCCAATTTATTTTTTTTACTCATGTCATTATAAATTGTGTAATCACCTGATTACTACATGATTACATTATATTACATTTAAATTACTATTAAACCATTTATAAGTTATATAAGTAATAGTCAATATGTTACATACTTCCAATAGTAAATAACGACTTATTAAAAACTACAAATATAGGAATTTATTGATAACTTGATGGTTACTTGATGTATAAATGATACAAACTACAAAATACAAACTAATAGTTTAAAAAAAAGTTACAATTATAATTTACAACTACAAATTATAACTTATAAGTATAATACAACTTACAAACTTACAACTTATACTAATACTATATACATCGATCTCTAATCCATTGTGACATTATCGCCGTCATCATTAATTTGCATGGTTGAGAATTTTATTTTAAATAATATTTTTAACATAATGTGTTTATATTACTATCGCCTATTATCAATAAACTTTAAAAATCTAATGTGAGGATTATTTCCCTTAAATAATTAGGTTGTGTATAACTTGAGTGGGTGCTTGTCTTACCACTAAATGATGAATGTACCTGTTATGAAGGATTGCCAGTGTTATATTGTGGAATAGATTGGTTGAGGCATGCCAAATGGCAAGTTGGAAGGTGCGTTTGTGGGTGATAAAATATGTTTGGGAGTTGCTGCTAGTTGGAATCTTGAAATATACGGTAGGTTACACACCGTAGAACCACTACGACCAATGTTCAAGATGAATGGTTTGGATTTGAATGACTCCCCATATGATCTCTATCTGTTGATTTTGAATAAGGGCATATGTTATAGAGAAGGAATGCATTCGACACTACTCCTCACCAGTACAAATGTACAATTTCTACTTTATGTAATTTGACATTTTTAAGATCCTAACTCTATGTTATTGCTAAAAAAGTAAATAAAGGAACCACATAAAAGATAAAACAAATCTACAACAAGGGGTATATGAGAGGGGAAATGTAAAAACATAGTAAATGTAAAGTTGTAAAAGGAATTACTTAGATTAATTGAGGGCATGGGATATGTGAGTGGGGAAAGAAGAACTTTTGGACTTTTTTAAGGAAATTGATTATAAGAGCTTTTACATCCTCTATTAGACTCTATGAGATATGGATCGTAAGATGATAGGGCTTGTTTAAAGATGTGAGTTGGAAAGAAAGAACTCTAGCACACCTCTGAAAGAGAAGATGACTAGAGTTCTTCGATTCAAACATTATTCCTAGAACTTAGAACACAAAATTTGTGGGAGATAGGTGTGTTCTCCAGATGAGCTTGTGGTTAGGATATTCTAAAAGAGAAAATATCAGATCAATCCTTAGTCTCAAAGATATTCTCGCCTAGGCTTTTCAAACTTTGTGTAGGAAAGTGGTGTGTGTGATCTTCGACGAACTTGTGTAAAGGTAGTTTAAGAGAGAAGAGAGCAAATTGATACTTAATCTTAAAAGCATTCTCACCTATGCTTTCCATGCTCGGTGGGAGAATGGTGTGTAGAAGTGTGGTTGGATGTAGAGAATGAGGCTTAGGTGTTGGATTTTTGGTGTGGATGAATTGTTGTTAGCTTGAAGTGTGTTAAAAATGAGAGTGGTGAGGGGTTTATATGGGTTAGAGTGGTGACTTTTTCATAATTTAGGTGATGATTAGGGGTAAAATTTACATGGTTTTTCATGATTGGCTCTTAGAACGATTTGGAACAGCGGCATCTTCTCATTGATTATGAAGGATGTAGGCTTGGTAATTTGGATTTTTCAAAAAAAATGTCGGAAATAATTTATGGTAAGAATGTGTGTGATAGAAAAATTAAAAATTATAAACATGATATCATGATTGGATTGTCATTAAAAATGAAAATCTAATTTCTACATACAATGATTGATCAAATCCTAACACCTTGCTACTTAGTTGTGCTTTAGGATGGCTTAAAGGTCAGATTTGGCCCCTACCAGAATTTTGACGGTGGCTCTTTACTCTGTTATTCTTAGATAGATTTAGGAGTAGGTTTCTTGTGTTGGAGATCAACAATGACACACAGTTGAAAGTTTTATTTTATAAGTAGATTAAATTAGAATTTTTTTATTTTATTTTGATATATATGGGTTGATCTAAGATAATGATCCTGTTGATATAAAAAATTGATTTTTTTAAAAACTCCTTTATTTACTGCATTTCAAAATATAGGCCATTATAATGGTCCACAATGTATATAACTATGGTGCTATTGTTAATCAAATCTATTTGTTTTTGTGATGAGGTGTTTACATGGTGAAGATATAGTCTTATGAAGAGCTAGTAGCTACCATCGCATCCATGTGCCTCATTACTCAATCACACTTGCTCGTGTGCACTTAATTAGTTTTTACCATTTCCCCACATGATCGGTTAGAACTATCAATCTGAATTGTCCATTTTCTCCATTTGGTTTATTAAATTAGTGAGCCCACTTTTGTGGCCCACCTAATGCTTGTTTTAACATAAGAATCTACCCTAGGCTTTATTAAGATTGACTCAACCCATTAATTTTTTTTAAATGGAGCCCTTATATGCTATTTGAAGATTTTATGAGGATTTGTTGTTTTAAGGCTTAATCTAGTGTGAATACATTATTATCGGTTGTAAACACTTTATAAATTAGCCAAGCAACCAAAGCACAAATAATTATTTAATTGTAAACACATTACAATTTAAAGCCAAATAAAATAGACTCGATTTAGGTTTAAAGTGTTTACAACTTCAAATTTTACAGGCGTCCAAATGATCACTAAGGGCTAATTTATTTTTACAATTTCATGTGTATTGTAAGGTAATTTGCTGTCATTATCATTTTAAATTGGATAAGAATTACATTACATAAATTGATAATTAAATGCACCTATAATAAGAGAGAGAATTTTAATCATTACAAATTTACATTATAAAACTACATTTTTTACAATGATGCCACAAAACAAGGTAACAATGTTATGCAATTCAAAAGCAGCTGATGCGTCCGCACAAGTAAAGGAAGTTGGAATCAGTTACTCATTTCCAACCCTTTACTAATGTAATTGGAAAAACAAAGATGTCCCAAATCTGCATAGATAAAATATACACCGCCATCTAAACAACATTTGCATATAATATTAAATTTTAATAACTAAATTTTTAAAATTTACTTTTGATGAAACTTCAAAAAATATTTTTCAACATTGGCTTTCCAACAAGCCCTTGGTAATTACAAGATTGTAAAATTTTAACCAATGGCTCACAAAAGAATGGTCGAGGAGAGGTTCCACGTTGAGAGGAAAATAGTTATTTTAATATATGAGATAGAGTTTCACCATTGGCTACCTACCATCCCCAGTGAGCACATCATGTAAACGACAGTTTGGATCACCTAACATGACTTTGAATACAACTGCTACAGTTGTAACAGTCACCTTGCAATGCTAGGAATGTGTATTATCCGTGAAGACCAGCTGAAATGCATTCAATGCCCAACGATCACTGGAACGCATGTGAACCACATTTAGCAAGCATGAATTCTCTCAGGACCTGACCCAATTCGGTCGGGTCATGACTGGGCCCAACTTGATGTATGTGTTGTATATCCACGCCACCCATCCATTTTTTCCTGCTCATTTTAGGACATAGGCCCAAAACTGAAGCAGATCCAAATCTTAAGGGACCACATCATAGGAAATAGTGGTGATTGAATGCATATCATTAAAAACTTCCTATGAACCACCATAATGTTTATTTGCTGTTGATAAGGTCAAACGACCTGGATAAAGGGAAAATACAAATACCAGCTTCATCCAAAACTTTTGTGGCCTAAGAGAAGTTTTTAATGGTCAGTCACCACTTTTTGTTGTGGTGTGGTCCACTTGAGATTTGGATTTGCTTTAGTTGCCCGCGGTATTGGGATACAACACATTCATTAGGGAAGGTACCATAGTCACGACCTTCAGTTAGCCCCGACTTGACTTAATTGTGCTGCGACAACCAAGTGCAGGAAGTTCCTCGGGTCGAAGGCATGTGAGGCCTATCATAATGTTTATGAGAAATTCACCGCATGTCTCTTTAATGTTTGGCTTCTCTCTTCGATATGTGCGACTTCTCTCAATGATTGAGCTTTCAGTCATCACTCCTGCTAGGTGATCTCGGCCCTCATTTATTAGCAGGATAGCCTTTTCAGTCTGGGCAGGGGCTTCCTCCGTTGTGTTTTCTTGGCCCATGCTCTTTTTGGTGATTTGAGGAGTGAGCTCTTTTGTGCTTGTAATTGTAGGCCATAGATCCTTTGGAAGTAATAAAATTTTTGTTCATCCTCCAAAAAATAATATTAAGATATGAGACAAAAATTAAGGTTGATCCAAAACTCAAGTGGGCCATACAATAATTCAAGTATTCAGTTTCACCAATAAAATATAGACATTTCACATTTGGAATTGCACAAAAAAAGATTATTTATCTTATAGAGGTATGTGAAAAATTCTGGAAAAATGTCAATGTCTACTTATTTATTTGTCAAAGAAAAATAAAGTACGGTTGTAAAGAATTAATTGGTCAGTTCGTATTTGGGAACCAAAAGCTCATTAAAATCTACATGGAGGGAAATGCCCACAATTGAAACCTTCCCACTGTGTACCTTTGATGTTTGTCCCAATTAAATGGTTGGTAAAGTTATTCTACTCGGATGAACTAAAAACACAAAAATATCAGAATGGTAGTAGCCTCTTGAATGTTTCAACGATGGGCATCTAATCCTCAATGTTTCCTATTGTATGGCTCACTTTAATTTCTGATCAGCATCATTTTTGGTCCAGGTCCTAATATGAGCTGGACAAACGGATGGACGACCTGGATTTCTTGAAAGAATCACTGTAGCTCTACCTAGCTTCCGACTGGATTCTTGATCTGGGTTGTCGCAGGTAATCCATGTGGCACTGAATCCGCGCCCGCCTTTGACGGAGTAGTGGGCGGATTCAGTGATGTTGCAACCAAAACGGTAGTGTCTTTGACGTGTTGGAGGATGTGGGACCAACGTCATGTATATGTTTTATATCCACGCGGTCCATTTGTTTCATCCGCTCATTTTAGGGTATGGAAAAAAAAAACAAAACTGATCAGAAGCTTAATTGGACCACACCAACGCTTAATTGGACCACACCACGCACCGTTGAAACCTTTTTAGGGCCATCATGGAAAGAAAACAGAATCATCAACCTGATCCAAAACTTTTGTGGCCCCAAGAAGTTTTTCATGGTGGGCCACCATTAAATCACCACTGTTTCGAAAGTCTGGTCTACTTGAGCTTCAGACCTGTTTCAATTTTTGGGTAATGCTGAGAGAAAAAATCGGATGGACGGCGTGGATATGAAAGATATAAATCACCTTGGCCATGTTGGGATTGGACGCCTCTACTCTTCACGCATGAAGACCACCGACTAGTCGGCCGACCGGTCGGTCACGATGGAGCAAGACAGTAGGTATTGCTATAACTTTTCTGTGCTATCCGGCTGGTAGGGGTCCGACCGGTCAGACGACTGGTCGGCAGTTTCCTTTTTTGGTCTAGGTTTCTTGCGTGGTTTTGCGCAAGGAGTTTCTAATTCCAGTTTTCTCCTATTTAAGGAGATGTAATCAGAGATTAGGGTTGGTGCCAATGGGCCAAGGGATTGAGAGGGCTCTAGGGTGAGAGAAAGAGCTAGGGACGAAGCTTGGAGTTCTCTGGGTTGGGGGAAAGCGATAGGTTTGTCCTCCTCATGTCAGAATTAGCTTCGGGTAGCTTGAGATTTCTCTTGTGGGCTGTAATCCAAGGTTTTCTTCTGTAATCTCTTGTAACTTCTAATTCATAATGGATTTGTGTCCTTTTGTGCCGTGGTTTTTTACCCTTAAGGAGTTTTTCTACGTAAAAATCGGATTGCCTTATTCTGTGTGATGATTTGCTTGTTGATTGCATTGAGGTGTGTTCCTCGCCTGCTTTGATTACTTCCGCTGCGGGGCTCCTAACCCTAACAAGTGGTATCAGAGCTAAAAGTTGGGAAGGAGGCAGAGATTATATGAGGCGAGGCATCAATGACGTCTTCTAGCATGAGATTTAATGTGGAGAACGATTATGTGAAAGAAAAACATGGAAAGCGATCAGTATCTATGAAAAAAGTAGAGTTGAAGAAGATGGATTGGTACGCCAATATCTCAATCAGGTTTGTCGACTACGATCAGGTTTGATTAGGAGCACTATTTACGGTGGAGCTGCGGGATCGGCAGCGGGATCCACGGTTGTTCGGTGTGGTGTGCTCAAGGGCTACATGAGCGAGCAGGTGATGAAGGTGCAAGGATGAAGTCGATGAGACATGAGAAGTGGTGGAGCTATGATGACGACGAAGTAGAGATGAAAATGGTGCGCGGCGAGGTGTTGCATGAAGATTTGAGTCGTGGTGGAGTTTGTTGGGATTTGACGCCTCTACTCTTCACGCATGAAGACCACCGACCGGTCGGTCACGATGGAGCAAGACAGCAGGTATTGCTGGAACTTTTTTAGGCCATCCGGCCGGCCGACCGGTGGGGGTCCTACCGGTCGGACGACCGGACAACAGTTTCCTTTTTTGGTCTGGGTTTTTTGCGCGGTTTTGCGCAAGGAGTTTCTAATTCCAATTTTCTCATATTTAAGGAGATGTAATCCGAGATTAGGGTTGCCATCAATGTGCCAAGGGATTGAGAGGGTTCTAGGGTGAGAGAAAGAGATAAAGACAAAGCTTGGAGTTCTCTAGGTTGAGGGAAAGTGATGGGTTTGTCCTCCTCATGTGAGAATTAGCTTCGAGTAGTTAGGGATTTCTCTTGTGGGCTGTGATTCAAGGTTTTCTTCTATAATCTCTTGTAACTTCTAATTTATAGTGGATTTGTGTTCTTTTATGTCATGGTTTTTTATCGTTGATGGTTTTTCTTTGTAAAAATTGAAGTAACTTCTTATGTGTGATGATTTGGTGTGTTTCTCGCTTGTTTTGATTATTTTGTTGAGGGGTCTCTTAACCGCAGCTGGCAAATGGCGGCGACACACTCTGCGTCCGAAATAACTGCCCGGTGGGCCACGTATTATCTCCATTACCGTACAGAATCTCGACAACAATAATTGCTTGGGATTTGGAGAGAGAGAGTAAAAATGGAGTAAAAAACAGGGGAGTGTGTGAGAAAATAGAAATAAGGCGAGGATGAAGACGATGACCGTAGGCGAGGAAGCAGACCCGCGGCTGCAGGCCATCTCTGCTGCCATTCGAGTCATCCCACACTTTCCAAAACCAGGTTTCTATATCTATAACGATCATCATCTCACTGCTGCACTCTCAATTCCATTTTTTATTTTGATTTTTTTTTGAATTTTGGTGGTCTGTAGGAATCATGTTTCAAGATATAACGACGCTGCTCCTTCACCCAAAAGCTTTCAAGGACACCGTAGATATCTTTGCTGACCGGTACAGAGACATGTCTATCTCCGTTGTTGCCGGTAATACCATCCTTTCCTCTCCTTTTCTTCTCTTTCTACAAGCTTCGCTTCATCATATGCTCTGGCTTCCGGTTTTTACAAAGTGCTGGAGTAATTAGGCCAATGTGACGTCTGACTTTTACAGAGAGAGAGAGAGAGAGAGAGAGAGAGAGAGAGAGAGGGGAAAACGGTGCGGGCTACACTCAGAGAGCTGCACGTTTGCGGGCTACACAAATTAAAAAACTTAAAATGCCAGAAATGCCCCTGAGCGGGTAAAATCAGCACCACTTGTGAGGAGTGGTAAAATCTAAACCGTTGGTTGGTAAGCACGTAGAGACTCCGAATTACCAAAATACCTTTCCCAATGCTCGCGAAATCCCTTCCATTGTGCTTTTAAAACCCAAAGTTGATGACCTTCCAAAGACTAATTGCAGGGGCAAGATTATCCATGGCTACTCGCGTTATTTGTAATAGAGACTATCTTGTTCATTGCAGTTGAATTGTTTAGGGCCTGTTTGGATGGCCCGTATTAGGTAGTATTGTATGGTATTAAACAAATATCGAGGTAAATTCCTTGTTTGGAGTACGGCTTGTTTTCTGCCTTGAAACCACGAATGTCAAATCGTTGTATTGCATCCGTTTTCCAGCAATTCCGCTGCGGATTTTTCGAAATTACCTGCATTGGCAACCTAGGTGGGGACCACTGTGATGTTTGTAAGAAATCCACACCGTCCATCCATTTTGAGAGCTCATTTTAGACATGAGACCAAAAAATGAGTCAGATCCAAGACTAACATGGGCCACACGAGAGGAAAAACCGAGGAAAGAAATGTGTACCATTGAAACCTTCCTAAGCTCCATCTTGATGGTTATATGCCATCCAAACTGTTTATAAGGTCATCCCCACTAGGATTAACTGAAAACACATAATTATCATCATAGAAAAACATTTTTGGCCATAAAAATGTTTTAACAACGCTTGTTCAATCCTCAATGTTTCCTCTTCTGTGGCCCACTTAACTCTTGGATCTATCTCATTTTTGTTTGTATGTCCTAAAATGAGCTCTCAAAACGGATGGACAGGGTCAATTTCTCACAAACATCAGGGTGGGCCCCACCTAAGTTCTCAGCACAGGAACTTCCTCCAAAAGGATTTGGCTGCATAGATTCTGATGATTTGCATGTGCACGGTTTCGGTGGATCCCCAACTGTGGGGCCACTATGATCTATGTTCCTTACATCTCCATCGTCCTTTAATTTTGATGGCTCATTTTAGGGCATGATCCAAAAAATGAAGCAGATCCAAATCTTAGGTGGACCATACCACAATAAACAATCAATCGTGATTGAATTCCTACCATTAGAAACTTCGTGGGCGCCCGGAACGTTTATTTGCCATCCAACCTGTTGATAAGGTCACAAAGATCTGGATGAAGAGACCACACAAATATCAGCTTGATCTAAAACTTTTATAGCCCACTGTAATTTTTTAATGGTCGATTACCGCTGTTTCTTGTATTATGGAAAACTTGAGATTTGGATGGTTTCAATTTTGGGATCATTCCCTAAAATAATTTTTCAAAACGGATGGACGGCGTGGATATAAGGCACCTACATCACAGTGGGCCCCATGGCGAGGGATCTCACCCGCCTTGGTGGATCCCGCTCTGGATTTGTATGTTCGTGCCGCACACCACCGACCATGGTGGTGTGTTGATGCTAACAAGCTTTGTGGGCTTATCATGATATTTGTTATATCCAAACCATCCGTGCATTTGGCCAGATCGTTTTATGGCTTGACCCCAAAAAATGAGACAGATCCAAAGCTCAATTGGACCACACCACATGAAACAATGGTGATTGAATGTCTACTATTAAAAACTTCCAGGGCCCACTGTAAGTAGTTCTGTAATGTTTATTTGCCATCCAATCTGTTTATTAGGTAAACCAGAGCTAGATAATGAGAACATACAAATATCAGCTTGATCCAACACTTTTGTGGCCTATAAAAAGCTTTTAATGGTCGTTAACCACTTTTTCTAGTGGTATGGTCCACCGGAGATTTGGATCTTCATAATTTTTGGGATGACCCCCTAAAATTAGCTGAAAAAAATGGATGGATGGCATGGATATACTCCACATTCATCAAGGTAGGCCCTACATGGTAAGGGTAAAGTATTACCCCATACCATCAGCTGTGTTCTCTCCAAACACACGATTTACTTACTTTATTAGGAAATACGACCATATCTGTTAAATCCAAACAAGCTCCATTGTAGTACTTAGTACCGGCTAAACCCTATGAAACGCATGATGTGATGGACAATTCCACTCACAACAATACAATACAAGCCAAACCAAGAATCCAAGCATGCCCTTAAAATATTAAAAAAATACCCATTTGCTAACCGCCAGAGTGGAGATACTCATAGTGGCGAGGTGACATCCTTAAAGTTCCTAATCTATTTATTTATTTTTAATAAATAAATACTGCTAGGACTCATGCTGTCGAGGTGGCAGTTTGGTGCAATTTGGTAATAGAGGAAATATGGGGCATACTAGAAAAATCTCTCTAATTGACTCTGGAGTCTATATGTAAATCTCATGATCTAATGTTTTTATGAGAGATTTAATGCGCCTTTGACTCATGGTCCATAATTCCCTAGTTTTATTCAAGTGCAGTGGATAGGTCTATTGTTTTCTCTCAAACTTGTGCTTAAGGCCTGTTTGGATTCACTGAAACATAAATTGGGGTAACGCCATTTCCACAAGAATGACATTTTTTTGTTGTTTTTGTAATTTTCTTGGAAATGCCATTTCCATTTCCGTCCGATTTCCTGAAAAGTGCCCCGTTTTCGTTTCCTTGCCCATGCTTAAGAAATGTCATTTCTAACTAAGAAGTTGAGGGAGATATGAGGAAATGACCCGTTCCTTTATAAAGTGCCCCATATGGTAGTCACACGTGTCACTGCCCATCTTCTAAGTGCCCCACATGTGCAACCGTCCATCCTCAAGTGCCCCACATTTGCGAATGTGGTACCATTGATCTTAAAGCCCCACACATGTGTCAATGTGCTACGTGTGCCCCGCGCATTTTTTATTCCCTTGTCAATGTGCCACACATCTCAATGTGCCACCCCATCTTCAAAAGCCCCACATGTGCTATTGGGCCACATGTGCCATGTGGCCGCAATCCATCTATAAGTTCTTCACATGCACGACATGTGCCAATATGTTACAAACATGTGGCCGCAATCCATCTATAAGTTTTTCACATGCACGACATGTGCCAATATGCAACGTTTGTAACATGTGCCATTGACCACCTTCAAGTGTTCCACATGTGCAAACGTCCATATAAGTGCCTCACATGCGTTATACGTACCACAATCCATCTTAAAACACCATACATCTGTCAATGTGCCACATGCACGACACGTACAACCACCCATCTTCAAGTGCTCCATGTGTCAACGTGTAGCATGTGCCACCCTCATTTTCAAGCACCTAACATGTGCCAATGCACCACATGTGCTATTGTGTCACATATGCCGCCGTCTATCTTTAAGCATTCCACATGTGCAAAATACATGCAACATGTGCCACCTTCCATCTTCAAGCACCCCCATGTGCCAATGTTCCACTTGCACGGGGTTTGGGCGAATTCCTTTACCTATCTGATGAATACATCTACATTTGATTGACAATTCCTGTGTTTGGTTTGGCAGTGGTAAAATCGAAATGATGACACATTGACTTTACATTATCATGGTAATTGGTGAAACAAACAGGCACTTAACGTTTAATGGTGCACTTAGGGCTGCATTTATGAACCAAGGATACTCTATGATAGCATATAGGATTTCTAGAAGAAGAACCTTTGTAGATAGTTTATTTTCTATATATTTCAAATGTCAAGGAATGCACTAACCTTTGATAAGAATTGGTCATCCTTATTCCTATTATGATAATTTGGTTAATAGAGTGTAATGCACAATTGATGTCTAGTACGAGTCTCTAAGACAATATTTATTGGCTAAGGGATTCTACCTATTTCAAGTTTATGTTTCATAGTTTGATGAATGCTCGGGTTAGTCTTTAATTTGAACAGGTGCTTGTGAAAAGGAATTGGTAATAGGACAATCTTGTCTAACTGAAGGTATGGCCCTTGATAGAGTAGAATGGGGGAACAAGATTAATGTAGCTGACCCAATTAATTGGGAGAAGGCTTAGAGATGATGATGACAATCCAGTGGTTAATATGCATTTACATCTAGGTCAATTTGCTCTGATTTGGTTTACTAGGTTGATAAATGATGGGCAATTGAATTTTTTTTTTCTTGTATGTTATCTCTTTGTGAGCCATTTTTTAAAGGCAAACATGACTAATATGTCGTTTCTGCAAAGGAGCAGCCTATGGGGCAGTGAATTCCATGAAGTGATTTTTTTTTTCTTCTGAAAGTCAGTGCACGTATATGTAAGTGGGAGCATTGGGGTGGCTTTCAATGCTTTATTGATTACTACTCCATATTGTGGTAGTAATAGATGGCAAACTTGGCCTGGAACTTGGCTACAATAGAGCTTGAGAAGGGCTGGGTTAATGACTGAAATGTGTAGACCAATTTGGGAGGCTCTTATGGACTGGTTTTTGAACTCTTTATTGGCTGAAAGAGAACTGCTTAGGGGCTGCTTTGTGGGTTGACCTGGGGATTTTCTGGACTGAGAGTGTTGTGCTTGAAGGTTCACATTGTGTTGGGTTATATTGGAATTTGGGAACTGTTCTTGAACTGGTTAGAGTTATTATTTTGAATATAGTGTGTAGGGACGTAGCGTTTTGTAATCTTACAAAAAAAGTGTATAGTGTTAGGAGTTTGGACTTGACAGGCTACAATTATGCTCAAAGCTATCTATGGGCTGATACTATAACAGGGTGTAGGAGATGAGCTATGGCTAGGTGCTGTGCATAGAATGGAAGCTGGGTAGTGTCTAATTAAGGCTGGGACTGTGTATAGCATTGAGGATGATGGGTTAGGCTAATCGGGGATGCTCAGTGGGTTTTGGGGGTCAAGTCAAGGTTGAAGTTTCAAGGGGTTTGGTTTTAATGCAAAATAAAAGCTGGGAATATGGCTACTGTTGGGTTTTGAGTTGGGAAAAATGGGGTATACAAGTTGGGATTTAACGATAATGTTTATCAGAACATATGCAACAACGCAGAACATCTGCAACAAAGCAAAAACTGTAGAAAATTTGCAGAAAACTGTATGAAAAGAAATCGGCAAGTCTGCAGTAAACTCTGCAGAAATTTACGGGTGCTGCAAGCTGCAGGAACTGTGCAACTCTAAGCACAGAGACTTTAAAGAGAAAAGGACAGGCCCAAGAGCACTTGCTCTGATGCCAGTCAACATAATTAGTATCTATATAAGTGAATAGTGGGGACATTTTTTGCCCTGCATTTAGTTTCCAACGGCAGATAACTTTATGAATTTAAGGAACATGAAAAGACATTTAAAACAAAATTTGGGGTATTTTAGAAATTCGAAAATGTGTGCGCTTAACAATGTGCAGTTAAGATTTCACCTGCAAATGCCCACTTAATGGTTTATATTTCCTGAAAAAAAAGCCAAAACCTCAACGAGAATCTCTCTCACCAAAGCCAACTTTCCCCAATGATGCGGTAACTTGCAGCTAGTTACTTCTGCAAACAGAAAGCCACATGGGTGGAATTTTTGAGATCGACCCCGTCCATCAGGTATGCTGCCCCATTCTAACCTTGGAACCCAAAAATCTTGATCATCCAAAACTCAGGTAGGCCACACAATAGGAAACAGTTCGGAAGGACGAGCCTACCATGGTGTTTATATGCCATCCCATCTCATCTATTCATCTTATGTGCCTCATCATGATGAAAGAATTACCCAAAAATCATAGTATTCCAAGACTTGGGCCACACCATGTAAATTTAGAGGTTTTAGGTATACTATGATATTCCAACACTCCCCCTCAAGTTGGTGTATGAATGTCTGTCATACCTAACTTGCCAGAAATTTCTTGCAGCATGGGAGAGCCAAGCGCTTTTGTAAATATGTCCGCCAGTTGATCTGACAAATGGAGTAGCTAATAGCCCAGAAGATATCTTCGTTCGATTAAAATATATATCAACCTTGATGTGTTTAGTCCTCTCGTGAAAGACTGAGTAAGATACAATATGAATAGCTGCCTGATTATCATAGTAGAGAGGAGTAACTGAGGTGATAGAAAAACCCAGCTCCATCATAATGGACCTCAACCATAAGAGTTCGCATGCCCCATGAGTCATATTCCCATACTTTGCCTCTGCACTGGATTGAGATACAACTGATTATTTCTTACTTCTCCATGTGACCAAGTTGCCACCAACAAATGTGTAATAGCTAGAAGTTAATTTATTGTCGGTTGAACATCCTGCCCAGTCAGCATCAGAATACCCAGCAATGTTAACATGTCCATGATTCTTATAAAGAATACCACGTCTTGGACATGACTTAAGGTATTTCGATATGCAATGTACAACATCTAGATGAGGCCCTTTTGGTGAGTGCATAAAGCGACTGAAAACACTCACATCTTGGGCAATGTTTGGTCTTGTAATCGTCAAGTAGATTAATTTCCCAACTAACTTCTAGTACATGTCAGGATCTGTCAAACTCTCACGTTCAGATGCATGCAACGAGTGCTTCTGATCCATAGAAGATGAAGTTGGACGAGCACCTAATTTTTCAGTCTCACTTAGCAGATCAATAGTATACTTTCTTTGGGATATGAATATGCTTTTAGATGAGCGGGCAACTTCAATCCTTAGAAAATACCGCAAGCCCCCCAAATCTTTAATTTTAAATTCCTTACTCAACTTGTGCTTAACTTGATCAATAAACTCCAAGTCATCTGTAGTCAGAACAATGTCATCCACATACACAAGTGGAATAGTTTTACCTTCTTGTCAGGTATGAATAAAGACAGTATGATTTGCCTGACATTTTCTGAAGTCGAAGGAGAGAACAACAACACTAAATCTGACATACCAAGCTCTGAGAGATTGCTTAAGGCCATAAAGAGCCTTTTTCAGCTTATACACATTCTCAAACTCCCCCTTGTGCTGAAAACCAGGGGGAAGTTCCATTAAGACTTCTTCTTCCAAATCACCATGGAGGAATGCATTTTTAACATCCAGCTAGAATAGAGGCCAATCAAGATTGGCTGCTAAGAAAAGAATCAAGTGGACCGAATTCAACTTTGCCACATGTGAGAAGTTCTCATTATAATCAACCCCAAGATGCTGTGTGTAGCTTTTAGCCACCAGATGAGCCTTGTAACGCTAAATAGATCCATCAGCCCAATACTTTATGGAGAACACCCACTTGCACCCAACTGTACGCTTACTAAGGGCAATGGAACAAGATCCCGATGCCATTTTTATGAAGAGCAGCCATTTCTGCTTCCATTGCTTACTTCCAAGCAGGTACCACAATAGCCTCGAGCACTGACTTAGGAATAGTGGAAGAGGAAATAGTGGCTAAGAACGTACGATAAGAGGGTGGGAGAGACTCATAAGGAAGAAAATTAGAAATAGGATGTAATGTGGGATGATGAGTATGAGTGCGAGAAGCAACAAGAGATGAAGGACTAGCATTAGAGATAGGATGAGAGGAGATACTTGAGACTAGAAGATGAGCTATTGATACGGACGGTCCGTGTGATGGTCTCGACTTGTGGCGTACATAGGTGAGGAGCCACTTGGGTGTTGAGGAAGATGTCTAAGGAGAACTATCAACAACTGATAGAGGCAGAAAATGTGTTGTCTCAACCAATGTTCGCATTGTCGGTATCGCTACAAGTTTCGCTGGCCGGAGATAAAGATATAATATCGTTATCGCCGATAACTGGAAATGTGGGGAAAAAGGGGGAAATATGAGGAAAAGTGTGGAATTTTTCAGTGAAACTTTAAGAAATGCTTAATACTCATATTTGCATATTCAGGAATAAAAAAATTACAAAAAGAATGCATTAAATAATAAGTTTTCATTCAATGGGGCTCAAAAAGCATGCGTTGCCTAAGAAATCACTCCAATAGCAACTAAAATGAGTTTATATAATATAAATGCAGCCACCATGCAAAAATGCATCATTCATGATTTACACCAGCATTAGAATGAATGGCCATGTGGGAACAATGTACACTTCATGCTTTCAGTTTTATATAAGTGAGGCCATTTTCTAATGATTTAAGCTTGTACAACGCAGTGGGGAATTCAAAATCACAATTGGGCCATGAAAGCTCAGTCAAAGCTCATGTGGGCCACACCATAGGAAATAGTGGGAATAATGATTTCCACCGTTGAAATATTTCTAGGGCCCATAGTGATGTTTATTTGTCATCCAACCAGTTCATATGATCAAACATATTTTCATGTGGTGTGGTCCACTTGAGCTTTGGGATAATGACCTGAAATGATCTGGCAAAATAGATGGATCGTGTGGATATATCACATACATCATGGTGGGGTCCACGGAACTTGGTGACGTCCGGTGGCCACGGTGAATGTACTGATTAAACTCTGTTTGGCCACCATGAATGTAAGTGGTTTATCTATGCCGTCCATCTATGTTTACAGATTATTTTAGGGGTACACACAAGAATCGAAGCATATTCAAAGCTCATGTGGGCCACACCATAGGAAACAGTGGGAATAATGATTTCCACCGTTGAAATATTTCTAGGGCCCACAGTGATGTTTATTTGTCATCCAACCTGTTCATATTATCAAACATACATGAATTAAGGGAAAGTACAAATATCAGCTTGATCAAAAACTTGTGTGGCCCCTAAGAATTGTTATTGGTAGACGCTTAATTCACACTGTTTTCGTTTGGTGTGGTCCACTTGATCTTTGGATATGCTTAATTTTTTGTCTCAAGTCCTAAAATTATCTGAGAGAATGGATGGATGGATGGAGTGGATATGATACATAAATCACGGTGGACCCCACACAGTAACTCAGTGTATTGAGTTGCTGAGGGCCCTTCGCCGTACGTAGGGACGCGGATGAAATCGAATTGTGTAATCAGTAAGTACGCTTTTAATGTACTGAGTAAATTCAGTTGGGCCTACTGTAAATGTATGTGGTTTATCCACGACGTGCATCCATTTTTCCAGCTTATTTTAGGGGTTGAGACCCAAATTGAAGAATATCAAAAGCTCAAGTGGACCATACCACAGGTAACAGTGGGACTAATGATTTCCAACGTTAAAACCTCTTTAGGGCCCACAGTGATGTTTATTTGTCATCCAACCTGTTCATAAGATCACACAGATGTTGATGAATGGAAAACACAAATATCATCTTGATCCAAAACTTCTGTGTTCACCGAGAAATTTTCAATGGTAGACATTTAATACACACTGTTTCCAATGGTGTAGTCCACTTGAGCGTTGTATATGCTTCGTTTTTTGGGTTCATGTCTTAAAATTATAAGCTAAAATGAATGGGCGGAGTGGATAAAATAAATAAATCAATGTGGACCCCACAGAGTTTACTCAGTACGCAATCCACTTCCGACACCCGATTTCCTGCGGAAGGCTTTCGCACAACGTTCTTGCGCTTGGAATCTAGGTGGAGCCCATCGTGATGTTTGTGAGAAATCCATGCCGTCTATCCATTTTGTGAGCTCATTTTAGAATGTGCGACAAAAAATGAGCCGGATCCAATACTCAAGTGGGACTAACATGAGGATTGAATTTCAACAATTCAAATATTCGCAGGGCCATAGAAGTCTTGAATCTGGCTAATATTTGTGTTTCCAGTTAATCCCATTAGGAATGACATTATGAATGGTATGGATGGCATATAAACATCACTGTGGACCCCAAGGAGGTTTCAACGGTGGAAATTTCCCTACCCACCTTTTCCTTTAGTACGGCCCACTTGAGTATTTGATTTGGCTCATTTTTGGTCTCACATCCTAAAATGAGCTTGCAAAATGCATAGATAGTGTGGATTTCTCACAAACACCACAGCGGGCCCCACATAGATTCCCAGCACAGGAACTTGGTGCGAAAGGCTTTCGTTGCGGCCGCGTACAAAGCCGTCGAGAGTCTTTTTTCGAAACAGAAGAGGGTTCCGGAAGGGGAACCCTCAAAACCCCCAAAATTTCCTCCCCAAATTTCTATCGGCGGGATCCTTTAAATCCCTAGATTCCCCAAAAAACCTCTCCACATCTCTAATTTTCAGCATATTCGAAAAAAAAAACGGAAAGCTGAGACTTTTTCGCACTTACGACGCACAGAGAGTGCCACTTCCAATCAACACTTCTCTTCTACAGGTATGGAATCCGCAACTTCCCCCTTTTTTCGACTTTTTTGCACATTTACGCAGTACTCCGACATTATCGCCCCTTTTATAGTAGAAAAGGGGTTGTTGGCTACAATTTTTTCGTGAATGGTAGGTTGATATAGCGATTTCTCATGTACAACTGTTTTTTCCGCGATAAGTCGATAAAATCGCCGAAAAATCGCCGATAACAGGAAGAGAAACGAAAAAAAGGGTGTTTCGGTGTCGCAACTCCGGCGACACTGATAATATCGGCGATAATATAGACTTTTCGTCGACAATGAGAACACTGGTCTCAACTGCATCAACATGTTCAGATGATGGAGAGTAGAATGGGCGATCTTTAAAGAAGGTTACATCCATAGACACGAAATATTTCCTCGTAGATGGATCATAACACCTATAACCCTTATGCTGAAGAGAATATCCAATGAAAATACACTTGACAGACTGATTACCCAACTTGTCTCTAGAGGGACCTAATAAATGCACAAAACAGATGCAACCAAACACTTTTAGAGGGACAACAAACATGGGATTGGTAGGTTTCAAAGCATGAATTGGAATATCTCTTTTGAGGACACAGGTAGGCATTCGATTAATCAAATAACATGATGTTAACAAGACTGCAGACTAGTATGACTTAGGAACTGTCATTCTTATCAGAAGAGAGTGAGTAATCTCAAGAAGATGACGATTTTTGCGCTCTGCCGCTCTATTTTGTTGTGGAGTGTGGGCATAAGAAAGTTGATGATGAATGCCATGCTTTTGGAGATATGATTTAAAGATATTTGAGGTATACTCGCCACCATTATCAGAATGAAGAGTTTGAATGGTGCAATCATACTGGGTTTTGATCATTTGATGAAATGAACGAAACAAGTTAAACAAGTCATTGACGATGCATCAAATATACTCAAGTCACATGAGAGAAATCATCAATAAATGTAACAAAGTAAGAGAAACCATCCAAAAATGTAGTAGGACTAGGTCCCCAGATATCAGAATGAACCAATGCAAACATTTTGTTAGATCGATGTTCAACAATAGGATATGAATTTCTAACATGTTTACCCAACTGACACGTTTCACATTTAGAGTAAGCATCACTAATTTTATTAAATTGAGGAACAAGAGATTGCAAAGTTCTAATAGAAACATGACCTAGTCTTACATGCCAAATGGCAGCAGACTCTTTATTGGACTCTAAACTACATGACTGAGAAGCAAAGGAATGAGATGAAGCAGAAGCACCAACAGCAACAAGATTCTCCTGTCGCAAGAAGTAGAGACCACCATGCTCATACCTTGCACCGATAATCCTCTTCGTACTCAAGTCCTGAGAAACACTATAAAATGGAAAGAAAGTCACACTGCAATTTAACTCTAGTAAGACAACTAGTAGATATCAAATTTGCATTGAACTTAGGAATGTATAAAACATTAGACAAGGTGAGAGAAGGAGAAATTGAAACTAAGCCAACAAATTCAACTGGAGTTGAAGTTCCATTAACAAGACGAACTGAATGACTATAAGAAGAAGAGGTGGAAGGAAGAAGGCTACTGTGTGTACTAGTCATATGATCTGATGCCCCAAAATCTATAATCCAAGTGGCAGGATTGGAGGAGGCATGAAGTGTAGTACCTATCGTAGCAATAAAGGAAGAGGTAAATGGCTGTGGGGAGATGGTTGTAGGTGTGGCTGACTGAGACTGAAGAGATCTAAGATGCTGAAGCTCCATCACATCTGCCCGAGTCATAGTAATAGACTTCGTATGAGATGAGTCCGTAGGAGTAATGCCACAAGTATCAAATGTATGCCCAGTATCATCAGAAGCTGCGACGTGGGCAGTAGGGCGGTCATGAAGCTTGAAACATCGTTCTCGGGAATGTCCTGAACTATTACAATAGGTGCAGAAGAATTGCCCCCGGCCTCTATCATGTCCTCTAGATGAGAACCTGTCTCGAGTATCTGAACCACCACTCCTGTCACTAGGTGAAACAGTAGTAGAAGTAAAGGCAGTTATCTCCTGAGTCAGGGCTAGAGCTGACGTAACTCGCCTGCGGGCTTCCTCTGAATGGACGACATAATATGCTATCTGAAGCGTATGAAAAGGGGTTGTGGCAACCAATCGAGTCCTCAATGCCTCATATTCACTATTCAATCCCGCTAGAAATTTATATGTCTTAGCTTCATCCTCCCGAGACTTCACAATCTCAGCACTGATAGTGTTTGGGAGTTCACTGAAGGGCTGCAAGTGACTCAGTTCTTCCCAACGGCTCTTGAAGGCACCAAAATATTCAGTAACGGAAAGATTCTCATGTGTAAGAAAATACAACTCTGTGTTTAGCTGAAAGATGGGGGGCTTATTTGATATTGTTCCATAAGTGTCGTTGAGTGATTTCCATAAATCAGTAGCCGTCTCATAGAAAAAATATCCAAAAGCAGTACTAGGTTCCATTGAGTTGAGTAACCAACCCATAACAATCGCATTGAAAGAATCCCATGCATCTACTGAGGATGAAGGCCGTTTTGTGGTGCCAGTGAGATTCCCAAGCTTCTCCTTGCCAACAATGTACATCCGAACAGCCCAAGACCAAAGGAGGAAGAAGTTACTTCCGTTAAATTTTGTAGAAGTAATCGAAAGGCCCATTAAGACCATGTCCTAGTGGCTTAGAATCCATGAATATAGACAAGTCAAGAGAAGGAAGACGGAGAAATGCCAATCAAATCTCTAGGCAACACCAATAAACCAGATTACGAGGTCAGGAACATACACCATAAATCTGGTGTATGCACTATGCGTCAAAGGGCCCAAAAACGGTGCAATCGGCCCCCATATTGATCCAAAAGATTGATTTTTGATGTCGGATCTCCACAAAAGCTATTACACTGTGTAGGGTATTAAAAAATGACCCACATGCAACTATTTTTGCAGATAAAAAACTCCAGATTGAACGAAATCTGAAAAATGGGTTGATTTGGGGATATTTTCGAAAAATACCAGAAAAATCATAAAAAAATATAAATGTTCTTTAAAAAATTCCACAAAATAGTCCATTAATCTCCTTACATGATTCCGCACTAGATGCGGTTGTTCCCAAAGCAAACCGATCCGTACGGTCGTTGGGTTGATGACGTCAGCTGTATGGATGCTGATGCCAGCATACGTCTTACTAAAAAAAACTTCGGATCTTCTTCTTTTGGCTTGAATCTGATGTTTTTGATGAGAAGGAGAAGGTTTCTATGGATCTTGCTTGGTTTGGACCGATCTAGTCTTTGATACCATGTCAAACAATCACTTTCTCTAAAAGCTCGAGCCGTTAGAAGATGGCGTATCAATGTATATCAAGGGATTCTAACAGTAGGTACCCAGGCGAGGTACCCAAGTGTTTCTCTGACTTTCCCTCTGCCCGATCTCTCTCTTCCTTTCTCTCCAAGTGCATCGCACATGCCATACACCCTAGTAATAAAGAAACTAGCCGCAGGAAATTTAACTACACGTATACCAGATTTGAGAATCAGAAAAGAAGAAGAAGAAGATGCAACCACATGCAAGCAAGAACAACAGAAAAAATCATTTCCCTCCCTTGACTGCTTCCGTATGTGAGCTTTCTCCCCCAATGTTGACTACTGTATAAAGCGAGTAAAACTACCACTTCATTCAAGTGTCAATTCATCAAAGTATGTTTATAGACAAAAGGCTGAGAGCCATATTTATAAGCAACCAATACGTAGGTTACTTTTTGATCCAAACTACTCCCCTAAAGTTAGCCATAAGCTGGACTTAATTAAAAGGAGGAACTATCTGGAATTTCTAAAAGAACTAAATACCAACTACTTGAAGAGTCTTTCTACTAAACTACCAAAAATATCTTTCGAAATGAGTCTTTGAGGCTTTGTATGGTTTTAAGGCTGATACACAGCTGCACGGTTGTGTATACATATGTATATGCCAACTGTATGGTGCATCTAGGCAACTTCTGCACACGCATGCATCATACACAGGTTATTTTTAGCAAGCAGCTGATTCAATGGGATTGGCCGCATGTCTGGACCCCTTTGGTGACAGTTCACATGTATGGGCTTTACTAAAAAGCATGGAACTTAGCTGGAATTTCCAAAAGAACTAAAATACCAACTATTTAAAGAGTATATTACTAGTTTACTGTTAAACTACCAATGAGTTTTTGAGGCTTTGTATGGTTTTCCAAGGTTGATGCACAGCTGCAAGGTTGTGCATATGCCTACTATTTTTAGCATGCAACATGCAACTAATTCACAATGGGATTGGCCACATGTTTGGATAGAGGGCTCCTTTGGTGCGGTTCACACGTATGGTCTAGACTTTGGCTATGCACTCACCCCAGCTTTGGAAACAACTCACTGAGTTCTGCCATTGTATCATACCTTATTGGGCGTTGGCTGTTGATGGTGAAGCCTTGTGTATTTGATCGGCATCTTGTGCATATGATGGCGCTGTAGAACACGACATCTCTTCTTTCACTTCCTGACTGTCCTCCACGTCCTGGGTGTCATCTTCCACCCCTGGACAGACTTGCACTTTTCCAACTGCACTGAGGATGAGTCATCACCATCTGAGAAATGGTGGAGAAAGCAGATAGTAGTCTACCCCTTCAGTAATCACATGAACTTCCCAACTTCTTAGACCTATGGTTCTTACATGATTTTTTTTTTATGAATTTATTTTTGAATAATTGTCCCAATTTTACAGTTTCCTCCTCGTGTTTTAAGGTAAGAGGTCTCATCATAGGTTGACTATGATGTAATTATAAGAAAGATAATTTGTTGAAGCATATTCTTTCTTCGAAAAGATGCGATTTAACATAGCTGGTCTAATATTCTTTGCACAAGAATTTGAAAATCTGATCAAATTTCTATTTTAGGTATTGAAGCTAGAGGATTCATTTTTGGTCCTTCAATTGCCTTAGCTATTGGTGCAAAGTTTGTTCCTCTACGTAAACCTGGAAAGTTGCCAGGTAAGCACTATTTTGTGTCTTTAGATTGATCTATCGCTTCTAATTGGATGTTGTTGTTGTTTATTCACCATAGGAGATCCATGAGCTCGTATTGTGTACTTATTCACCATGTATTTCACCCTTAGGATATGGAAATATCAATAGAAACATCAGGAGATATCTATTTTTTTTAGGGGACAAATCTATGTGCTGTCGAATTTAAGTGAGTGATTATATCCAAAATGAGTTCATCATTAAATAACAGTTTGAAATCCCCTGCCAAATGCTCCTTCAACCTGGGCACTCCACTCCTCGACTTATGATGACAGTAGTTAGACATTGCCCCAATCTATTCCCCCTAATCATCAATTCATGTTGCCAATCAATGTCATGCTGCCTTCATCGGTTTGATATTTTAGGGTACCTTTAGTACGAGAGCAGACAATAAGGACAATAGAAATATCAATTAATATGGTTTTATTAATTCTTTTACATTTTTAAAATTATTTTAATTAACTAAATATTTTCAAATAATAATATTTTTTATTAACAGGAATATGAAGTAGTCTCCAGGGTACTTGTTTATTGTATTATAATCAATAATAATCTTTATTTTTATTTTCAAAGTTTTTACTAAAGAATCTTTGTAATTAGTAATATTTCGATAATGAACCATTTTTAGGTAATGATGTTTAGTTATTCAGTATAAATATTCCAAGGGTTCACACATTGTAGTCTCTATTAAATAGATTTTTAATTAATTTTAAGTATTAAAAAAATATACTTTTTTTTCAAAAAATAAAAATAAAAATGAAAGTATGGCCAATATGTAGATCAACCTATAGTCATCAACGTGTATTTTTGCACACATTGCAATTTTAAAGGGTGAAAATGGAAGAAATTCGGATTTTCCTCAATTTCTTCCTTTTTACACCTTCAAAATCAAAATTTATGGGATTTCAACTTTTTTCCTTGCTAATATGTTGAAAAAAGGAAAAAAGAATTTAAATAACTAAAATAACATTTCTTTTCTCACCTTTGGGGATCTAGTCCTAAATCTGTTTTCAATCGTAATTCTCCACTAAATTTGTGTTTTGATGAAAAGAAAAAGAAAAAAAAAGGCCTAGTGATGCAAGATGGCCTAAACTTTCATGCATGTATGAGACATAAAATTCAGCGAAATAAATCAAGCAACCTAAATTAAACATTCAACAACTATCATCATAATCAAGAAAAATATAATGGAAACAAGCAATAAAAGGGGCCATCATCACAACCACGTAGTAATGATTTCAAGTATTGCGTGGATTGGATCCGGCGAGGGATAAAACCTCCCTATCTTGCATGGTTATGATCCAAACGTGAAATGGGATTCACTAGTCCGGGAGATCGAAAGATTTCTCGGATTTGGGAATGAAAATCTGAGAGAAATAGGTTTAGGGATCAATTCTCAGATTTTAGGGTTGCAGATAATGAGAGAAAATAAGTTTAGAAGAAAGATGGAAGAAAATGAATTACCTTAGAAGAAAGTTGGAAGGAGGGAAGAAGAAAGAAGAAGAAGATTGGGGAAGAAGATGAAGATACACAGAGAGAAGGAGAGGATGAAGAGGAGCTACCAAGTTTTTCTTAATCAATAATCAATAACTAAATTCGTAATTAGGACTAAACCCTCTTAAATAAACACTAAGAAAGAAGAAAAATACTAAAATACCTTTAATACTTAAGTAAAGCAAACAACTTAAAAAAAATAGTTCGCGCGGGCGTTGGGCTGGGCGTCGGTCGCCCGAACATGGCCAAAAAATCCAACGACTAAAACATGAAACAGATGAATTTCGGGCGCTCGGTCGGGCGCCCGATGAATAGTGGTCGGGCGCCCGAAGATAGTGAAAACTGTCCAGCAAGTCTATCTTTCTAGTCGGGTCTTCTTCATCCTACACACGTGTCTTCCCATTGTGGGGTCTTCTATGTGCCAAACCACATGTGTAAGGTCTTCAATGCTCCTTAATGATCGCCTAGCCACAAGGAAGAGGCTTGAGGCGCGTGCTTCCTTCGTTAATAGACCTTGAAGGGCTAGATGTCCGCATCACCTAGGTTTTCTTCTTTTTTGATCTTTTCTGTTTTTCAGGAATTTACGCTGTTATAGGTTGATACTTTCGAAATATCACCAACATCGATTGATACAAGCCATGTGTGGCTGGATGATATATCGTGATAAATTGAATATCGTGATTTTTCATCATGTATCAATGATATTATCATCAATACGTTGAAGTTTTTTGTATTCCGGGATTGTAGATATCCCTCACCAACACTGAGCCATGTGTGGCTAGACGATATATCATGATTTCTCATCATGTATCAATGACATTACCATCAATACATTGAAGTTTTGTATTCTAGGATTGTAGCATATCCCTCACTTACCAATACTGTGATATAGGCTAATTGATCAGCCTATGTGATCAATACATTGAATGCTGAACCAACCACAATTTTTTTTTTGGAGTTGGTGCAAGCAAATGATGCCCTCATTGTCGAATGATTGAATTATGCTTCTAGAAAATGGAGCACATTTTTTTTCGAGGTAACAACAATTTATTAAGAAGTCTGCCAACAAGCGAGAAAAGAATACTAACTGACACAAAAATAAAAAAAGATAAAAAGAAGATTAGCAGTCCTACCTGCCTTTACATATTCAGCCCTACCTAGAACAAGACCCTTAACTTTCCTAATAACCTCCACCACTAAGTACTCTCATTCTGAAAGCCAAGGCCATTACAAGCCCCCTAAATAGCCCAAAACATAGCCATGATGATCAGCTTCCACAAAGCTTTCCCCGATTTTCCAACCCCTCCCCCATGTTAAGCCCACAAAAGATCTTCCACTATCTTTGGCATCACCCAATAGGTATGAAGTAAAAACAAAAAATGATTCCAAACTTAGTGAGCAAATGGCAGTGTATAAAAAGATGGTCAGTTGTCTCTACATTTTCCATACGCATTAAGTAAATGTTAGGGAGAATTAAGGATCTTCTTAGAAGATTGTCAATAGTGAGAACTCTCTTCCTCCCCAATAGCCAAACAAAAACCACCATCCAAATCATTGAGTCATCTTCTAATAAACTTAAAAAGTGAGCGAACGAAGAATTTGCTTGACCAGTGCGCAATCCAAATCATTGAGTCATCTTCTTGGGTGAAAGGAAATATACTCCTCATGCAATCAAGTAACCTGGTGAACTCCAATCTCCTCCATCATATTCGTATGGCAAGGAGGATTCCAAACCACAAAACCACCACAATAGGAATAACAACTAGCCACAACAATGGAACGATCAGGGGCAACGGGAGCCACCCTAGGGAAAAGATCCTGAAGCACATGATCACTGTGCCAAATATCCATCCAAAACCAAATGCGTTGCCCATTCCTAATCGAAAAGGCTATCCCTCTATCAGTGTTCAAAGTATTGGATCGTTACAATTTCGCTAGCTGGGAATACAGAAACAAGTATTGATATCGTTGATAATATTTCCGATTCTCGAAAATGTAGGGAAACATTGGGGAAACAGGGAATTTTGCAGCGAAACTTTAGGAGATGCTAAAATACAAAAAATTGCATAGTTAGGAATAAAAAATTGCAAAAAGGATGCATGTTTAATATGTTTCCATTTAATGGGGGCCTAAAAGCATGTGCTATAATAAGAAATCAATCTAATAGTAATAAAAATGAGTTTATATAATACAAATGAAGGTACCACATAATAACCAAGACATGTAAAAGTAATTGAACTAAAAAACATACCTATCTTGTAGCCATTATCTGGATCCCTACTTTGCTTGTCGTAGTACTGTTACTTAATGTGTAAATAGTAATGTGCCCAGGTCATCATTTTCTCATACTATTGGAGGTACTCTCTCACGTATTTCTAATACTCATCCTCCCCAAATTGTAGGAGTATGCCTATGCCCAGACGTGGGTATTGCATGACATACACCAACGGTGGTTGAACAGTCCTGAGGGTACAAACCAACTCCAACCTTGACTCCTGGATAACATTGCTGCTAGTCATACGGGTACCCCGAATATCGCCCTCCGTAGCCATAACTGGAAGAGCTATCCGTTGGCTGTGTGTATCCATGGGTGGACGTGTATGACTGAGTGTTGGAACCGCTATGCCCATCATACTCTTGATATCCCCCATACGCATAAGGTAGAATTGAAGTGGAGCTTCCCTGCTCTAATCTAATATCCATGGATGATAAGTTGCATTCAAGAGACTCCTCGGCGTGTTCCACTTTCTTTGATGTTGGAAATGCTGATTGGGCTTTCTTGTTAACACAGAGGATGGTGGACGAGATCCATGGTCTGTGTCCTGAGTGGCATGGTCAAAGTAGGCCTCCTCAGTGAACTGGCCAACAGATCGCTGACCTTGACCTGTTGTATTGTTGGCATGTGCGCGCGTGCAAATATGCGTGGTCACATGGCCTTGTTATTTCTGCATGTTTCATTGTAAATATCCTTTTTTTCTCTCGTAACTTAAGTGGAATAGGTCGTGCAGGAGTGAGCGTTGGAATAGGGGACAGTTTCTCCTGAATGCACGAAAAATGGATATTTAAAGGGATGACTGTGTATGGAAACGATAGGGGGATGTGAAGATATACAATGAACAAGAGTTGAAAATTACGCAACCGTTTTGTGGAGATAATCGATGCATCGGACGATCGGAGCCTCATGGCATTTTTTTCCCCTTATTTGACTTGCGTCCGCACAATGAAGGTTGGTGTAGATCGACGATGAAGACAACTGGTATGAAGATCAATAGTCGACTAAGACTTGAATTGCCATGGGACACTGTATCGCTGGCTGCACACATTTTGATCCCTCGGGCTAGTATACCAATCACACTTAAACACTTTACTGTTGCACGCTCTTTACATTGGTTGCGTGCATTCTAACCGTTGAGGTTTATCCGATTTTTTTTTTGGGGGGGGGGGGGGGGGGGGGGGGGGTGTGGTATATATGTATATTTCCTCTAATCTTAAGATTTACTTGTTAGACCATGGTTTTGAGTTTTAAACTACTTGTGCATATACTCCAAAACAAAATGAGGTGGTTGAGAGAAAAAATCGACATCTTTTGGAAGTAGCTTGTGCCTTCTCGAAATGAATGTCCCAAATGGTTTTTGGCGTGATGTTATTTTAAGTGCGGCTTACTTCATCAACAAAATATCCATTGGGATCTTAAGAGAAAGGACACCAATTCAAGTTTTATAACTAGTCAACCTCTCTTTGTTATTCCTCTTAGAGTATTTTATTTTTGTGTTTTGTTCATGTTCCTAGCATTCATAGAAATAAATTAGATGCCAAAGCTGTCAAATGTATCTTCATAGGTACCCATGTAGTCAAAAGGGATACAAGTGCTACTCTCTTGCATCCTTGGTAAATGGTCTGTATCTATGGATGTCATCTTCTTTGAAAATACAAATTTCTATTCATCTCAAGGGAAGTCTCTTGTTTATCCAATTTAGAAGTTCTCGTCTTCTTATTGTTTGCCTCTTCTAGTGCTCTCCTTTCCTCTCCCTTTTTAATGGTGGTTCTCATCTTTTCTCTCCGCCTTCTGGCCCAACGCCTTCACATTGGGCTAGGATCTTGAAAACACATGTTCAATGGAAGAAGAATGGTAATCCTTTGTCACCTCATGACCTCCCTACATCAGCTGTTCTATGGATTTTCTCGTTGCTTCATGCAAAAGGAAGAGGTCTTGCATTGCTCATCTAATTACCAATTTTGTTTCTTATTGCTTGCTTTCACCTTCATATTATGCATTCTTTTCAATCCTTCATTTGTTTCTTTTCCTTCTAGTGTTAGATAGACCCTCTCTCATCATGAGTAGAAAAGTACCATGTTGGAAGAAATGTAGGCACTTGAGAAAAATTGAATGTGGGATGTAGTTCAATTACTTTCATTTTTAGGATTAACCCCGATATTATCAAAATATCTAGTTCGATGATATCGATAACACTGGTAGCGATACCGATAACACTAGTAGTATAAAAAATTCTAGATATTAGCGATGTATTGCTAAGCATCACCAATGTATCGATATTGCCAATGTATTGCTGATATTTTCGACTGTGTAAATTCCAAGTAGTGTTTAAATTATCTCCGATATTATCAAAATATCCCCAATATTATCTCTATCTCTAGCTTAGCGATACCGATAACACTGGTAGCGATACTGATAACACCGATAGTATAAAAAAATTCTAGGTATCGTCAATGTATCACCAAATATCGCCAATGTGTCGATATCGTCAATATTTTCAATTGTATAAATTCCAGGCGTCATTTATATTGCCGATGCACTGATACAATTGGTGTATCGCCATTATTTTTTACTGTGTAAATTCTAGGTGTCGCTTGTATTGTCAATGTATTTGCAATATTTCAATAATATCGCCAATGTATCGATTTTGCAAAAAAAATTCCCATTTCATATTTTTTATGGGTGCATGGTTGTATGCAGTGTTCAATTTGTTAACAATAATATTGATAATATCACGATATTATCGTTATTGCAACATGGCAATAACGAGACCACAATCTTTAGTTTCTTTCCCAGTTGTTAATAATTTGTTGGGAAATATCATGTGTTGCCAATATTCTGAAATATCAATGGATGTTTGGATGGAAGGTCAAATATTGGATGAATAAATGAGAAGGATGAGATGGTTGGACTGATTTCTTACAACAACACATGCTTTTAGGCCCCCATTAAATAGAAACCTATTATGTATGCAGTTTTTTTACTCCTTAAATATGCAAATATATGTATTTTATTATCTCCTGAGGTTTCATTGAAAAATTCCACCATTTTCCCATTTTCCCCGCATTTCCAGGTGTCGCTTGTATTGGCGATATTTCGATAATATCGCCAATGTATTGATATAGTTAAAAATGTTTATCAAAATTTTTTTATGAGCGCACAATGTTGTCAAAATCGTTATCGTATCGTAAATCGAGTAGGGGTTGAATCGTATCGGATCGCAAATCGTAAGATTTTTTACAATTCTTAAAATTTGAAAAAATATGAAAAATATAAATAAATCAGAATTTTTCTTTAAAACTCATCTATCTTCCCTTTGCCATCAATGTGCACCAAGTAATACCATGCTAGAAGAGTCCTTTAAAGGATTCTTATTCCTTTACTTTTTTGTTTTCCATGGAATTTTCCTTAAAAAAATACATGGGTTCTTTAATAATTTATGTTCTTTTTACCTTTCTTGAATGTAGAATCATGGTGGAAAAGAGGCCTTCGATATTGTAGACCAATGAAAAAAGATATTTTGATTTCTAAACATCATTCCATAATACATATAAGTCAGTGTGATCATAACCATCAATAAAAACATTACAGCTAAGTCATACATCGATTTGGTGTTTCGACTAGTTAAGACGTAAAAAATCACAAAAAATGCTACATGATTTAACTTTGAAGAGAATATATATCATTTAATCTCTTAAAAAGAACAAATAAAAATAATTTACCTTTTTCTAAATAATTCTTAAGGCCCCCATCAATTTAAAAACATTAAATGAAAGGCAAGTGAAGCTTAAAATAGAAGAGAACAAGTATAATTCGAATCGTAAATCATAGGATTCAAACCATCGAATCGTAGGATTCATATAAAAAGGGATTCAAGGTTGGGATTCTAATCGTTTTGCTTAAGATTCGACTAAAATCGTATATCGTAAATTGTAGGATTTTGACAACATTATGAGCGCATGGTTGTATGCAATGTTCGAATTGTCGATGATAATATCGCAATATTATCTTTATCGCAATTTGGGCGATATCAAGACTAGTCTTTCGTTTCCTTTTCAGTTCTTGATGATTTCTCGGTGAAATATTGTGTGTTGTCAATATTCTAAAATATTAATGGATGGTTGGATGGATAAATGGGATTGGTGGAATGGTTGGACTGATTTCTTATGACAACACATGCTTTTAGGTCCCCATTAAATGGAAACTTATTATGTATGCATTCTTTTTGCAATTTTTTGATTCCTAAATATGCAAATATGTGTATTTTAGCATCTTCTAGAGTTTCCCTAAAAAAATCCATTGTTTTCCTCATGTTTCCCCAATATTTCCCTGCATTTTTGGTCATCGGCGATATTGATATTGTTTCCATATCCTCGGCCAACGAAACTTGTAGTGATACCGATACTTTGGACACTGATTACCTCTAGGGAAGAAGATAATTAGATGTAAGGGGGTCTTCACAGTTAAGCATTAGTGTAATGGAGAAGTGGATTGCTACAAGGTTCTACTTGTGGCTGAAGGCTTTATTCAGACCCATGGTCTTGATTTCCATGAGACCTTTGCTCCTATTGACAAGTTAAACTCCGTGCAAATCTTACTCTTCTTAGCTGCCAATTTCTTCTGGCCTCTTCATCAACTGGATGTTAAAAATGTTTTCTTGCATGGGTATCTTCAAGAAGAAAGGGTATATGGCTCCTCCTTGTTGCTGAAAAAGGGTCCATTTATAAGCTTTGCAAGGTTATTACTTGAAGCAATCTACAAGAGTGTGGTTGGAGCACTTTTGTCATGCCTTATTAAGTATAGATACACTCAAAGTCATGTTGATCATACTCTATTTGTCAAGTGTTCCGTGGGCCTCTCTATTTTGATCGTCTATGTTGATGATATTATTGTCATGGGAAATCATTTTTGGGCAAGGAGTTTGAGATTAAGAATCATGGGCCTCTGCTGCTACTTTTTAGGTATTGAAGCTGTGCATTCATGGTGAGGTATTATGATCTCTTAATGAAAGTATACTATTTGTCTCCTCAGCAATACTGGCCTCCTAGGTGCTCGGCTGTGGATACTTACATTAAGCAAAATTCTCCTCCACCAAGATAGTGGAGATCCTCTTCTTGATGGTGTTGCGTATCAATGCCTTGTTGGCAAACTCATTTATCTTATCATTAATTGTCTAGATATCACATATGCAGTTAGTGGTGAGCTAATTTATGCATGCACCTCACACCTGTTATCTCATTGCTGTTTATGGTATCTTGAATTTTCTGAAGCGCTCTCCAGGCCGAGGCATTCTTTATTCCAAACATGATCCTTTACAAATTGAGGTCTATAAGAACACAGATTTGGCTGGGTCACATTCGATTGTTGGTCCACTTTTGATCACTGCACCTTAGTTGGTGGAAGCCTCATCACTTGGAAAAAATAAGAAAAATATGTGTGGTAGGTTGTTCAAGTGCTGAGGTGGAATATCAGGCTATAGCTCATGGTGTATGTGAACTCCTATTGTTGCATTCCTTGTTGTTTGAACTCGAGCTTTATGCCTCCACTGCCATGATTCTTTCACTATGTCTATGATAACATGGCTGCCATTCCATATCCTCTAATCTAGTCTACCACGAGCGCGCAAAGTACATCAAAGTTGATTGCCACTTTATCCATGACGAAGTGATCTCAAAGGAAATTCACCTCTCTTATCAGAAGTCTGAAGATCAACTTACTGATTTTTGACCAAAGCCACGGACCGTCATCACTTGAGTTGCCTGTGTTGCAAGCTGGGGTTGATAGACATTCATGCTCCAGCTTGAGGGGGGAGTGTGGAGAGAGATTGTAGAGACCAGGGAGAGAGATTTTGTTTATGTATGCATGTGTATATTCTCTTGTATTCCTGAGGAGTACCATACTCGTTTCTTTATCTCATATACAAAGTATACAAAGCATGTTAGTCTTTGAGCTAACAAAAGCATCTTCTTCTTCCTCACCCTTTCTCCTTCAACTCTTTCTTTTGTCTTCTTTCTGCTAGGAGAAGCATTGCTGTTTGCCTGTGATTCCATACTATTTAACAAACAGTTCATTACTTGGTAATTCCCTTAGCTGATGCTTAGACTTTGGATCATCTTCCAATGGAGAATCTCTTATTGTGAGTTGAGTGATTGTTGATTTTTTTAATCATTATTGCTGATCATGTTGAGTGAAACTAATTTATTGCACATTGTGAAGGATTTGAGCTTCCAAATTGTTATGTATTCTTTCCTATTGAAGTTCAAATTCTATCCCGATTTTGAAGATTGAGATTTATTAATCCAAAAGCCCACCGAAAAAAAAACCGACAAAAAGAGCTAAAAACAAAAGAAACCTGAAAGCTATACAGCTCTACATCGCCCAAACAACAGAATAGAGGAACAACGAACCATCCAACCAAAAGAAAGAAAGACAAAACAGCTCGCCCAAAGCACTAGAATAGTTGATGAGCTATCAATGATCAGTCTTCAGGAGAGACCGAGCTGATCCAGTCTTTGACATTCAGGAGAGCCCGGCCAGTAAATGCAGCAGAAGAGGAAGAAATGTTACAGAAAGTTCTGCTGTTTCTTTCCTTCCATATCTCCCAAGGAGAAGCCAGCAACCCGAGCCTCCAAGCCTTTAGAAGACTTCTGTCCGGAGAGGAGAAGTGCCAGGCAAAAAGCACAGAAGTGATGGAATCCGGCATTACCTAGGGAACTTTGAATTTAGAGAGGACTGTAGCCCAGACCTTGTGCGCAAAGGAACGATGTATGAAGAGATGTGTGATGTTTTCCTTAGCCTTTGTGCAAAGGATGAACAGTTGATGATATCAACGACCAGTCTTCAGGAGAGACCGAGCTGATCCAGTCTTTGACATTCAGGAGAGCCTGGCCAGAAACTGCAGCAGAAGAGGAGGAAATGTTACAGAAAGTTCTGCTATTTCTTTCCTTCCATATCTCCCAAGGAGAAGCCAGCAACCCGAGCCTCCAAGCCTTTAGAAGACTTCTGTCCGGAGAGGAGAAGTGCCAGGCAAAAAGCACGGAAGTGATGGAATCCGGCATTACCTAGGGAACTTTGAATTTAGAGAGGACTGTAGCCCAGACCTTGTGCGCAAAGGAACGATGTATGAAGAGATGTGTGATGTTTTCCTTAGCCTTCGTGCAAAGGATGAACAGTTGATGATATCAACGATCAGTCTTCAGGAGAGACCGAGCTGATCCAGTCTTTGACATTCAGGAGAGCCCGGCCAGTAAATGCAGCAGAATAGGAAGAAATGTTACAGAAAGTTCTGCTATTTCTTTCCTTCCATATCTCCCAAGGAGAAGCCAGCAACGCGAGCCTCCAAGCCTTTAGAAGACTTCTGTCCGGAGAGGAGAAGTGCCAGGCAAAAAGCACGGAAGTGATGGAATCCGGCATTACCTAGGGAACTTTGAATTTAGAGAGGACTGTAGCCCAGACCTTGTGCGCAAAGGAACGATGTATGAAGAGATGTGTGATTTTTTCCTTAGCCTTTGTGCAAAGGATGCATATATTTGGGAGGATCATGTCCCTTCGCTGGAGGTTGTTGATTGTCAGAGATCTCCCTCTAGCCAAGAGCTAATAGAAAGCAACCACATTCGGGGGGCTATCGTAAGACCAGAAGAAAGCAGAGAAGGAGTTTGTTGAAGGAGAAGTTCCTCTTATGATAGGGAGGAACGATCTGCAGGTGAAGTTTCTAGAGGAGGTGAGGGCCCAAGTGAGAGAGTCAGGGGCCTTTGGATTAGGATGAATTCCTTGGAGAAGGTTGAGGAGGTTAAGAAGCTCTTCCACCTTTGATAGAGGCCTTCTTTTTGGGGGGGCGGGGGGGTGGGTGCACTAGGCTCCTGATCCATAGACAAAGAAAGAATTAGCAACCGTGGAATCCACTCTCTCTAGGTTGGGGAAAATTTGAAGGAGAGGCATGTACTGGATCCATCTATCTAACCAGAAGCAAATTTTTGAGCCATTCCCTAAGCTAAAAGAGACTTCCTGGAGGAAGAGAGATTTGATGGTCATAATGTTTTTTGACACTGCAGATGCTCTATATATAGAAGAGGATCTTGAGAACCAACTCCCTTTTTGTAAACCATATTTGGTAGCTAAGATTGATCTCCACCACGCATCAACCAAACTGCCAGAGCCATTTGCCTAGAAAAGAAATATTAATCACCAACAGCTCATGAATACTAGCTCTCCCTTCAACATAGGGTTTGCACACTTTTAACTAGCTTAGGAGATGAAATTTCGAGCAATTGGAGTTTCCATTCCAGAGGAAGTCTCTTTGAGCTTATCTATTTTGGCAATGATAGATTTAGCACATTTAAAAAGAGAGGAAATAGGAGGGCAGATTGGAAAGAGCCATTTTAATGAGAGTGAGATGTCCCCCTAAAGATAGGTATTTGCATTGCCAGGGAGCCAATTTTTTCCAATTCTATCAATGATTGTGTCCCAAAGATGAATGGGAGGCTTGCCGATACACAGGGAGAGGCCTAGGTATGTTGAGGGTAAGGAACTAGCTTTGTAACCAAATAAATCTGCAAACGGCATAGACAAGGCTTCAGGGACATTTATCGCTAACATCTCACTCTTAAAAATGTTAATTTTGAGGCCTGAGATAGCCTCTTAACAACGAATAATTTTCTTAAGGTTGATAACTTCATCAAGAGAGGCATAACAGAATAACAGAGTGTCATCGACAAATTGGATGTGGGTAACAGAGGGGCTGTCACGAGAAACCTTAAAGCCATTAATCATAACAATCTATTCTCCTTGTCTTAGCATTCTGCTAAGCCCTCCTGCTGTATCAAGAATAGAAATGGGGAGAGAGGATCTCCTTGTCTGAGGCCTCTGGAGGAATAAAAAAAGCCTTTATGGGATCCATTAACAAGAACAAAGAAGTTAGCTGAAGATATAGAGGATTTCATCCAACCTCGCCACCTAGAGCCTAAGCCAAGATGAGAGAGGACATAATCTAAATAGTCGCAGTTAGGCCTTTTCCACGTCTAACTTACAAACCAGACCACCCGTTCCTTCTCTGAAACGGGCATAGCTACATTCATGAACATCCAAAGCACAATACAATATTTGTCTATTTGCAAGGAAAGCCCCCGAGCCTTGAAGAGCTTTTAGGAAAGAAAAGGCCTGAGTCTAGTGGCCAGGATTTTGGTAAGGATTTTATCGGATGAACCTAAAAGGCTAATTGAAAGAAATTCCTTAAGGTTAGCAACTCCTTCGACTTTGGGAATCAAGTCAATAAATGTAACTCTCATAGCCTTCCAAATAGAGCCTTTACTGAAAAATTCAGTAATAAAATCCACAACATCCTTTTTTCAAGATGTCCCAAAAATGCTCGAAGATGGCTAACGGATAGCCATCCGGTCTAGGGGATTTGTCCTTCCCAAGGGAGAAGAAAACAGTTTGAATTTCTTCCTCAGAGAAGGGAGATTCAATGGCTTGTCTGCCATCGTCAGTGATTTGGGGGAATTCCAAGTTTATCCAGTCTAGGTCTAACCCAATGGTCATGAGAAAGGAGAGAGGAATAAAAAGAAACAATGTGGTCACATACCTGGTTTTTGTCAGAGATAGTGGAATCATTAGAAGAGATGGAATTCATCTTGTTTGATCTAGCTCTGGAATTGGAAAATGTATGGAAAAACTTTGTATTTTTGTCTCCAACTTTTATCCAAGTAGATCTTGATCTCCGTGTCCATTTGATCTCCAGTTGTGTGGCAGCCGAAGCGTAAGTTTCTCACTGCGATTCCCTACGAGGTTGTTCTTCATCCATAAGAGGGGCCAACTCCTTCTGCACATCCAACTCTTGGATGCCTGTAAGGTATTAGAAATCACTATCTCCAAATTGTCCTGAGTTTCCTTTCTCCATGAAATTAACGTAGATTTGAGGAGATGGAGTTTTCGGCCTCGGACAAAGGCCAAAGAGCCAGAAATAGAAAATGCAGAGCACCGGTTAGAGACCAAATCAGAGAATACATCAATCCGTGACCATGAAAGCTTGAACTTGAAAGGTTTTGGGCCCCAACTTTCATCAACAGAATCTAGCATAATGGGCAATGGTCAGAGACAGGCCGGGGCAGCCCTTGTTGGGAGACAAGGGGAAAGGAATCAATCCAACTGGGCGAGACGAAATCTGTCAAGTCTTGACATAATGGGAGGAGATTGGTTGTTTGTCCAGGTGAACTTGACTCCCAAGAGAGGAAGATCAATGAGGCTATTATTTCCAACCCAATTTGAAAAAGATTTCACACTCTTCGGGATACGTTCCCTGTTCGATTTTTCAAAGTTGAAGTGAATGACATTGAAAATTCCCCTAGACACCGGGGGAGATCCCATTTAAGCTTTATAGCATTTAGATCCTCCCATAGGATGTGCCTTCTGAGGGGAAGAACAAGGGCCATTTACTGAAGAGAAAAACCCATTTAAACCCAAAGGAGTTTTTGAAAACAACAGAAACCAACAAAGCTCCAATCATCACCTCTTCTTTAACCCACACATTGGAATCCCAAGCCACAATGAGTCCTCCGAGGATCCCTCCGCAAGAAGCAAAACCCAATCTTTATGACGAATGCCCCAAATTGAGGAGAGGACCGAAGGACTTACTGATTGAAGCTAAGATTTGAGGTTTGTATTTCCGAAACACCTCTTTAACTTGGGCTTTTTTTTCTTGTCACAATCTAAACCATGAGCATTCCATGAAATAATCTTCATTGGTTAACAATCAAGGCCCGTCTTCCTTTTATCAAGGATTTGGAAATCGAACCCACCTCATAGTTAATTGAGGACTGCAAATTGGAAAGCTCCTTCCATCCTCTAGGTGACTTGGGGGTTTTCTTAAAAGTGACGGCAGTTCGAGCTTCCCTTTCCTCAATGAAGTGGTATAATTGTATGTAATCCTCATTATGCCCAAATGACATTCCCACCGAATTCCCGAACTCAATGATGGCCTTTTTGGCCCTGGCAGGGTCTTTGCAATTAGAGAGGATAGAATCTACCTTAGAGGGGATGGACACCATAGACAAATAGGTTCTTGTGTGGGAATGTCATTGGAGATTGCTTGGAGTGGAGGAATTTCCAGAATTTGTGGGGGGTCTGAACCAGATAAAAAATCTGGATGGATCTGATGATCTTCTCCCCCCATAGGGACCATGGCCCACTGAGGGGGTTGATATTGCAATGATTTTTTTCATTGAGTTCAAAATCTGTGTTGTAGCCTCGAAATAGTTCATCATACATTGTGCAACAGAGTTTTCGTCAATTGGTTTGAAGTCAACATTATTGTCTCAGATTCAATTTCCCATAAAACTACGGCGAAAATTGAATTTCCTCACCCTTTCAGAAACTAAAAAATAGAATAACCTGAAGGGTGCAACTTTTTCCATCTAATTGGATTGAAGAGTATACATTTTGGGTAAGGACCACAACAGGCATCTAAAACTTTTAAAAGTTGAAAGCACAAAGCAAACTTTGATTGTGGGTAACTGCACAATGAAAAATAGATGAAACAAACTATAAATTGGATCTCTTTGGAACTTGGCATATGAAGCAAAATAGGTCTAGGATTTGTGGCGGGACAGTCTTTTTCGAGACAGGTTCACGGATTTATAAGTTATAGTCTAAAATAGAGGGATTATGGTAATTTATTATTACCATAGATTTGGAAATGCGGTCTTATGAGGGCCGGTTTTTGGGTGCAATCTAAAAGACGTGGAGATATCCTTGCTGTCAAGGATGCTGGACATTCTCTAACAATGCTATATCCCTCAGGAAGCTCGTGATAAGAGAGTATTGACTCTTGAAGCTGAAGGTTGCTATTTGGTCAGATCCATGAAAAAAGAATCGGTAGACATTGATGCGTCAAACTTTATATTGTTTCATTGCCTATGGAGCATGTCCATCCCGATGAAGGTAAAGGCATTCATTCGGGTGCCTGCTTGGGAAAGATTCTGACATTTGACAATCTAAAAAAGAGGGGAAGGGTTATATGAGGTGCTGCAGAGAGGAGGTATCAGTCAGCCACCTTCTCATCAAATGCCCTACAGCGTATCAAGTTTGGGCTCAGGTTCTGCAGAAGTTTTGAATTGCTTGGGTAATGCCAAATGATGAAGCAGAGCTAGTTGGTGGATGAACATCTGTGGCTTGGAGTAATGCAGAGAACTGTAGAAGATGCATGGTATCTGAAAATGGTTATGTAACGGTCTGACATAATGGTAATGGTGGGCACCGTTACACTGTATGGGGGCTTAACGACCGTTAAATGAAAAATAAGGCCTGTAACGGCTGTTTTTTAAACACACACACCCACGCACTCACACTGCAATGGGTGCTCGAACCCATGGCCTTGTGTCGAAACTCTTGTGAGTCTACCACTGAGACATGAATAAGGACCGGGTTGACACAATTCATCATTTTTTCCCCTTAAATTTCTTGACAGAAATGGTGTATAATGATTATGGAGATGCACAAGTGGGATGAATCCCTTGCCTCACATGAATTTTGGGTTGTTTTCGGGCTGTTCATGTTTACCCATAAGGGACGACACTATTCATCGTAATTTTATTTTTGATTTTTTCTCAAATTTCTTGAGGAAATGGTTTATACTTATTATGGATATGCATAAAGGGGATTTCTACTCATTTAGAATATCTAATATAAGAGTTTTAAAGTCAATTAGGTAAATAGAACTCTGGAAGCCGTAGATGGCATTCTTACCAAAGAATTGCTCGTTACACCATCAGGTACATGTTCAAAACTTAAAAAAGAATAAGCAGTCCATACCATAATGGCCATAAGGCTGGCTATTATGGCCACCTTTACCATTACCAGATACCTTGGGGGAAGATTGTGTATTGTTCTATGGGTCATTTGGCTTGAGAAACAAGTATATATTCCAGGGGAAGAAACCAAGTTTCTCTGCCTTGCGTTCAAAGATATTCCGTCTAATTCAGTTTTGGGGCAAGGAGAATGAGAAGCTCAGAAAAATCCCACCTTTTCTGTTTGCAATTAACTGGAAAGTTCTGAAATGGAATCCCACAGCCCCCATGACCAAATGCTTGTGGAAGCGTCCTACAACAGACGTATACAAAGTTAATTTTGACAGATGCATTTACAGGAACCTGGGTTTCACTGAGATTGGAGGCTGCATTTGGGACCACCTTGGTACCCAAACTGTCTTTCTCAGGGCTAGTTGGAGTTCAAGATTCAAATTATGCAGAGGCTGCAGCATTTCTGCAAGTTGTTAAGCTCCTGTTTAGGTTCAACTTTCACCCGGCTGTGGTAGAAGCTGATTCTAAAAATGCAATCTGGTGGGCTGAATCGGATAGCTGTCCATGGCAAGTAGCTGACATGGTAGAAGAGGTGTGGGACCTTTGCAGAGGGAATTAAATCTCATTCTTGCATGCGGGACGAGATGGAAATGAGGTGGGGGATGAATTGGCAAAACAAGGAGCATGGTGTCAGTCTGTAGTGGTCTTTGATGATAGGGCATATCTGGGCGATGGTAATGCGGTCTTCTCATCGTTAACATTCTTTTGCTTGTCTGTGTTGCTACGGCTGAGTATGTTGTTGTATCTTACTTTTTTTATTTCCTCAATAAAATCTTGAGCACACGACTCTTTAAAAAAAGAAGAAAAAAAGAAAGAAAAACAAATCTATGTTTGTGGTGGGATTGGCATGAATACTGAAAACAGCAGAAGAAGAAAAAAAAATCAGATCTCCTTTATGGTCGCAAAACCCACTAACTTTGCCATAATAATCACCCTAATAAAATTGACACCTCAATCTTGAGATAGAATAGATTCTTTTACGTATTTCCAAGCCATAAATGAAGTTGGATTTTATGTTTGCTCACTCTCGACTAAAATTTCATCATTCAATTTCTTTGATTTTCTTAAAACTTAACAGTTCGTTTGAATTTGTGAGTAGAATTATAAAATTGACTCTTTATGTTGATCCTTTATGCATTTGGATTATAGGTGAAGTTATCTCTGAAGCATATGTTCTGGAGTATGGAAGTGATTGCTTGGAGATGCATGTTGGGGCGGTTCAGCCTGGGGAACGTGCATTGGTAATTGATGATTTAATTGCTACTGGTGGGACACTTTGTGCTGCAATAAGGCTTCTAGGTAAGTCTTTCGAGGTATTGGTTGCACAAGAGCAAGATCAGATACTTTAGCTGCTAAATAGATGATGATCAAATTCACTATATATTTTGCAGGTTGCTGCTGAGATATAAGAAAATCTGTAATTCAATTACTATCTTTAATTTGTTATTGAATTTTGTAGTCTGCTGATAATACTAAAAACATGAATCATTTAATGATATTTTTAAATTGGTTGTAGAAGTCAACAAGTGCTGAGATACTTATAGAAGTCAATGATTACTATTCTTGTTATGGTGCATTCTTTTAGCCAAGGGAGATTTTTAATTGTTTTTATTTATATTTTCTCATAATTGATATGGCCTGTACTTACAAGTGAGATTAGTGTTTGCTCTTGGGTTCCTTTGGCGAACACACATTTCAAACTAGCTCTAACTAGTCTTGTGCAAAGTGGCAAGTGTCTTTCATATGCTTCTTTGTTTCATAGGATACAATGTGATGCACCATTTTTACTTCAGTAGGTACAAAACCATAATATCACTCTTGAACACTTTAGTACCACTGAGCAGGGGAATTGCTCCATCCAAGTAAGCTTGCGCAAGTCAGTGGTGGTTGTTTTTTGAGATTTGATGGGGACATCCTACCTCCACCGTTACGCACGTATCAGAGGAGGCAGACCCCACTCTCTGTGGTTGGACGTGTAGCGGACCAGAGCAGGAGTACATCTAGACACTTTTTATGTGTCTTCGGGCTTGACGGGCTGGACAGGGCCACCGATTGGCCGTACTAGGCCCGTCTCTTTTATTTAGGCGTTTTTTTTTGTTCTTTTTTGTTTTCTTAGGCACTTAGTGCACTTTTCTATTTCATGGCTTATATATATTTAATGAGAAACCCTATTTTATTAATGAAAGTTTACGAATTTTAAGAAAACCTTTCTCCTTGCTTGAGATGAGCATGAAAACTCCAGCTATTGGAGCTCTTTTTGGTGCGATGCCAACGGTGTGATGCCGACCATCCTTCTCCTAGCTCTTTTCTCTTATTCTTCTCCACAAGATCAAGGTAAGTTTCATCCGATTTAGAGAACCTTTGAATTTTTTTTGAATCCAAAGCTAAACCCACAATCCCTTGGGCCGTTTTCTATTCGGAATAGGCCCACAACCCTTTTTTCTTAGCTTTTTCCCAAAACCCTAACATTTTCCTATTCGTTTTCATCAAACTTGGCCTAATCGTATGCCGATTCTCAAATCCGACCACCGCATCACATTGAAATTCGAATTTTCCTTTTTATAGCCCTAAAATCCTAAATCCCCAATTCCCAAATTATCCAAACCCTAACCCCAACCTTAATCCACATTTATCCCTAATTTTCAGTCATACGCTAAAATCTCAAAACCCTATACATAATTTGGGGGATTAACCCTACTGTTGGACATGGAAGTTCTACTTTCCATAGGTCCTGGGTTTTGATATTTTAGCGTTCCTTCATTATTTGCTTGTAGTTATGGTTATGGAACATGATTTATGGCTTATTTGGATTTATGTACTTGTGATTTGAGTAGATTTAATTTAATTGTTCATTGATTCATATTTTCGCTTAGGTCCATTCCGCATCATATTGATAGGTCCATTGTCCTGCGTCAAATTTTGGTATCAGAGCATAGGCTTGTAGCATAGGGTGTCTAGAGCATCTCATTTATCACATCTAGAGTTGGTTAGTGCATGCATCATATAGTTTTAGGGTTCATATTGTGGCATCTAGGGTAGAAAACTTTGTCTTGGTTATAACATAGAGTTGTAGGGTCTCAAAATTCAGTCTAGAGTAGTCCTTTGTTTATGCCCACTCGTTCTGGTTGTGGTTTTGGATTACACATCACCATCATGAGTCATGATCAGGTTCTTGAGACTCTGAATACTATACTCCGGCGTTTGGAAGCCCTTGAGACCTAGAATAAAGCTACTCAGACTCGTATCACACAATTAGAGACGTCCAATCAGGCTAACCCCGACCCTGGGGAAGATGATCAATCCCAAGTGGGTGGTGCGGGAGATAATCCTGCAAGAAGTCAAGGAGTAGGTTTAGGAAGAGGTTGTGGCCGAGGTTTGAGCCATCATGGGGTGCGTGCCCAGCCACCCCAAAGGGGGTTTGATGATAGGTATAACTCTGATGATCATATCTTGAAGAGTGTCAAGATTGAGGCCCCGAGTTTTGATGGTCGTTTGGACCCGAAGGCCTTCCTTGATTGGTTTGTAGAGATGGACTACTATTTTGATTGGTATGCCATGTCTGAGGACCGTTGTGTGAGGTTTGCCAAGATGAAGTTAGTAGGCCATGCTAAGTTATTTTGGACCAACCTTGAGCGCAAGTTGGATAAGACAAATCAAGTTCCTATTGCGCATTGGGATGAGATGAAGGGAGCCTTGAAGGAGAACTACCTTCCCCTCTCGTATCGACAGAGGTTGATGGATCAATGACAGTCCCTTCGCCAGGGATCCATGCCAGTGGCGGATTACATCTCCAAATTCGAGGAATACATGATGAGATGTAACGTCGATGAGGACCCTTTGATTACCCTTTCCAGATTCAAGATAGGCCCCAGATCTGAAATTCAATGAGAGTTGCGCACTCACAAGGTGAGCACCTTGGAGCATGCCTACCAAATGCTGCAAGAGCTAGAGTAGTACTTGAAACCCTAGATGGGTAGACGATTTGAACCCCGAGAGTCCAGTGCTAGGGTAGCCTCATCTGGAGCTAGGCCTGCACTTGGGGGTCAACCAAAACCCACCAATAGAACTCCAACTAACCAAAGAGACATCAAAGGAAAGGGAGTCGCTGGTGTGTGGGCCCACAACCAGGTGAGCCCAAGTAGTGTTTCAACTATCGTGGCTTTGGCCATTTTGCGTTTGATTGTCCCTCTAAACTGCGAAACAAGGCTCTCGTGATAGGTGAGCATGGGGAAGTTGAAGAAGATCAGGGTGAAGGTGAAGGAGTAGAATGTCTCTGAGATAGGTGCTAGTGATGAGGAGGAGGAGACCATATCCCTTGCAGTAGTGCGTTGTGCCTTCGCCTAGGCCAAAGGTATAGATGATTGGTGCAGAAATACAATCTTTTATACAGTATGCCAAGTGTGGGGAAAAGAATTGCAAGGTGATCGTCAATAGTGGGAGTTGCATTAATGTGGTTTCCTCTAGCACCGTCACTTGTCTGGGCCTGACACCCACACCCCACCCTGAGCCCTACCGTGTGTCATGGGTTGACACGTCCTCTATGCTAGTTACAGAGCAATGTCTGATTTCTATCTAGTTCGCTACATACACGGACTCGTTGTGGTGTGATGTTCTTCCCATGGATGTAGGCAACATCATCCTAGGTAGACCCTGGTTGTTTGATCGCGATGTGACCATCCATGGTCGCTCAAATGTGTGTACTTTCATGCATGAGAGAGAAGATCAAGTTAAATCCTCTTCCACCCAAGAATCCCTCAGGTGCTAAGAAGGAGGATGCGAGAAAGGGTGAGCAGAAGGTGGTGAAGAAAGCGCAATCCAAGTCTCTCTACATATTAAATGCAAAGGAGTTTGAGAGAGAGGCTACAGAGGATGAGATGGTGTATGCCCTTGTGGCTAGGGAGGCTACACCTGAGGTTGTGGTAGATGTAGTGCCAAAGGTGAGTCTCGTTTTAGAGGAGTACCGTGATGTCTTTCCTGTGGACTTACCAAATGAGCTACCACCCATGAGGGACATCTAGCACGCCATTGACCTTGTCCTAGGGTCGACCCTACCTAACCTCTCCCATTATAGAATGAACCCTATGGAGCATGCGAGTTGAAGAGGCAGGTTGATGAGCTCCTTCATAAGGGTTTCATTCGAGGGAGTATGAGTCCGTGCGCCGTGCCGGCGTTTCTCACGCCAAAAAAGGATAACACTTGGTGTATGTGCGTGGACAGTAGGGCCATCAACAAAATCACGGTCAAGTATCAGTTCCCCATACCGCGTCTTGATGACATGTTAGACATGATGGCCAGTGGCACCATATTCTCAAAAGTGGACCTCAAGAGTGGGTATCACCAGATTCGTATATGCCCGGTAGACGAGTGGAAGACGACCTTTAAGACAAAGGACGGGCTATACGAGTGGCTAGTCATGCCCTTTGGATTGACTAATTCCGCGAGTACTTTCATGAGGGTGATGACCCAGGTGTTGAGAAAGTTCCTCGTGGTATACTTTGATGATATCCTCATCTACAGTACATGTAAGGAACAACATCTCGACCACTTGAGGCAAGTACGTGGGGTCCTTCGAGCTGAGAAACTTTATGCTAACCTTAAGAAGTGTACCTTTATGTCTACCAGTGTCATATTCTTAGGGTTTATCGTGTCAGCTGAGGGGATGAGAGCAGACTTCGAGAAGATTAAGGCCATAGTGGAATGGCCCGAACTGTGAAATATTCACGATGTGCAAAGCTTTCACAGTTTAACCACTTTTTATAAGCGGTTTATCCGAGGATTTAGCACCATAATGGCTCCCATTACAGACTATATCAAGAAAGGGGAGTTCATTTGGACCAAAGTTGCCTTGAGAGCTTTTAAGGAAATCAAGGTCAAGATGAGTGAAGCGTCCGTCATGCGCCTTCCTGACTTTTCCAAAGTCTTCAAAGTTGTGTGTGACACATTAGGTGTAGGTATAGGTGGCGTGTTAGGCCAAGAGGGACACCCCGTTGCATATTTTAGTGAGAAGTTAAATGAAGCGAAGCAATGGTACTCTACCTACGACAAAGAATTCTATGTGGTAGTTCAGTCGTTGAGACATTGGAAACATTACCTACTACCACAGGAATTTATCTTGTTTTCTGACCGCGAGGCCTTACGTTATTTAGGCTCTCAAAAGAAGCTTAACCCAAGGGATGCAAACTGGGTCGAGTTTCTTTAAGAGTATTTGTTTGTGCTAAAATGTAAGGCCGGGGTTGAAAACAAACCTACTGATGCCCTTAGCCGTAGAGTGTTTCGCCTTCAATCCATGAGTGTTGAAGTCATGGGATTTGAGAATTTGAAAGATGAATATCCTGCATGCCCTGACTTTGGACACATCTATGCATCACTTCTAGATGATCAGAGGAATAGTGATGGGTTTATCTTCTTTGATAGTTTCCTATTTAAAGGCGACAAGCTCTGCATTCCTCGTACATCCCTACAGGATTTCGTTGTCTGGGAACTTCACGCTAGTGGAGTCGTTGGACACTTTGGGAGAGATAAGACTATTGCCCTCGTTGAGGACTGATTTTATTGGCCAAGTCTCAAGATAGATGTCGCCAAGATTATAGGGTAGTACCATACTTCTCAACCGGCAAAGCAAAAGAGGCAAAACATGGGTTTATACATGCCTTTGCCAGTGCCACATGAGCTGTGGCAAGATGTCAGTATGGATTTCGTGCTTGGGCTTCCCAAGACTATCCGAAGGCACGATTTCATTTTTGTCGTGGTGGACCGTTTCTTGAAAATAGTCCACTTCCTGCCTTACTCCAAGACTTTAGATGCCTCCAACATAGCTAAGATATTCTTTAGGAATGTAGTTCACCTGCATGGATTACCCAAAACGATAGTGTCTAACCGTGATGTGCGATTTATGAGCTATTTTTGGAAGATATTGTGGCATATGATGGGCACTAGGCTCCAGTTTTCGTCGGCATACCATCCGCAGACTGATGGTCAAACGGAGGTTGTAAATAAGAGTTTGGGGAACCTTCTGCAATGTTTTGTGGGTGATCACACCAGAACATGGGACATTGTTTTACCCGTGGCTGAATTTGCATATAATAGTTCGATAAATAGGTCTATAGGCATGAGTCCATATGAAGTCGTACTTGGCTAAGGAAACCTGTAGATCTCATTCCCATGTCTATTTCCCGTAGGCCATCAGAGTTAGCCGAGTCTTTTGCACGACATATCCATGCATTGCATGATGAAATTAGAAAGCAGATTAATGTGAGTAATGAACAGTATAAATTAAATGCTAACTTACATCGCAGGTTGCAAGAATTCCGAGTGGTGATTATGTCATGGTCTGCATACGACCTGAATAGTTTCCACAAGGAGCCGTCAAGAAATTACAATCACGTAGTGCCGGCCCGTATAAGATCTTAAAACGTTTGGGCACTAATGTGTATGTAGTAGATCTTCCACCCGGCATAGGAATTAATTCTACATTTAATGTGAAGGATCTAGTGGCTTTCAAGGGTCACCCAGATGACATATCTACCCCACCCCATCCTACTTGGCCTATTCCTACCCCATCTTCCCAACCTTTACCCCCTTTACCACAACTACATGAGAGAAAGGAAGAGATTGAAGACCTTTTGGATGAGCAAGTGGTGTCGACTAACGAAGGAGGGTACCAGAAGTATCTAGTCAAGTGGAAGAATCGGCCGACTTTCAGATTGCACGTGGTTGACAAAGACCGAGTTGCAGCGAATAGATCCAGACATCCTAGAGCGGTATAGGAGTTTTACGTCGACAGAGTCGACTTCTGTTTAGCCGGGGAGAGTCGATGGGGACATCCTACATCCGCCGTTACGAACGTATCAGAGGAGGAGGCGGACTCCACTCTGTGGCTCGACGTGTAGCGGGATGTCTTCGAGCTTGACGGGTTGGGCCAAATCATCGACGGGCTGTACCTGGCCAATAGACCCGTCTCTTTTATTTAGGTGCTTTTTTGTTCTTTTTTGTTTTCTTAGGCACTTTAGTGCACTTTTCTATTTCATGACTTGTATATACTTCATGAGAAACCCTATTTGATTAATGAAAGTTAATGAATTTTGAGAAAACCCTTCTTGCTTGAGATGAGTATGAAAACTCTAGCGATTAGAGCTCTTTTTGGTGTGATGCCAATGGTGTGATGCCGACCATCCTTCTCTCATCTCCTTTTCTTCTTCTCCATAAGATCAAGGTAAGTTTCATCCGATTTAGAGAACCTTTGAATTTTCTTTGAATCCAAAGCTGAACCCACAATCCCTTGGGCCAGTTTTCCATTCGGAATAGACCCACAACCCCTTTTTCTTAGCTTTTCCCCTAAACCCTAACCTTTTTCTATCCGTTTTCATCAAATCTAGCTTAATCCTACGCCGATTCTCAAATCCGACCACCCCATCATATCGAAATCCGAATTTCTCATTTTATAGCCCTAAAATCCTAAATCCCCAATTCTCAAATTATCCAAACCCTAACCCCAACCTTAATCCACATCTATCCCTAATTTTCAGTCATACCCTAGAATCCTAGAACCCTATACATAATTTGGAGGATTAACCCTATGCTTGGACATGAAAGTTCTACCTTTCATAGGTCTTGATTTTTGAGATTTTAGCATTCCTTCATAATTTGCTTGTAGTTATGGTTATGGAACATGATTTATGGCTTATTTGGATTTACGTACTTGTGATTTGAGTAAATTTAATTTAATTGTTAATTGATTCATACTTCTGCTTTGTTCTATTCCGCATCATGTTGATAGGTCCATTGTCCTGCGTCAAGATGCAAGATCATTGACCAAAGGATATGTATACTCTGATTTTAAGTTTGTACAAGTTGCGTCCAAATTTTAATGATCTAGGCCATTGGTTAGATGGGCCTCACTGTAGATGGATCACTGTGTTTGTAGTATTAGTATCGTGCATGTATCGCTAACTGGTGATACAGAAACATGTATCAATATCGCCGATATGCGGAATTTTATTGCTAACTGAGGGAAACAGTTGGGATAACCTCGAGAAAAAAAGTGGAATTTTCAGTGAAACTCAAGGAGATGCTAAAAGACACATGTTTACCTTGAGACTAATTTTTCCTTTTTCCGATTTACACAATGTTAGAATTGAAAATGCGAAAGACATTTTTTGTGTATTATTGCTCTGGGGTTCCGAGTTATGGAAACATTCATAGACAACTACAACCAATCACAAAAGTACACATAGGAGAAGATATCGTAAGGTGGATTTTATTCCAGAAATTCTAAGATCTTGTACATTCCAGGCTGTGATTTGGCACAAGTCTTTAATTACATCAATGGTTGGTCACTCTTGATTAAAAGGCAAAAGATTAAGTCATCAGGGACTATGGTCTTTTAAGTTCATGGTCGTAGAGATTGGTTTAGTTTTGTTATGGATTGAGCCATCGTTTAGACAGGTCAGATGCCTATGTACCTTGTTCTTTCGAGTGGTCTGAGTTGAGAGACAGTCATGGTTTTTAATTGAGTCGTGCAACGTAGAGCCAGTGATCGTCGTTGTGGACAGGTGATTGTGGGAAGACACGTACTACGACTGTCAAGTGGTGTGACACAGAGCCAGTGATCTTCGTTTTGGACGGGTGACCACAGGAAGACACACTGCGACTATGTACTTGATCAGCTTAACCAACGGATCCCGTTTTGGATGGGTAGTACATCGGCTAGTTTTAGGATAGCAGTTCATAGCAACTGTTTTATGATGGTTAGGAACTCTTCGGTCTTGTTTCTAGTGGTGACCATTGTCCCCTTTGGTTAGCCAAAGCCTTCAATCTTGGTTGAAATGTGATTGTACAATGAATACAATAAATACAAACTAATCATGGAATCGTGCTGGAGTCTGGTGACTCGTCTTCGGGAGCACCCTTGGCCCTACACACTTGCTGATTTATATGCTGCGTGAGCTTAGCTTGAGGTCTGTTCGCACATTAGTATTTGGGACATTGCACATAGGCTAAAGAGTCTTTAATGCTTGATAAACATTGCAAAGGTCATGAACATGCAATTGAGCCAGATGAGGCTAAGTATATGTTATATTAGGTCATGTTAGGCTAGATGAAGATATGATTGAGCCGAATCAGGCTAAGTGCATGCTTTGTTGGGTTGAGTACATGTGCAAGTGGGTTACATCACATTAAGTGCATGTCTCCTTAGGTTTTATATTAGATATATGTCTTATTGGGTTAACTTATATTGGGTGCACACCCCATACATGTTAGATCAGATCAAGATGAGTACATGTTTCTCCATGTTAAACCTTATTGGGAGTATGTTCCAAATGTGTTAAGTCAGGTGTATGCTGCATTAGGTCAAATCAGGTCAAGACTATAGGGGATTGCATTGGGTTAGGTTGAATGCATGCTCACAGGTCCAAAACCAAGCTAGGTTCATGGTCAATGGGCCGAAACGGCCCCAAAACAGATGGGGCGCATGGCTCAATGAACAAATGGAGGGGGGCGCATGGTCCAGTGTCCCAAACTTGGCTGGGACTGCCTGGGCGCATGGCCCTCTCCCCGGAAGTGGTTTGGGCGCATAGCCCCTTTGCTAGGAATGTCGAACTTGGTTTTCCTCCTTGACCATGCGCCCAACCTCGAACTTGGTTTTCCTCCTTCTTGACCATGCGCCCACCCCTTCTAGGGTGGCTCGGGCATCCTCCCAAGGGTCCAGACTTAGATTTTTGAGTGCTCCATGGGTTACATGCGCCTCCATGGGTTACATGCGCCGGCTCTAAACCCACCCCTTGCATGTCGGAATGACGTAGCTCCGATGAGGATTCTGGCTTTCCGGTGAAGGATTTCCGGTCTCCGGCGAGGGTTTTTTGGGGTGAGTGGAAGTTCCAGAGTCCTTAGCCTCTCTCTCTCTCTCTCTCTCTCTCTCTCTCTCTCTCTGGGTCTTGTAAAGGTTAGACTATTTATAGCCGGGGATCGCGAAGTGCGGACCAATCGGAGTGGAGCACATGTAAAATGCTCTAAATAACAAGGGGGCGGATGGTTTCGGAACTAGGTGCATGCTCTAAAATGCGCCTCATGCCTAGACTCAGCTTTTCTTCTGTTATTTCTATCTTCCTTGCTCCAATCTCAGTTCTTGAGTTGTTTGCCTTGCTTCCTGGAGTTCCTGGAATTTGTTTTGATTTTTTGAGCCCCAACACAATATTTACACACGTTTTCCTCTTCCCAAGCTGTATTGGCAATAATATCGTCAATGCAATCAATATAAGGGTAATTTTGTAAAGAGAAAGTGGTGATTTTTGGTGATACAACTTGGCATCGATAAATTGGCAATATATTGCTGATACATGGACAAATCAGCATTTCCAGTGGTATTTGTATTCCAGCTGGGTGGTACATATTATTGTCAATGTTATCGATATTATTGGTGATAATTGGAACACTGATGGAGCATCCACTAAAAGTCCAAATCTCTCCTCAATAGGACAATCCTGAATTTTCAATTTTTACATGCAGATAGATGATTAGGAAAACTAATACCATCCCCATTCAACTGCAAAGGGTTCAAGATTGATGATGGCTAGCATATGCCAAATGGGAGATATTTGAAGCAGGGTCCATCGACGGTGAGACTAAAAAGATTATTGTCTGGAGTACAAATTGAAAACCTGAGTATTGTGCATGTCCTCAGGTTGATGGTCATATGGTTCCTCTTGTTTTATAATGTACTTCATTTTTGGACTTGTTTTTTATTTATTATTTTATTATTATTATTATTTTTTATGTATAATGAAACAGCCAGGTATTTCTGCTTCATGAGATAAGGTTGTGTTAGAGTACAGTCTTTAGTGCATGTGCATTGCATTGTATTCGAGTGTAAGAGTACACATATATTCAGTTTCCTGTGATGCACCATATCCTTGGAGATTGTGATGCATCTTTTAGATTTCATTTGCTTTTATTTTGAACTTATCAGTTGTAAAAAATGGTCTGTAAATAAGAGCAATTAGAGGGAGAGATGAAGAAAATATTCTCGCCTCTCCTCTTTTCTTCCTCTCCATGTCTTCCACAATGTAGTCTCTTGAGTTTAATAGGTTGCACTGTATCTTCTTCTTCTTCTTCTTCTTCTTTGCTGTATCTTTAATAGGTTGCACCATATTTTCCTTAGTACTAGACCTTGAAATGAGCAGGTGCTTCTTTAGGTGACAAGGTTTTACCCAGTGCTTTAAATAGCGTTATAGCGTAGCGGGTAGCGTACGCTACGTAGCGTACGCTACCAAAAACGCTACATAGCGTATGAAAATAGCGTGTTTCCCCCGTTGCGTACGCAACAGGGGCTGTAGCATATGCAACGCACATGTAGCGTGTAGCGTGTACTCAAAATCGGCGTGAATACATAAAAATTTGAAGAAATGGGTACCTGCAAGGGAGGATTTGTTGATCGGAACCGGGATCTGGTGGGCCAAACGTGGATCGATCCATGGTCATTGCCAATCTTTAATACGTAGGAAACAAGGTGTGCCAAATGCGGCTGGGCTGTGCATGATGCTGCTACGGCTGCGGTTGAGGATCCTCATCCGTTTCTTCTTCTTCTTCTTCCACTGAGGTATGCCTTCTACGACGCCCCCCCTCTCTCTCTCTCCCTCTTTCTCTCTCCCTCTTTTCCGCCTTTTTTTTTTTTTTTTTTTTTCGTTTTTTCCCTCCTGGTTTGAAGACCGATTTTATTGCGGAATCGGATTGCGTGCGGAGCTCCGCACGCTCTTACCGTCCGGAGTAAACTCAGTTGTGCCCACCTAGAAAGTATGTGCTCTATCTCTTCTGTCCATATGTTTTTCCAGATCATTTTAGTGGTTGAGCCGAAAATTTAAGCATATCCAAATTTCAAGTGGACCATGCCATGGGAAACAGTGGAAATAATGATTTCCACCGTTGAAACCTTCCCAGGCCCTACAAAGATGTTTATTTGTCATCCAACCTGTTCATAAGATCACATGGATATGGATGTAGTGAAAACACAAATATCAGTTTGATCCAAAACTTCTGTGTCTTCCAAGAATTTTTCAATGGTAGATATTCAGTTCACACTTTTCTTGTGGTGTGGTCCGCTTTAGATTTTGATATGCTTCATTTTTTGGAATCATACCTAAAATGTTCTGTTAAGATGGATGGACGGAGTGGATAAAATACGTAAATCACTGTGGGCCCCACAGAGTTTACTCCGCAGAAGCGGATTGGCTGGTGCACCCTACACCAGCTACGTTGTTAGTGTAGGGACGTGGCGGACGCAGAGCGAGTGCGCAGTCCTCGAGCACTGTGATTGTACGAACTGTTCAAAGATGATGAAAGCTATGTGGACCCTACGATGATGTATTTCGTATATCCAAAACGTCCATCCATTTCACGAGATCATTTTAGTGCATGATACCTGGAATGAGTCATATCCAAAACTCAAGTGGACCACACCACTAAAGGCAGTGGGGACAACGATTCTCACCGTTAAAATATACCCAGGGTCCACCATGATGTTTATTTGCCATCCAAACTGTTCATAAGGTCACACGGACCTGGATGAAGGGTAAAAATAAATATCAGACTGATCCAAAACTTCTGGGACCTCCAAGAAGGTTTCAATGGTATATGTTCAATCTCCCACTGCTTTCTGGAGTGTGGTCCACTGGATACTTGGATCTGTCTTAGTTTTTGGCTCAAGTCTTAAAATGATCCCAAAACATGGACGGACAGTTTAGATATAACAAGTACCTCATGGTGGGACCCACAGAACTTGATGACGACACCAGCAACGTAGCTGGTGTAGGGTGCACCGGCCAATCTGCTTCCTTACTCCGCACGCTAGCATGCGGAGTTACTCATTACGCAATCCGCATCATACGCAAGTTCCTGCCTGGGAACCAAGGTGGGGCCCACCGTTATGTTTGTGAGAAATCCAACTCGTTCATTTGTTTTCTGAGTTCATTATAGGACATGAGAACAAAAATGAGCTGTATCTAAGGCTTCAGTGGTCCGCAATAATGGAAAAGGTGGGTAGGGAAATTCATACCGTTGAAACCTCCCTGGGTCCACGGTGATGTTTACATGCCATCCATACCGTGCATAAAGTCATTCCTACTGGGATGAACTAAAAACGCAAATATTATCTTGATTCAAAACTTTTGTGGCCCCACGAATATTTCAACTGTGTACGTTCAATCCTCACTTTTTCGGACCACTTGAGTCTTTGAACCGGCTCATTTTTTGTCCCATGTCCTAAAATGATGTCAGAAAACGGATGGATGGGACAGATTTCTCATAAACATCACGGTGGGCCCCACCTAGGTCCACAACGCAGGATCTGCCCTTTAAGGGCTTTGGCACAAAATACGAGGAGTAGGAGCGAATTAGCTGTTACTACCCCTACCGTATGGGGCCCACCTTTATGCATTTTTTGTGCATCCACACCGTCCCATCTTTCCAATTTCCCTTCAACCAGATCTTCTTGACATTATCAATCGGTTGGATTGCAAATAAACATTAAAAAAATGTGACGATGGGCTATTTGGAATTTTTAATGGTGGGGCACTCAATTGCCACTATTTCTTGTGGGGTGGTCCACTTGAGATTGGATCTACATAGTTTTCTCCCTAATATGGTCTGGAGAAACGGATGGACGGTGTGGATACATATAAAATCATCAAGGTGGGCCCCACGGTAGGGGTAACACCCACTAAGCTATTACTCGGGTAACACCAAATCCTCTTCTAGAGGAGCTACGTGGCTATTTCACAGCCAAGTTAAAAAAACCTAATACTCTGGTGGAGTATTTAATTCTAAATACATGCACTGTTTTGTGGGACCCACCTTGATGTATTTGTTGTATATTCATGCCTTTCATCAGTTTCACATGAAGCTGGTGTTTGTGATTTCCCTTTCAGTTTCACATGCATTGGAAAGTTTTAATGGTGGGTGTTTAACCGACCACCTTTTGATATGGTGCGGTCCACCTGAGATGTGCATCCACTTCATTTTTGGGACCGTGCCATAAAATGAAATGGCAAAACAGATGTAAGGCATGGATATGCACCACACACATTGAATGGGCCCTATTCTCACGGCCTCGCCCACGGGTGGCTAACACTGAAGTGTGACTAACAGGATGGGTGGGACCGGTGGGTGTACTCAAGGAAGCAGATTGCGTAACTCAGCTTAGCGTGCAAGTAAACTCTGTGGGGCCCACCGTGATCTACATATTTTATCTACTCCGTCCATCCATCTTAACAGATAATTTTAAGTATGATGCAAAAAAATGAAGCATATCAAAATCCAAAGTGGACCACACCACAGGAAAAGTGTGAACCGAATGTCTACCATTGAAAAATTTTGAGGGACACAAAAGTTTTGGATGAAGCTGATATTTGTGTTTTCCCTTCATCCATGTCCATGTGATCTTATGAACAGGTTGGATGACAAATAAACATCACTGTGGGGCCTGGGAAGGTTTCAACGGTGGAAATCATTATTCCCACTGTTTCCTGTGGCATGGTCCACTTGAGTTTTGGATATGCTTAAATTTTGGGCCCAACCCCTAAAATGAGCTGGAAAAACATACGGACGGAAAAGATAAAGCACATACATTCTATGTGGGCCCAACAGAGTTTACTCCACACTATAAGAGCGTGCGCCGCACACAATCCGATTCCATACTCGCAGTGGGATGTGTGTACTAACCTTTAAAAAAAAGATGGTGCAATGTGGGGCCCTTATGATTTATGATTTATGCATTTTATCCACGCCGTCCATCCATTTGCCATATTGTTTCTGTCATGATCCAAAAAATGAGGCAAATCGAAATCTCTGGTGGACCACACCACATGAAACAATGGTGATTGAAATGCCATCAGTTAAAAATTTATTAGATTGAAATGCAAATTGAAATCTTTAGTGGACCACACTATGGGAAATAGTGGTGAATGACCATTAAAAACTGTGGGCCACATGAATACTGTCATTGGATACTATTAGGATGACAGGAAACAGTGGTGAATGACCATGTGACCTTATCAATAGATTGGATGACAAATAAACATCAAGGTGGACCATAAGAAGTTCTAGTGGTGGGTGTTCAATAAAACATTGTTTCTAGTGGTGTGGTCCACCTTGGATTTGGTTCTACTTAATTTTTGGGCCCATGCAATTAAATGATCAATCTGTCCCTGGGATTATGGCTTCACTAGAAAGGGCTACTCACATGTATAATTTAATTTAACAGGTTGGATGGTATCACATGGGCCCTATGAAGGTTTCCAATAGTGGGAATCATTGTCTCCACTGCTTTCTGTGGTGTGGTCCATTTGACGACCACTGTTTAGAGTGGTGTGGTCCACCTTAGATCTGGATATGCTTCGTTTTTTTGTCTTAGGCCTTAAAATGATATGGAAAAACGGGTGGAAATAAAACATTACAACGGGCCCTAGGAAGTTTTTAATGGCCCTATGAGGTTTTTAATGGTAGACATTTAATCATCACTGTTTCCTTTTGTGTGGTCCACTTGACGTGCGGATCTACGTGTTTCATCCACACCATCCATTTGTGTGGTCCTTGTGTGGTCCACTTGATGGGTGTTGGACCATCACAAGATGGGTGTTGGACCACATCACAAGATGGGTGTGGTCCTTGTGTGGTCCACTTGACATGGGATGGTCTTGATGAAACACCCCACCCATCATATTGGGCCCATGATGTATTTGTTTCATCCATACCATCCATCCATTTTTTCCAAAATCATTTTATGGCATGAGCCAAAAATGAGGTAGATCCAAATCTCAAGTGGACCACATCACAGGAACACACATAAATCAAGGTGGACCACATCAACAGGTTTGATGGCAAAGAAACACTTAAGTGTGCCATAGGAAGATGGCACATAAACATTATAGTGGGCCCTGGGAATTTGGATCCCTTCATTAAGGACCATGGCCTAAAATGAACTGACAAAACTGATGGACGGCATGGATATACAACACGTAAATCAAGGTGGGCCCCATGCACGTGCGTGTGCACTAATCTGCGTTAGGCGCAGTGTATTTAAAAAAAAAAAAGCCTCACTTTCTCTTCGTTTTCAAGGCGGAGAACGAGAGGGAAAAAGAGAGCGGGAGAGGGAAAAAGAGAGAGAGCCACCGCCACCGCAGCAGCATCCCCGCACCGCCGTCGTCGCCGCAGCAGCAGCAGCAGCCCCGCACTACCGCCGTCGTCATAGCAGCAGCCCCGCACCGCCACCGCCGCCGTCACCGCAGCAGCATCATCCCCGCACCGCCGCCGCCGTCGCCGCAGCAGCAGCATCGCCGCCGTCGCAGCAGCAGCAGCAGCCCCGCAGGTACCTTCTCTTCTCCCCCACCCCTCCTCCGCCCCTTTTTTTTCTTCCCTGTAATTTTCCCTGTGGATTTCCTGCGCTGGGAACCAAGGTGGGCCCACAGTAATGTTTTTTGATAAATCCACACCGTCCATCCGTTTTCGGAGCTCATTTTAGGACAGGGAATATTTGTGGAGCCACAGGAGTTTCGAATCAGGATAATATTTGTTTTTCCAGTTCATCCCAGTAGTAGTGATGTTATGAACGGTATGGATGTCATATAAACATCACTGTGGAACCCAGGGAAGTTTCAACGGTAGTAATTTACCTACCCACCTTTTCCTTTAGTGAGGCCCACTTGAGTCTTGGATCCGGTTCATTTTTGTTTTCATGTCCTAAAATGAGCTCCCAAAACGGATGGACGAGGTGGATTTATAAAAAAACATCACTGTGGGCCCCATTGTGGTTCCCAGCGCAGGAAATTCCTGCGCAAGGCTTTCGCAGGAAATCCGCGCCCTTCTATGCTATGGTCCAGTATAGTAAAATGACTGTGCATTGTGCATTTTTTGTTTCTCAGTAAACTGAAAAGAGGGAGATGTCTGAGGGGAAAGAGAAAGAGAAAGATTTTGCGTGGAAATATGTTAAAGAGGATCTACAAGGACATGTTCGTAGAAATTATGTGTTTTGTAAATTTTGTGGTCAAAGATGTACGGGGGGCGTGACTCGCCTAAAGAATCACTTGGCCGGAACTCACAATGGGATAAAGCCGTGCCCAAAAGTGACAGCAGAAGCAAAAGAGGAGTGCCAAAAGGCTCTAACAGCGTATCATAATGAAAAGGATAAAAAAAATGAGGTGTTTCGTGATATAGGAAGGGCGGGATCAACATATTGTTCTGGTTCTGGTAGTGTTAGCGTGGGTAATGATGCATTTGTGGTTGACAGTGGGTCTTCTGGGACTAGTTGCCAACCTGCAGTGAGAGCGAAAGGTCCCATAGACCAATTTGTTAGCAGCGAAGCACGACAGGCCACTTTGAATTCAAAGTGGAAGAAGGAAGAGAGAAAAGAAGTGTGTAGGGCAATCGGGAGATTTTTTTTTGGAAATGCTTTGTCATTCAACCTTTGTAATAGCCCATACTTTCTAGCTATGTGTGAAACGATTGGAAAGTTTGGGCCGGGATTGAAGCCACCATCCATGCATGAGATGAGAACATGGATACTAAAGGAGGAGGTTGGTAACATTGAAACTTTGATGAAAGCATATAAGGATTCATGGAAAATTTATGGGTGCTCGATTATGTCCAATGGTTGGACAGATTGTAAGAATAGAAGCATCATCAACTTCTTGATAAATAGTCCGGCCGGAACGATGTTTCATAAATCTGTTGATGCTTCAGATTCAATAAAAGATGGAAATTTGTTGTTGAAATATCTTAATGATGTTGTGGAAGAGATTGGAGAAGAAAATGTGGTTCAGGTTATCACAGATAACCATTCGAGCTATGTGAGTGCCGGTAAGAAATTGATGGATAAGAGAAGAAAGATCTATTGGACTCCATGTGCTGCACACTGCATAGATCTAATGTTGGAGGATATTGGAAAAATGCAAATGTATTCTGAAACAATTGAAAAGGCAAGAACAGTGACCAAGTTTATTTATGGGCATGGAATTGTCCTCAGCATGATGAGAAGCTTCACAAATAATTACGAGCTTCTACGACCGGCGGTAACTCGCTTTGCAACAGCGTACCTCACCCTTCGAAGTATTTACAACCAAAAGAAGGGTCTTACATCCATGTTTGCATCAGAGCAATGGTCTTCATGTTCTTAGGCTAAAAAACCAGAAGGAATAAGGGTGCGGGCCATCATAATGTTTGATCCAAAGTTTTGGCCGCATGTTGCCTTATGTGTTAAGAGCACAATGCCTTTGGTAAGTGTTTTGAGAGAAGTGGATTCAGAGGAGAGGCCGGCTATGGGCTTCATTTATGAATTGATGGACTCGGCAAAGGAGAAGATTGCATTAAATTGCAATAATGTAAAGAAGAGATATGTTCCAATTTGGAAGAAGATAGATGAGAGATGGACTCCTCAGCTTCACTGTCCTCTACATGTTGCTGGGTACTATTTGAATCCTCAGATACGGTACTCAGATAAGTTCTCTACACACCCTGAGATAAAAAATGGGTTGATGGAGTGCATGGATAGGATGATCCCCAATATAAATGATCGGTCAGATGTTGATATTCAGTTGGATGAATATGACTTTCGAAGAGGAGATTTTGGCTCTCGGCTAGCAATTACAACTATGATAAAGCGTTCCCCAGGTGATTTATATTTTCATTTTATGGATACTATATTTTTATAATTGGTGAAAGCATTTCATTAATTTCTAATTAATTTGTGTAGCTGATTGGTGGGCACGCTTTGGAGATAGAACACCACAGCTTAAGAAGTTTGCAATCCAAGTTTTAAGCCTTACATGCGGTGCTTCTGGCTGTGAGAGAAATTGGAGTACTTTTGAGCAGGTGGCTCTTCTACTCTTCGATGTTTTAAATTTGTTAATTAACAAATTTTTTATAATTGACATTAATCATCATATGGAATTGGCAGATTCACACGAAGAGGAGAAATCGACTAGAGCAACAGAAGACAAATTCTCTAGTATACGTGATGTATAATATGAAATTAAGGGAAAGGAGTATGAAGAGGGCAACGGCAATGGATCCTATATTGGTTGATCATATTGCCTCAGATGATGAGTGGATTGCTGAAAAAGAAGTCCCTCTTCTCCCAACTGATGCATCGTGGCTCGAGGATCAAAACATGGCATTTGATATTAGTGCTATTGCGACTATTTCGGATTCAGATGATCTACCTAGCAACAATCCACCACCACCACCACCACCACCACCAGCAGCAGCAGCAGCAGCAGCATCTAGTGGTTTAAGTTCAGCTCCTTGTCCCCCAAATCCTCCCTGTTCCATTAGTAAAACTTATAAAAGAAAGGCTAGCAAGCTAAGTAAGTGCTTCTAGTTATAACTTTCAACTTCCAAGTTCTAAGCTCAAGTTTTTCATTAACATTTTTACAAAAAACCAACGAATTTCTTTCTTTAATGTGAAGGTGGTCCCATGGGACGATTTCTTAGTCCTATAGCAGAGGAAGAAAATGTGGACAAGAATGTTAATGAAGTGAATGATGGAGATGTGGATGCTGATGATGAAAGGCCTAGACCTGGTGATGATATGGATGAGGATGACGATGATGATCTATTAGATGATGATGAAGACCTCTAGAGTCTATAGTCTAGTGCCTAGTAGATTTAGTGCTAAATTTGATAATTAAGAGTTCAAGGAATATAAATTTTGTTTTGTACTTAAACTTCTAAACATGTGGGATTTTGTAATAGTTTATGCTTGCTTGTGAGTTGTGACTGTGGTTTTAAACTTTTTAATTAGACATCATTAATTAAAGTAGTTTGCCTAGAAAGTTATTGATGTCATATTTTTTTTGAAAGGTATTATTGATGTCATATTGATTTGATGTCGTTTAAATATATGCATTGGCTTGCTCTTATTTGAAAAATGAAGCATTTGTAGGCATTTTCATTTTTATTTTTTGCATTTTTGCACATTTATTATTATTATTTATCACATATTTTATATTTTTTAATTGAAAAAATAGAAGTAGCGTGTAGCTTACGCTACACGCAACGTAGCTTACGCTACACACTATAGGGGGTTGAACGCTACGCGATACGCTACGCGCTATTAAAAATACTGGTTTTACCCAATGAAATAAAGAATCCAGTTGTATTTTATTATTATTATATATATGTATAACTCCAGCATTGGATCCAAGACTGTTGGCTAGGATCTGCAAACTGGTAGCTTTTTGAAGAATGGTCCATCCATGGTGAGGCCCAATGGATCATTGTCTGGACTACAAACTGAAAACCTAGGTATATTGTGCATATCCTCAAGTTGATGGTCTTATAGTTCCCCTTGTTTTATGCTCCACTTCAACATCGGACTTGTTTTTTGTGGATAATGAAACAACCAATTGCTTCTTCATGACCTGGCTGTACCTTCTTTAGCTGAACCTTGAAATGATTAGCAACTTCTTCATAAGACCATTTTTTTTTTCTTTGTTTTTTTTTGTTTTTTTCACTTTTTTGAATTGCAACGAAGTTCTATTTAAAAACCATCACGAGACAAGGTTTTACCCAATAGAATAAAGAATTTAATAGTAGAGTTTTTTGGCATCACTTTCACCCACCCAATCATAGTAGAGTTTCTTTTGGCGTCACTTCCACCCACCCAATCTACATCTCTATCTTGGCTTATAGCTGAAAGGAATATGTCATCCCTGTAGATGTAGGGGTGCAAATGGGTCCGGTCAGGTTAGGTCGGAGGGAGTTCCAGATGCGACTTATTTATAATAGGGTTTGTATTTTTGCCCCAGAACCCATTAATATCTGGTGGGATGTAAGTCAAAATAAGCTGGCCAATTTATCTGATGGGTTGGATTTGGATGAGGTCATGGTCGAGTTTAGATCAGGTATACGATATGTTGAGGTCATAGTCAATGGAGGGTTTCACACAAATTATGCCCCAAATTTGTTGAGTGACTCTAGGCTTAAAGTAAATGACCTCCAAATGCACATGGTCTTATGCCACCTCAGGTGAAAATTGAGAAGAATTTTAAGAAGGAACTCGATTATAAATTGGCTTTGATAAACCAATTCAACACCACAACCATAGCTAAAGTCTAAATATAGGGTAAATCGACAGTCTTATCAGCATGAACCACCTATATCTGACTATAAGATATCAGAAATTTAAGTATATTTGGAAATCTGAGGTTGGTTCTCAGCTGGGTCTAGGTCGGGTCTGTTTGAGGTTGGTCCATAATAGATCCGTATGGAAATCAGGTTCAGGTCAGGTTGGGTTGATTTTCAGAGGCCCTGGACTGGTTCATGCAGTAATTCGGACAAACTTTTGGATCCATTTCCGCTCCAATTGGTCCAAAGTCAGATCCAGACCTATGGTCGGGTAGGGTCCAATGACCAATTGGGTCGAGATGATCCAATTTGACCAGATGACTTTTAGCAAAAAATTGGTGTACTTCAAATTGAAGCTTCTGTTGGTTGAAACTGAACTTTGATTACACCTTTAGTAGCAGTTAAGAACATATTATTGTTCTAAAAAAATAATAATAATAACAACATATCAAAATGACAATGGAAGCTAATATCTACAAAAAGAATTAACTGTAGCAGTTCGATACAAAACTGGATGGTACCACTACTTCATTTCTTCACTTTCCGCTTGTTTAGTTTCTATAAAATCTAAGACATTAGTTAAAAAAAAAAGAAGCTTTTGGTCAATGCCTCTGATTCATTAATCTTTATGTGGCTGTACTGTGGTTTTAAATATTGGTATGGGATCCCGTATCTGCTCCCTGTATCGGTTGATACAGGCCAGATCAGCCCCTGTATTAAGCATCGGGGCGGCTGACACTGATTTGATGTGACCATATCGTATTGGATATTTAAAACCATGGGTATTACAATGGTAAAAAGGAGAAAACCAGCTTTGCCCCTAAATAGGTGTTTTCCATGTTTACGTGTCTGAAACTCCTGTGCACTGATAAAAAACCTTTTCTTTCACCATTATTATTATTATTATTATTATTATTGTTATTGTTATTGTTGTTGTTGTTGTTGTTGTTGATGGATAATGTAAATATTGATTGGAAAAGATACATCAAGGGATTAAATCCCGAACAAATAGATCACTCCGATTGATACCTTCTTCAACAGGTTTACATGCAAAAGTGGTTAAAATGATGGAAACAAGATGCTTACCTCTGAAGCTAAAGTCCAAACCTCGCCCAAGATAATAAGCTTTGTTGACAAGGTTCTTCCTCTTGATCTGAAACCTACTAGCAAATGTTTTCAGACCTACCCTCCATGATCAGATGCTTGTTACATGGAGTGAGTGAGTGTGTGTCTGTCCATACAAATGTACATACACATACATACATACATACATACATATGCGGAGGAGTCTTTCATGTGTTGCTCCCAAGTAATTGTTGTTCCCTGCAAGCTGAAAAATGAGAATTTGATATAACCTTCCCATTCTCTAAGAACTCCTAACTTGGATTGACCTGTATTAGCATTGCTATGCCAAAGTTGAGCTTCCACATACCACAGAATCCCCTATAAGGGAACTGCAATGATTTCTCATCACATTGTTGGCCACTTTGAAAAAATGAATTATTTCTAACTAGGAAAGATCTCTGAAGCTGAAATACCATTGATTCTTTGGAATTTTGAGTCCAACACACCATGAAGCTCTTAATGTTGTAAAATCACTTTTGAACAGATGATGCCCTATCATAAAAAAAGTACATCCATTCCTCTCCTCCCCGATGCCTCATAAATTGTGGAAGGCAAAATTGGTCAAAATATGCTTTCTCTCAATTGGGTGGGGTACCATCCCAACTCTTAAAGAACCTGATATGTGTTGAAGAGACTGAAGAACTTTTACCGAGACCTCTTGAGCCACACTAGAAATGACAGAGATGACCAATCTGACTCCTCAAAATCTGTGCACATATATCTATAGGAAAGATGATGTAATGCAATGTAATTTAATAATGTTAGTGTGTGGGTGTGTTGTGTATAGTCTTTTTGTGCTCCTCAAGAGTATTTGAAGGTGCTCTTTAGTAATATAACAAAAGGTGTGTTTGGGTTTTGGGTCTTTAACACACACAAGTGACTTTTTCCAAAACCACACTCTCTCTCTCTCTCTCTCTCTCTCTCTCTCTCTCTCCTACTTCTCATCTCTTCTTCCTTCTTCCCAAACCGAACTTTGCATTGACTGGTGCTACAGGATTCTGAGGACGTCAGCAACCGTACGATTGATATAAGATGTTGTACGATTTGTACGGCTCTGTTTTGATTGGGAAAAACATGGTTTAATAGCTCTTGAATTTAGAAGAATTATGGTGATTTTTGTGAGATTTTTAGAGCCCATTTAATGTATGTTTTCCTCATTTTTCTCCTCTGGTAGAAAAACCACAAATCACCATTTTTCTTCAATTTCTCCCAAATCAATAGCTATTTTCTTGGATTCTCCTTACCTGTTGGATCGAATTGGCTGTGTTGGACTCCTCATGGAGTTGTTTATGAGGAAGGGAGTGATTTGAGGATGTTGTGGGCCAAACAAAGGGCTATCTGTGCCATTTTTAGGTACTTAAGGGTCTGACTATAGACTGGAACTTACGGTGTACGTGCTGATGGCTGAATGTCATGTGTAGGGTAGTGTTTGTATTGAGTTTGAGCCTTCTGTGACTCTTGTTGTTGCGTTGCTTCTTCTTTACCGTTTCTAAACCCTCGGACCTTCATCTAGAATTACATTTCTGTAGATTTATGATTTTTGCTACACTGTGGTCCTCTGATTGAGTTGTTTTTCTCTTGGGTTCTTGTATGTGGACCCTTATAGAGGAGAAGATGTCTTCAGGATTTGGTGTGGGATCTTCGGAATTACATCCCTTGTTAATCACAACTATAAAGTTGAATGGTAACAACTAACAACTACTTGCAGTGAGCACAATCTGTAAAGTTGTTTTTAGGGGGAAGAGACAGTCTGTCGTATATACTGGAGAAAGCTCCAGATTCTACAGATGCGAATTTCAAGTTTTGGACAAAGGAAAACTACCAAGTCATGGCTTGGCTGCTTAACAGTATGGAACCAACTATGAGTAATTCCATTATATTTCTAATCTCAGTTAAGAAGATAAGATACCTTTCATGACATGTACTCAGGAGCTCAGAATATTTCACGAATGTTCACATTGATCTCAGACATTGGAAGGTTTCAACAAGACTCAAATCCTTGAAGGAGTACTTCTCTGCTCTTCAGGATATGTGGGATGAGTTGGACCTCTATCATCCCCTTCCCTCTAATTGTACAATTGACTATGAGTATGTATGGAAGTAGCGTGAAGAGACTAGAATTATGCAGTTCCTTGCTAGTCTCAACCCTGAGTATCATGGTGTTCGGAGACAAATTATCGTCGTAGATCCTCTTCCTTACCTAATAGCTATCTATGCCATGTGCTAAAGGGTCACTACATCATTCGCCTCTCCCTTTGTCTCATCGGATCGATTTGCGTATGTTGTTGGTGACCGGTCTTCATTTAGCCATGATTCTAGAGTTCTTACATGGGGTACTCAAGAACGTGGATGAGATTTTGGATTGAGCACTCGAGGTGGATGTCGTGATGTTGATCGTGGAGGACGTAGTAGATGTGGCCGTGGTGGATGAGGACGTGGTCTTGACAGACCTCATCATTGCACTCACTGTGGGGGTACCAGCCACTCAATTGATCATTGTTGGGGTCTTGTTGGTCGCCCATCTTGGGTAGGTGTGTCATTGGCTGATAGTGCCTCAACTAGCTTCGAAAAGCCTTTAGGATCAACGGCAGCGGAGGAATCTACCTCAGGTGATTCCGTTCTCGTCTCCTGAGGCTTATGATGCCTTTATGCGTCTGCATGTACGTGAGATCCCTAACACTTCCAAAGCCTCTATAGCCAATCAGGTACTGTGCTCCATGTAACCTCTCGTCCTTCCTGTTTCATTAACTCCAGAGCTACCTCTCATATGACCAGTAAGTCTCATCTGTTTACCTCTTATTTCCCTCTATTCAGTAACAATCGGTTACAGTTGCTGATGGAGACCAAACTCCTGCATCTGGATTGGGTTCCATTACACTCTCTTACTATGCACTTGTCCTCAGTTTTGCATGTACCTAGCTTCCCCCTCAATCTATTGCCCATAAGCTCTCTTACGAAATCCTTGAATTGTTCAATAACTTTCTTTCCTTCTCACTGTGTGTTTCAGGACCTACAAACGAAGCGGATGATTGGTAGGGGCCATAAACGTGGAGGAATTTATTTTTTTGATGATGCACCTACAATAACAACTAGTGTCTTGTCCTTAGACAAGGAGTTAGTGTCTTGATGGCATTGCTGCTTAGAGCATCCATCCTTGTTTAGGTTAAAACTTTTGTTCCCTTCCATATTTGTACCAAAGCCTTTAAACCTGTGACACTTACGAGTTCTCCAAACATTACCAGGCTGTGTTTCCTCCTAGTTTATCTGAGAGGAAACCCATCCCAATCAAGTTGGTTCACTTAGATGTTTGGGGTCTTGCCCCTGTTACTTCTCTTTTTGGATATCGATACTTTGTTACATTTATTGATGATTGCACATGGATGAACTGGGTTTATCTTTTCAAATCTAAGCATGAAGTTTTTGATATGTCCAAGTTTTTTTTTTTTTTTTTTTTTTTTTTTTTTTTTTTTAAAATTATTTTGAAGAATTAGCTAACTACTTTCAACGTCCCATCAAAGTTTTACATTCTGATAATGGGGGCGAATATATGTTGAATGCCTTTTTGTCTTTCTTGCAAGATCATGGTATCTTGTCCTGTACATAATGTTCACAAACTCCTCAGCAAAGCGGCGTAGCTGAGAGAAAGAATCATCACCTCGTTGAGGTTACTCGTGCACTCCTTGTTATGAATCTTTCAAAACAATTCCGAGATGATGCCTTACTGCTGTTTTCCTAATTAATCGCATTCCGTCTCGAATACTGTCACACAAGTGGTCATTTAAACTCTTGCACCCATGGGACAAACCTTTTCTATTACCTGTTAAGGTGTTTGGGTGTACATGTTTGGTTCAGATTCTTGAAGGGAGCAATGATAAGTTGAGTCCTCGGGCTGTAAAGTGTCTTCTTAGGTTACTCTAAGTCTTAGAAGGGGTATAAGTGTTATGAGCCTTTGACCTGCAAGAGGTATGTGTCAGCGGATGTCATCTTCTTTGAAGAGATTTCATACTTTTTTGCTGAATGGAGGTCTCTGTACCATCCTCGTACTAGTTAGGGGGAGTTTATACAGTCTACTTCTAACCTCACAACTCTTCCAATTTCATGTCTAGATGATGATATAGACCTCCCTCCGTCTGTCTCAAAGCCTATTCTTGTATATCATTGGCGAACTAAATCTTCTACTAATCATCAACCTATCGCTTCATTTGCTTCTGTTTGTGGTTCAGGTATAAGCTCTCACTCTTAACGTCATGACGATCTTCCCATTGCTTTACGTAAATCTTCCTACTCATGTACAAAGCATCCCATTAGTAATTTTTTTCCTACCATCATCTTTCACCTTCCTGCTAGTCTTTAACGACTTCCATATCCTCATCTATTATCCCGCGAAGTCTAAAGGAAGCCATGCGTAGCCCTAATTGGATTAAGGCTATGATGGAAGAAATGCAGGCGTTGAAGCAGAACAATACCTGAGAGTTGGTTCCCTTACTCGATGGCAAAAGAACTGTTGGATGCCGATGGGTTTATATCACCAAGTATCGCCCAGATGGTTCTGTTGACCGTTATAAGGCACGACTGGTCGCAAAGGGTTTTACTCAAACATATGGCGTGAACTATTTTGAGATATCCTCTCCAGTGGCCAAAGTTAACTCTGTTCGTGTGCTTATCTTCGTGGCAATAAATTTGTCCTAGCCCTTATTTCAACTAAATGTGAAAAATACCTTCTTACACGGTGATCTTGTTGAGGAGGTCTATATGGACCAACCCCCAGGCTTTTCCATGCCCCAGGGTTCTCACGATTCACCTCTTGTGTGTCGCCTACAAAAATCAATTTATGGTCTCAAACAATCTCCTCGTGCCTAGTTTGATAAGTTCGGTCGTGCTCTTCTAGACTCTGGCTTTATACGCAGCCAAGCCGATCACTCATTGTTTATTTTCCGTTGACCCACAGGAGTTATGGTACTAATTGTCTATGTGGATGACATTGTACTTCTTGGAGATGATACTGAGGGAATGATAGCTGTTAAATCTTTTCTCAAAACTCGATTTGAGATCAAGGACCTCGGGGCTCTTTAGTATTTCTTGGGGATTGAAGTTGCTCGATCGAAGTTGAGGGTGGTACTCGCTCAGATGATGTAATGCAATGTACTTACATAATGTTAGTGTGTGGGTGTGTTGTGTACAAAGTCTTTTGTGCTCCTTGGGAGTATGCAAAGGTGCTTTTTAGTAATATAACAAAAGGTGTGTTAGGGTTTTGGCTCTCTAAGACACACAAGTGACTTTTTCCAAAACTACTCTCTCTCTCTCTCTCTCTCTCCTACTCATCTCTTCTTTGTTCTTCCCAAACCTCTCAAACCAATTATATCTTTTAATTATTATTTTCATTATCTTTTTTTTTTTTTTTTTTTTTTTGCTCATTGTAATCCTCCTTTACTTGACTTGTTGATTGTAATCAACCTATTAATAGTCTTATTACATTGAGCCTACGGGAGTTTTGTGCTCTCCTTGCCAGTCCCAAGCCTATATAAAGGAGGGTTGTGCCTGGTTGGCAGCCGGCATCAAACTTATACCACAACTGCCATCATGAATCTGAAGGCCCATAGAGTGGAACAACGGAACAGAATTTACGTAGTCAACCCCAATTAATTGTGATAAGGCTTAGATGGTGATACGATGATGATCTTTTATTTTAGAATATGGAAAAATTTATCTTCAGGTTTATTCTCATTTCTATCTATATTGTGGTTTTTGACATATAAATAGTTACAATCTACTGTTAGAATATAATATTTTATTATTTAAAAATATATGCATGGACGTCTCTACTAATCCAACTTTTAAAAGCCACTGTGTCTAACAGCGTGTTTGTGTTTCTGTTTGAAAGTTACATAAGGTGTTTGTTGATGTAGTATGTTGAGCATAAGCTGAATGAATCTGCTTGTATTCTAATGGTTTAGTAATAACTAAATGTGATGCGTACCACCATTGAAGTTGTTTCATCTAACTTCTCATTTTGTTGTCTTCATATCTCAATTGATTGGTACTTCTTGGATCTCTCACTACTTGTGCTTTGCCATTTCTCTAGAACATGTGGGGGCTGAAGTAGTCGAATGTGCATGTGTCATTGGGTTTTCTGAAGTTGAGGTATGTGTAACCAAATGCACTTTGTGAAGTTTCTTCTTAATGTTTATTATCAAGTTTAAAGAATACCATATAATTTTGCAAATCTTTAACGAAATCGGCATTGTTTCTCATTTATTAGTTATATTGTGAATATAATTATTTATTTGTTATGTTCTTCAACTGCATTTATTTATTTGTCAATGGATGTTAATATAGATGAATCTTAGTAGCATGAATCTTCTATCCTTTTGAGGCACTTCCACTTTTGAATTTACTCGTGCTTTGGAAACTTTTCTTGCCCCATGCATGACTGCCTACTGCTGCCATACCCAAGATTCATAACCACTTGTAACACCATCAGTTTTACGTGTCGTTGTTTTTTGTTTTGCCTTTTTCTTCTGGGATTTAGATATGATTGAATTTCTTAACTATTGATATACAATATTTCCTGTCTTGATATTATTTTATGAAGATGATTCACGTGTGTTCAACTGCTCTCAGTCTAACTTCTTGACCTTTAAAGGAACTGTTGCTTCCTCATTTTCCCAAGGCTGTTCAACTCACTTTATCAAACTAAGAGATCTAACCATCTGGTTGACATTCTTCAATATTTATGATTCTTAAGAGTTTAATCTTCACTAGATTGGTATTTTTATCAATTTTTTTTTTCTTCTTCTTAATTTCCCTTGGCAGGGACAAATATCAAATTTTATGTTTAAAACAATATCAAATGTATCGGAAATTTTCTGAATGATGATTATTTTAAATACCATTTTGCAACCCTATATTTATTTCCTTGTGTTCAAACTGCCTGAAGGATCAGTTTACATTGATTGGGATATACAGATGCAATTTTGAGACCCAGCATACCCCATATGTTACCATCCTATCATATAGTGAGAATGTAACAGTTTCTTCATTATGGTTAGTTTCACTTGTATGAGTAATAAAGAAAAAACTTTTAGGCCATCAATTATTTCGTTTACAAGTTTCTTTCACTAGTATACTATTGTGTATTTAAAGGAACATGGAGGAACCGTCACCAATGGAGTAGTTCATCTTTGTTAACTTACTGAGAGCTAACCACAGATTATTGATTAGAACATGTAGTAATTAGTTACTTCTTTATGTTGTAACTTACCGTATGTAAATAGCTGATCAGCACATCACATCATAACTTGTTCCAAGGTCAAGGCAGCAGTCAAATAAATTTCAACACTCAGCACCTGTTTATCTGTTACAACTTTTTTACCCAAGTATGCAGGCATTTAATATTTAGTTGGTTTTTGGGTCAAAGCTTCTGGATTGGCTCTCTTTGGTTCTAGGCCAGAGGACTATTGATTGATGAAATGCCGAGAGGTTATTTGACATAGAGCGGGCTGCAAAAATATTATTGGCACGCAGCTGGACCGAAAGAAGCCCGAATGAAAGCAGGCGTAGTCCGTCAGATCTGGGCCCAGGTGGGCCTCAGGCGCATCCGGTTCGAAGAAATTCATTCCGGATAATAGGGAGAAATTGCTGTTCGAAGTGTGAACTATAAATCGGCCATAACTTTTGATCCGGGTATCGTTACGGGATGCGCGACTTATGAATTTTTATTGTAACATGCCATCCAGGGTCAACTGACCAAGTAGCGGGTTGTGTTGGTCCGTTTTGCAAGAAATCACTTCCTTCCAATTCAAAATCGCAATTTTAGGAAAAAAATAGTAAGTTTTAATTTGGACGTATCTCCTTTGTTTTAGAGTTTTAGTATATGCAACCTTCTTAGGAATTGCTTCTAATCATGCTAGGAATCATCCAGCATAATTAAATTATGACTTTCTATTTTTAGTAAAATTTACTATTTCGGGTAAATTCTAGTTTAGTCGAATTAGAACTCCTAATTTAGGGTTTTTGCTTGTTCTTTATAAGTGGTGTAATTGGGAAATCTGAGCATTATTGAATAATAAAATTTCGAATTTCCCTTTTTATCTTGTGGATTCAAGGTTTTGCATACTTGAGGTCGACAGTGATCTTCCTCTTCACACCCTTCCCTGCTTCAGTTGGTATCAGACAATGAAAAGATGTCAACACCCTTCCCTGCATCAGTTGGTATCAGACAATGAAAAGATATCACACCCTTCCCCGCGTCAAGTATGCATCAGTTGCATACTTGAGGTCGACAGTTGCATACTAGAGATTTTTTTTTTTTTTTTTTTTAGTCTATTGAATGCTGTTTGATGATTCATTAACTTTTCTATTACAATAAAAAGATATCAACATAAATTCCCTTGGACAAGAGACTGAGTAAAAGGATACTTAATATTGACAGTTTTGGTAATTAAACAAGAACATAGGAGTAATCCATCAATGTGAAATAAGGATTCTGTGTTGCAAAGCTTTCCCTCAAGTTTACTTGTAAAGCTTTCCAAATGCCCAACTTGGTCTCAATCAGTAATGTTTGTCGTTCAAATGAGCTTTTCTTTTATTTATTTATAATTATTTTTTTGGGGCACACAATTTATTAAAACAAAAAGAGAATACAAGCAAGTGACGAGGAGAAGGCAAAAAAAGGATGAAGAGAGTTCATACTAATTCACCCCAACTCGCAGAATTACATGAAACCACTCCCTTCGCCCATAAGATCTCCTTTACATCCTACCAAATGATTAATCCTTAAGGCCAACGAATTACCCTACCCTTGAACCTTTGGAAGACCACGTCGATGGGTTATGACTCTAACCTATTCCTAGAGGCGCGATATTGTGCTCTTTCCTCAAAGACTAAAGCACTGCCAAAATAGATACTTCAAAGGATTGTCTTCCTTCTACACCTAGCTCCCCAGTTCCATGCTAAGAATAGATCCCCAATGGAATTTGGCATAACCTACTTTATGTTAGAAAGGGCCATTAACCTTTCTCCATATCACTGAGGCAAATTCACGGCACATGAAGAGTGGTCAATTAATTTCAGATCCTCAAGGGTCATAGTACATCCATTTAATCATCATATTGTGCCTATACTGACTGTCAATGGTTAGAACTTTGTTATTTGACACTGTCCAACTGAATGCAATAATCATCGGGGAACCCAGGTACCTCCATGCATTAGTTGAGGGTGCCGAGCATTCTTTCGCTATACATCATTCTATAAGAAAGAATAACAAGATTTCACTGGAAACTTTCTAGAGGGTGTTATAGTAAAAAATAGCGAAGATCATCTGCTGGTGATAGACCCCGCGAGCACGTCTATCTGACTATCGAGAACGTCTGTTCGCGACTCGTATATTCTGATGATGCGCCGACCCCGCGAGCACGTCTATCCGACTATCGAGAACGTCTGTTCGCGACTCGTATATTCTGATGATGCGCCAACCCCGCGAGCACGTCTATCCGACTATCGAGAACGTCTGTTCGCGACTCGTATATTCTGATGATGCGCCGACCCCGCGAGCACGTTTATCCGACTATCGAGATCGCCTGTTCGCGACTCGCATATTAGGAAAAACTATGCTCGATTACCAAAGCTTCGAGAAGTTGTATTTTCCCTACGAGCATACCTTCTCACAAGTCGTTGAAAGGTATCGTATCTAAATGAGCAGGCACTTGGACTCGCGACCATCTTCCAACACGCGAATAGCTTTTTCTGTGGTGACATCTCTTAGCCCTCAGTACCAGCAGCCCGTATAGGCCGAGATTGGGGCTTATCTTCTTCAGTGGTTCCGAGTCTCAAGGGATCGCTATCAAGGAACGAAGCTATCGGACGAGTCATTGGATTAGATTTCCCTTCTATATGAGGATAAGATTCTTATCCCACGAAATCAGGGATCTCGATATTTTACGTAACAGATTGGATCATTTCTGATCTATATAAGGAGAAGACTCCATTAAGATACAGGTACACAATATTCAATCTCTAGCCTCGTTTTGCCTGGTTATTCTTCTTCTTACTTTACCTTGACTTAAGCATCGGAGGGCTAACGGCTGGACACCAGCCACCCTTAGTTGCTTTCTGTCTTCTTACAGGTCCGGCGGAGGAAATCTCTGTTGGAGAGAAGGTGACCGACCGGAGGATCCTGTTACAAAATTCTGACGTTAACAGTTTGGCGCCGTCTTTGGGAACGACTTGATCGTCAAAGTCAGTCGTTCTAACCACTGATCAAAATCCTTTTGATATGCCTCCTAAAAAGGCTGTTCATCCTTCGACTTCAAGGCATGCACCACCTCCGCCCGATGAGACGGAATCCATACCTGTCCCTCTCCCCACTTCGACGAATATCCCTCAAGGAGCCCCAAATATGCCGTCAGCGAATCCATTATTGGAGGCCTCTGGAAATCAAGACGAGGTTCTGCGTTTCCTCGGAACTACTCTTCTAACTCTAAATGCCGGAGTTCAGGCCCTGTCGAATCGGCTTGATCAGCATTTCCCCGAACCGCAGAGACAACCCTCCGAAGGGTTACCACCGCAACCCATACCAGTGGCTTCCAGACATTCTATGGACGAACCATAGGTCCCGCCACACCATCCATCATCAAATCGGACACCACTTGGCAACCATCTCCCTGTGCCGTCTCCACATTCTATACATTCTAGTTCGTCTCGACAACCTCAACCTCAGGGCTCCACCGCCGAAACATCAGGCTATACCTTACCATGGGAAGGAGATCTCAAAAGAATCCATGATCGTTTTGACGTCATGGAACAGCGATATCAGGCAAATCGACCATCTGCCATCATGGCGGTGATACATCAATCCGAGTCCCCCTTCACCAGCGAGGTTATGGAGGCACCGTTACCTAGAAAGTATCGAACACCTGTTATCACCCCGTACACAGGTATTGGCGACCCTCTTGAACACCTGGAAACATATAGGTCTCTTATGGAGTTGGAGGGACATGACTCAGAAATCATGTGTAGGGCTTTTTCCCTAACATTGAAAGAAGCAGCTCGTACGTGGTTTCGGGGATTGAAGCCTCATTCCATCAGCTCCTTTTCACAGTTATCGGAGATATTCCTTTCTCAATTCATGGGAAGCATTCGCATTAAGAAGCCAGCCTCCCATCTAATGGATCTGAAACAGCAGCATGGCAAGACAATAAAGGAGTTCACAGTACGGTTCACTGCAGAAGCCGTTCAAACTGAAGGTTATACTGAAGAAAAAGGTCTCACAGCCCTCATAGCCGGAATAACGAGCGATAAATTCAGGTTTGCCTTAGATAAAAGCCCTCCGAAAAATATGGCAGAGTTCCAAGCGAAAGCTAAAAAATATATCAATGCAGAAGAAGTCGCATTGACACGCCATGGAGCACAGGGTAAGAAACGCAAGCCAGAAGGAACTTCTTCTACAGATAAAAAATATCGTCGTGATCAGCGCGATCGTTCTCCCAAAAAGCCTTATTCTGGTAAATATCATAACTACACTCCTCTCAATCGGTCTCATGAAAAGGTTCTAATGGAAATTAAACACAAGCCATATGTAAAATGGCTTGCAAAGATCAAATCCGATCCCGAGAAGAGAGACAAGAGCAAGTTCTGTTACTTCCACAAAGATCACGGGCATAGAACCCAAGACTGCATCTCTCTACGAGATCATATTGAAGCCTTTATTTGAAAGGGCCATCTCCAGGATTATGTCGCTCGTAAAAATCGATCACCAGAAAGGGCGAAAGCCTCACCACGCCAAAAGGAACCATCTCATCATCAAACTGCCCAAGAGGACGCTGAGCAAACTGGAGAAATCCGCACCATCGTCGGAGGACCAGCTTGCGGGGGCGACTCCCAAGCTTCAAGGAAAGCATATACTCGGAAGGCGTCTAAAGAACCCCAGCATATTTATTGGCTGGAACAGGCATCCAGCACGTCAAAAGCCAACCATCTTCCAATTTCCTTCTCCCTCGAAGATGCAGCAGGAATTCACTTCCCTCATGAAGACTCCATCGTAGTCGCATTAAAGGTATCGAATTATCTGACTCATCGAATTATGGTGGATACAGGTAGTTCAGCTGATATTCTGTATCTGGAGGCTTTCAACAAAATGGCACTTGCCAGAAACCTACTCAAGCCAGTTTCGACCCCCCCCGTTGGCTTCGGAGGTGAGGTAGTAATACCTGAAGGAAGCATTGATCTCCCAGTTACTTTTGGAGAAAGTCCAGCGAAGACTACCATCTTCGTAAACTTCCTCGTGGTGGATCGTAAATCAGCATATAACGCCATTTTGGGGCGGCCGTCGCTTAATAAGGTTGGGGCAGCCTTACACCCATCCTATTTATGCGTCAAGTTCCCTACCCCAAATGGTGTTGGGGTTGTGCGAGGAAATCAAAAGGAGGCTCGGTCTTGCTATGAGATAGCCCTACAAGATCGAAAGAAAGCTCAAGCGACACCCGTTATGGTGATAGCACAAGATTCACCCAACTCTTCAACACACGCCTCGTTAGATCTGAGAGAAAACGCCCTTCAATCAGGAACTCTTGGGGAAGAAACAGTGGCGATTCACTTAACCAAAGACGACCCGTCCAGGGTCGTATACATTGGATCCTCTTTAACCAGTGTCCATCGTGAAGATTTGGTCCGTTTTCTCATCGAATACCAGGACGTGTTCGCTTGGTCTCATAAAGATATGCCAGGCATCGACCCCAATGTCATCGCACATCGTCTCAATATCAACCTGAAGCATAAACCCGTACACCAGCGTCGACGTGCCTTCACTGCAGAAAGGCAAATGGCGATCAAAGCTGAAGTCGAGAAGCTACTCACGGTCAATTTCATAAAAGAAGTTGATTACGCAGAGTGGGTCGCGAACGTAGTTCTCGTCCGGAAAGCAAATGGCAAATGGAGAATGGGCGTCGACTATTCAGATTTGAACAAAGCATGTCCCAAAGATAGCTTCCCGACACCGCGGATCGACCAGTTGGTCGATTCAACAGTTGGACATGCTCTGCTCAGTTTTATGGATGCTTATTCTGGTTACAACCAGATCATGATGCTTCCACCTGATAGCCAGCATACCGCCTTCATCACGGATCGGGGATTATATTGCTACCAGGTAATGCCGTTTGGTCTTAAAAATGCAGGGGCCACTTATCAACGTCTCGTCATCAAAATATTCGCTGCTCAAATCGGTAGGAATATGGAAGTTTATGTTGATGACATGCTCGTGAAAAGCATCGTAGAAGATGATCATATTTCTGATCTTCGAGAAGCCTTCGACCTAATGAGGAGGTATCAAATGAAATTGAACCCAGAGAAATGTGCGTTCGGAGTATCTGCAGGAAAATTTCTTGGGTTCATGGTCGGCCAGCGTGGAATTGAGGCAAATCCTGAAAAGATAAAATCATTGGTAGAGATGAAATCCCCCACTACTCTGAAGGACGTCCAGCGTCTGGCTGGTCGCATCGCATCGTTGAATAGGTTCATCTCGCGAGCATCTAACAAGTGCTTACCATTCTTCAAACTCCTTCGTGTAACGGCCAAGTCTGATTGGAAATGGACACCACAGTGTGAGGAAGCCTTTCAACAATTGAAGCTATACATGAGCACACCCCCCATTTTATCTAAACCTGTAGCACATGAGCAACTCATTCTTTATCTCTCTGTGTCCACTACGGCCGTTAGCACCGCTTTGATAAGAGAGGATTCCGGGGTGCAAAGGCCCATTTATTATATCAGTCGAGCAATGGTTGATGCAGAAACTAGGTATTCTGATATGGAAAAGCTGGCCCTAGCCTTAGTCACGGCAGCTCGAAAACTGCGACCATACTTTCAAGCCCACGCTATTCTAGTACCAACAAATCATCCACTACGGCAAGTCCTTCAAAAACCTGAGGCTTCCGGACGCTTAACTAAATGGGCGGTCGAGATCAGCGAGCACGATATCTCATTCTGTCCTAGGACCGCAGTCAAGGGCCAGGCCGTGGCTGACTTTATCGCCGAATTCACATACTCTTCCGATGATAATACCATGACCAGCGACCAGCCTCCTTGGTCACTCTTCGTGGACGGGTCGTCGCGGGCCACTGGCAGCGGAGTGGGCCTGATTTTAGTGGCTCCCGACGGGTCGCATTTCCATTATGCTCTGCGTTTCGATTCTCGCGTCTCAAATAATGAAGCAGAATATGAGGCCCTGATCGTTGGCCTCGAACTGGCCATTGTCCTTGCAATTCAAAATCTATTAATTCATAGCGACTCCCAGCTCATTGTCAACTAAGTTCTTGGTGAATTCGAGGCCAAGGAAGAAAGGATGGCCTTATACAAGTCTCGTGTCCTCATCCTGCTCGCAAAACTGAAGACTTATGAAATAATTCATATTCCTCTCGAGAAGAACCAACTTGCCGATTCCCTGGCAAAGCTCGCCTCTGCACCAAAATTTGAGTTATCACATTCGATCCCCATCGAGCATCATCAGAACCTGAGTATCGACCAAGCGACTCTTGAGCAAGTAATATCGGTACAATCATCTCCATGCTGGATGGATCCCATCATCCTTTATCTCAGAGACGGATACCTACCAGAGGACAAGAAAGCCGCAAGACAAATTCGTCTTCGAGCTGCCAGGTATACCTTGCAAGACGGAATATTGTTACGCAAAAGCTTTTCCTTGCCTTATTTAAGGTGTCTTCATCCAGAAGAAGCACTTCGTGTTCTAGACGAAGTACACTAGGGGGCATGTGGTAACCACCCCAGGGGGCGATCCCTAGCATATAAGGCAATGAGGCAAGGATATTATTGGCCCACTATGAAAGCAGATGCAATTGCATTCTCTAGAAAATGTGACAAGTGCCAGCTATATTCTCCTATACCTCGTGTATCTTCCGAGCGAATGACTCCAGTAGATAGTCCTTGGCCTTTCGCACAATGGGGGGTCGATACCATCGGGCCCCTACCTACTGGAAAAGGACAAAATAGATTCGCGATAGTGGGGGTTGATTACTTCACCAAATGGGCCGAGGCAGAACCATTAGCCAAGATTACTGAGAAACAAACTACTAAGTTCATATGGAGAAATATCATATGCCGTTTCGGACTCCCTCACAGTATAATTACTGACAACGGAACGCAGTTCGACAACGCAGCCTTTGATGAATTTTGTGAAAAATGGAAGATACGTAATCTCCGCACGTCTCCATATCATCCTCAGGCGAATGGGCAGGTCGAGGCAGTGAATAAAATCATTAAGCACCATTTAAAGACCAAGCTTGGTGAATGCAAAGGTGAATGGCCAGAACTTCTACCAGAGGTATTATGGGCATATAGGACTACAACTCGTACATCAACGGGTGAGACCCCTTTTTCCTTAGCATTTGGTGTCGACGCGGTAGTACCAGTGGAAATTCAAGTGCCTTCGTATCGGATCGAGCAGTATGACCCCGTGGGTAATCAGGAAGATCTTCGACTTCATCTCGACCTCTTGGAAGAACGAAGTAATACCTCCTAAGTACGAGCGGCCGCATATCAACAACGTATTGCTCGCTATCGGAATGCTAAGGTTCGGTCTAGATCCTTCAAGCTCGGAGATTTGGTTCTGAAGCAAAAACTCGGAGTTCCCGCTCGTTTGCTGGATCCAAATTGGGAAGGCCCGTATCAGGTTATTAAGATTGTGCGACCCGGTACTTATTACCTCGAAGATATGCAGGGAAAACCTGTACGTTGCCCTTGGCACGTGGAGCATTTGCTACAATACTACCCCTAGATTCGATGTAGTTCATAGCAACATTTTATGAATAAAAAGCCAAAGATATCTTTTGGTCGCGACCTGAATAGCCCTGAAGAGGATGCATACAATCTCTCAACACTGCAGAAGAGCCTGTCTGTACTCTCGACCATCCTTCTACCCTTGGTAAACTTGGAGTCTCAATCGATAGATCAGTCTATCTCCACGAGGGTATGGTCATCACGACCCCCCGGATTGAGCACACTACATTTCTCAATCGATAGATCAGTCTATCTCCACGAGGGTATGGTCATCACGACCCCCCGGATTGAGCACACTACATTTCTCAATCGATAGATCAGTCTATCTCCATGAGGGTATGGTCATCACGACCCCCCGGATTGAGCACACTACATTTCTCAATCGATAGATCAGTCTATCTCACGACCCCCCGGATTGAGCACACTACATTTCTCAATCGATAGATTAGTCTATCTCCACGAGGGTATGGTCATCACGACCCCCCGGATTGACCATACTACATTTCTCAATCGATAGATCAGTCTATCTCCACGAGGGTATGGTCATCACGACCCCCCGGATTGAGCACACTACGTTTCTCAATCGATAGATCAGTCTATCTCCACAAGGGTATGGTCACTACGACCCCCCGGGTTGAGCATAAACTCATTGAAACAAGAAGGCATTCATTGCATGAAAAGGAAAGAGAAAGTAAACAACAAGAACAAGAACACTTCTAAAAATATCTTTTCATTAATATCAAATGTTTACAAAATATCTGCTCGCGAGTACAGGAGAAAGGAAAACAAAAAGGAAAATCAATCTCTCGGAGGAGGAGCCGTGCTCTCGACTTCAGGGCCCATTTCTGGAGCCCCTCCAGCCTGCGTGGCTTCGGTCACCTCGTTCTCAGCAGCAGCTTGCTCCTCTGCAGCTATGATGGTCGCGACTCGCCCAGATTCCCCCATATCGAAGGATGGGGACATTCGTTGCACTACTCTTAGCGCAAAGTCGCGACCAGCATCATATGACTCATATCTTTCATCGTCATATAGCTGCGAATTCCGGAACTCGGAAATTGCCCGAGGCCCTTCCTCCGAGAGCATTTTTACCAAGGCGACTTTTTCCTCGTCCCAGTGGATCGAGTCGTCCTTGAGCTGTGCGAGATCGGAACGCTCCTCCAAGTTCTCGCTGACTTCTTTAAGCTGCGACTTGGCCTCCGCAAGCCGCTCCTCCAGCGAGATCTTGTCTTGACGAAAGATCTCCCTCTCTCTCTTCGCTTTCTCCTTCAACCCTGTGAGCTTCGCGAAGTTCGAGTCCAAAGCCTGATACCTATCGGTCAGGACTTGGACTTTCTCGATGAGGATCTTTTTCTCCTCATCTCTCTTCGAGATCACTGCCTTACGGGCCTTGAGCAGTTGATCCCTTTTGGCGCGGCAGTCGAGCAGGCACGCCCATTAACTCTCCGGACACGTGGCGAGCGTCTCTTCACTTCCTGACTGCGGAAAGGCTGCGAAAAGCTGGCACTCATTAATTCTAGCCTAATCATGTACGGTTTCGTTCTCGATAAAGGTAGCAGGCGGTTACGTGTGATAGTGAATAGAAGTCCTTCCCTTAGAATTCCTGACGGAAAGGACTTGGGGGGCATCTGTTATAGTAAAAAATAGCGAAGATCATCTGCTGGTGATAGACCCCGCGAGCACGTCTATCCGACTATCGAGAACGTCTGTTCGCGACTCGTATATTCTGATGATGCGCCGACCCCGCGAGCACGTCTATCCGACTATCGAGAACGTCTGTTCGCGACTCGTATATTCTGATGATGCGCCGACCCCGCGAGCACGTCTATCCGACTATCGAGAACGTCTGTTCGCGACTCGTATATTCTGATAATGCGCCGACCCCGCGAGCACGTCTATCCGACTATCGAGAACGTCTGTTCGCGACTCGTATATTCTGATGATGCGCCGACCTCGCGAGCACGTCTATCCGACTATCGAGATCGCCTGTTCGCGACTCGCATATTAGGAAAAACTATGCTCGATTACCAAAGCTTCGAGAAGTTGTATTTTCCCTACGAGCATACCTTCTCACAAGTCGTTGAAAGGTATCGTATCTAAATGAGCGGGCACTTGGACTCGCGACCATCTTCCAACATGCGAACAGCTTTTTCTGTGGTGACATCTCTTAGCCCTCAGTACCAGCAGCCCGTATAGGCCGAGATTGGGGCTTATCTTCTTCAGTGGTTCCGAGTCTCAAGGGATCGCTATCAAGGAATGAAGCTATCGGACGAGTCATTGGATTAGATTTCCCTTCTATATGAGGATAAGATTCTTATCCCACGAAATCAGGGATCTCGATATTTTACGTAACAGATTGGATCATTTCTGATCTATATAAGGAGAAGACTCCATTAAGATACAGGTACACAATATTCAATCTCTAGCCTCGTTTTGCCTGGTTATTCTTCTTCTTGCTTTGCCTAACTTAAGCATCGGAGGGCTAACGGCTGGACACCAGCCACCCTTAGTTGCTTTCTGTCTTCTTACAGGTCCGGCGGAGGAAATCTCTGTTGGAGAGAAGGTGAACGACCGGAGGATCCTGTTACAAAATCTGACGTTAACAGAGGGGGTCAGATTTCCACCTCCATATATCATGTTCAATAAGAGTACAAATAGTCAGGCATTGGAAGATAGGATGGAGTAAGCTGGCATATTCGATTAACATAATCAAACATAATTCTCCAACCAATAGATGGATACCTGCTTCCTAAATCCTACAGTTCACTTTCTATTCTCTCAAATCTCAATAACAACATCCCACAGCCTCTTAACTGGTTTTCCCACACACAAAGAAAGATCAAGATATGACGATGGAGACAACGAAACTTGCACAAGAACTCTGCCAAAACCTTCATGTCCTCCTCTTCTTTGAACCCCAGTCATCTCGGGTTTTGCATGTTAATTGTTTGTCCTGAGCCTGCTTCAAAGTATCTCAAAATGCTTCTGAGGTTAGCTACTAGATCTACCTTTGCATCCAAAAGAAGAATGTGTCATCAACAATTTGCAGGTGAGCCACCTGGCAATAATCACGCCTCACTTTAGAGCCCTAATGAAGCCTTCCTATGGAGCTTTCACTATCATTCCACTAAGCACTTCTTCCATCACTACAAATAATACTGGAGATAGAGCCATGTAGGTGTCCCATTAATGAGAACTGAATCATAGGCAGAAGCAATACATTCAGCTGTCCATCTTCTCCATGTCACCTCCAAGCCCAATCTTTGTGGCATGTAAAGAGGAACTTCCAATTCGCATCTTTGTATGCTTTTTCTATATCCAACTTGCAAATTAAACCCTGTTTTCCTTCTTTGTACCTTGAATCAATACACTCATATGCAATAAGAGCAACATTTTTCGTCCATAGAGAAAAGCCCCCCAATCCTATAGGTCACACCTCCCAGTGCCACCTGAAGACAAATTGCCAACCTTGACCAGAATTTATAAAGGCTCCAGTTTAAAGTAATTGGCTGATAGTCTGATACACTTTCTGCTTCTTTTTGAGAGCTAGTGCTATGAAAGAAGCGGCCAGTTCTTTAAAAAGCTTGCCTCTTCTATAGAATTCTGAGAAAATTATCCAACGCCTTCTAGACAAAGTTAACCGTTTGATACTTTCGTGGGCCTTGGTTGCTAAGGATTTCTATGGTTGTTTGCTGTCTGAAATTGGCAGAGAGTGTGATGCAGGACAGCCCTAATCGTGATGCATGCTCATGAACATATGTAATCCAGCAGTAATAAATAGCAATAATAATCTAAAATTCATCACCTATCATCATAAATTAAGAAAAGCATAAAAGAGGCATGCAATGGAGCGGGCCATCATCACAATCACGAAGTAAGAAATTCAAATAATGCATAGGTTGGATCCGGCGAGGGATGGAACCTCCCGATCTTGCATGGTCTTAATTCAAATACCCAATGTGAATCACTGGTCCGAGGGATCGAGGGATTTCTCGGATTAGGGATTTTGGAATTTGAGAGATAGGGATTTTGGGATAAAATCTCAAATCTAGGATCTAGAAGTTATGAGAGAATAGAAATAGAGAAAGAGGAAGTAACAAGTTTACCTTAGAAGAAGTTGGAGGGGCACAAGAAGAAAAGAGAAGAATGAGATCAAGGAAGAAGAAAAAGCACCATGAGAGAGGGAAAGAGGAAGGAGGCAACCAAAGGTTTGCTCTTTTTCATAAATCAACAACTAATAAAAAAGGTTTAGGGCAACACCCTTATAAAATTCGGAATTAGCATAATTACCAAAATACCCCTACTAACAAAATTAAAAAAAAAAGACATTTGCATGAAAAAAAGTACCCACACTAACCCAAAACTCAAATAAGTAAAAAATTCGTAAAATAAACTCAAATCTAAGATGTCCAATGCGCTCCAATGATGGTGTGATGAAAGTGGGCCACGACGAACCAACGGTCCGATCACATCATCATCACGATCCAACGGTCCGATCATCTCCTCCAAGCAACTTACACATGTCTTCCCAAGGTGGGGTCTTCTCAAATATCTCGGAATACATGTGTAAGGTCTTGAATGCTCCTCAAGTTGTCACGAACGACCCACGCCCGTCATCATCGAGCCCTAAAGATATAGGTGTCACTCGCCTCCTACGCTGATAAACCCTAAAGGGCCTAATGTCCGCATCAGAGTGATCCAGCCTAGCAGCAGAATCTCCTTTTGAGTCTAGGCCTCCTGCGGCATGATCCCCTCCCCCTGGCAGTTATACAAATTGAATGTTTGTGGGCTGATAGACTCTGTTGTCATGTCAAGTGCTGCAGGCATCCTTACAGACTGGGAGGAGTGATCCATGCTTTCTCCAGGCCATCTACTCTTTGAAATCTTGATCACGTGGAAGTGATAGCACTGGGAGAGGTCTTCGTATCCTGTTGTCATTAGAGTTGATCACCACAATCATTGAAGGTCACTCGGAAAATGTTCTTCGGTGTGCTCATTCAGGAGACGAACTTTAGGCGCTCCGCTATGTCTTTAATAAGATTGATTCTTAGTCTCTAGATCATTTAATCTTGTAAGGGGTCTAACAATGTAGCTGTTGATCTTGCGCTTCAAGGTCCTTATTGTCCACCCTTACGTATCGGCATTTGTTCCCCTTTGACAAGATAGTATAGCCATCTGATCAATAGCCAGAAAAATGGATGGTTCGTACTGATTATAATAGGGAAGGTTTGATCATTGATAGGGATCATCCATCATGTGGGCTGCACCTTTTGATTACATGTCCATCCCAAATCACTTCGATTAGATGATCCTAACTATCCGATCAATGGTTAGGAAAATGGAGAGTCCATGCTGATTACAGGCTTACAACCCACCTTTGATTACTCGTCCCTCTTAAAAGTCACTTTGGTGGATGATTCTAGCCATCTGTTTATTGCTACCACAAAGGACATTCCATATTTAATTATAATAGAGGTTTGATCATTGACTTGGTCCATGCATCATGTGTGGTCCACCTTTGATTGACCATCCCTCTGGAAAAGATCACTTTGAGTGGATGATCCTATCTAATCAATGGATAGTAAAATGGATGGCCCATCTTTATTTTAATAGAGAAGGTCTAATCACTGATTTGGATCCGTCGTGTCGATCCCACCTTTGATTGCCCTTCCCTCTTAACAATCACTTTGGTTAGATGATCCTAACTAGCTGATCAATGGCTAGGAAAATGGACAGCCCATATTCATTATAGTAGAGAAGGTCTTGAATCTTGATTTGAACTGCCCATCATGTGGGGCCTACCTCTGATTGCAGTTCCTCCCAAATGATCTCTTTGATCGGATGGTGTGGGGAGAGAATTCCCTTCTTGATTTTGGGAGGGAATTTGCAACTTTCCAAAATTTACCGTTTTAGATCAAACATGGTGTGGTTTATTTATTTACTTATTTTAAGGATAAAAACACTATGTTTCAAACACCCTATGCTTAAAATGAAGTTACAGAAAATGCACACCATGTTACCAAACACATCCTAGCTTTTAGGGTTTTTCATCATCTGTCTTATGCCAATTGTCTTACACTGGATCTGTATCTGTTTAGGATCATTTTAGCCTATATTTTGAGCTAGTCACAGGGTTTTGACAAAGTTTTATATTCCTGAGCTGATTCAAATTGAATTCTCCTGCAACTTTCATTTCATTTTTGCACTGTGATATTTTTCTTGCATGAGGCTGGTTGAGTCTGTAAGTTGTAAACAGCTTCTTGGTGTATTATTGTTTATGCCCTGCCCTTGATGATTGGATGCCTTGTAGGGACAACGTAGTCTAAATGGAAAACCAGTGTATATCCTTGTGGAGCCCCGCCAATAGAACCTTTGTGGAGCACCGCCAATAGAATCTTTAAGTTAGGTAAGAATCTCTATCCTTTGCTTTCTATAAAAGGTCTCTCTCTCTCTCTCTCTCTCTCTCTCTCTCTCTCTCTCTCTACAGTGAGAATATCATTGTATAGTTGTTTGCCTCTCTATCTCTCTATAGTGAGGATATCATTGTATAGTTGTTTGCCCCATTGCTCTCTCTCTCTCTCTCTCTCTCTCTCTCTCTCTCTCTCTCTCTCTCTCTCTCTCTCTCTCTCTCTCCAGCGAGGATATCATTGTATAGTTGTGATAGTGTGTGCAATGGCCCATTTTACATATGATGAAAGACCATATCTCGTGAGACCGAGTATGCTAAGCATTGCTACCAAGTCATGATTGGGTTATTGTTCACTTTGATTAGCATGCATTTGATTGTTGAATTTGAACTATTGATTGTTTTCTATTTGACCACCCTTTCTATGGCCTAAAATTCAGTTGTTAAGAGTATCTGCTTATTGTCTTTTGGTTAATGACTCATTAGGTCCTAAAATGAATTTGAATAATATACATGTGGTCAAATGTACAGCAGCAATTGAAATGGTGTGCATGATTTTTTGCGCTGCAAAGTAAAAATTGAGCATGGGCCAAGATTAAATTTTAAAACATTGTATATTAAAAAAAAATAAAAAAATCTTGGCTTTATGTTTTTAAGCCTTTGTGATGGGCACAGGTCTGACTTTCCAGCCATTATTTTTTCCTTGGCATTGTTGGTGGCAGATCTTCCTAGGGGTGGGATCCTGGATGCATAAATTTCCCTCAGCTTGAAAGAACTCACAATCTGCCTTTCTATCGTTTCTTATTCTGCTTCGGAGGGAGTTGGTGTTATCCTATGCACCACCTAGCAATATATATATATATATATATATATATATATATATATATATATATATATATATATATATATATATATATATATTGATTGCTAGGTGGTGTTTGGGGCCCACCATGGTGTTTGTATAGTTGTTTGCTTCGGAGAGAGAGAGAGAGAGAGAGAGAGAGAGAGAGAGAGAGTAATGCTCATGCGAACTAGTTGGTGTTTGGGGCCCACCATGGTGTTTGTACAATATCTTGCCCGTCCATTAAGATTATCCCATTACGAAAATGAGATGACCCAAAAATCAAGTTAATCCAACTATTAGGTGGGGTACACCATAGGAAACCATGAAACAACACCTATAAACTCCACATTCACATGGAGCATCACATTTTCATGGTTGGATCGTCCTGATTTTTTGTGCATGCTATTTTTATAGTGAGACAATCTTTCTATATGGACGAAATATCATACAAACACCATATGGATCGAACGGCTAATATACACATTAATGTTGGGTTTTTCCAAAATAAAAGAAAAAAATTATATTGAGTTTTTTCAAATTTATAAATGGAATGTAGAAGTAGGGGTTGTGGCTTTTGGTGGTTGTTGATGACCATTCGTTTGTGAATGGTGGTGTCTCTTGGTAAATGGAACATCTTTTAAATTTGAAATGGTGGTGAAATGATGCCACTAATGGTGAATGGATGCCTTTGTTGAAAAGACACCATGGAAGAAGATGTCTTTTCATAAAAAAGATCTTGAAGCAACCCTTAAGAGTCTATATAAACTCATCTATGGGTTAATCCGAATAACAACAACAAATTCAAAATTTCATCTTCTTCTTCTCGAGTAAGTTGCAGTTTTTCAGGCAGTAAACTGCAAACAGTTTTCAGGGGGTAAATTATAACAGCATAGAAGTCAGGGGTGTACGCTGCATAAGTGTGTTCGGGGTGCAGTTTTTCGGTTTTGTAGGCTGAAGCCTACATTTCTCCGGTCTAGGAGAAGAGGTTTATTGTATCTTGGAGGTGGATTTGCTGTAACTCTCTTGCAAACTGGTCTAATCACCAGTAGGGTGCGAATATCGGCTTAAAAATAGCGACATTGTAACGTACCTTAAGCCTATCTTTAAGTAAGTTTTTCTCTTTCTTTCCACCTCGATTCTAACAATTTTAAGGCGATATATGGCCTCTTCTATGCGTCATCTCGACTTTATTCGAGTAATACCATTCGATGGCTCAAATTTCCTTCAATGGCAATCGATGGTGCATCTTTTCCTCACATCGCTCAAGTTGGATCACGTCCTCACTTAAGATTCTCCTTCACCACCATCCAACATTGATACGGTGGAACAAATTCAAAAGCGACAAAAATGGGAGCGCAACGACTACCTATGCGAGGGCCACATCTTCAATCCTCTTTTTGACTCGTTGTACGGCGTCTACCGCTGAAAGAAGACTGCTAAGGAATTGTGGCAGACGCTGCTCACCAAATACAAATCAGACGATGAAGGCAACAAAAAATTCCTTATAAGTCTATTTTTAGGATTCAAAATGTTGAAGAAAGACATGTCTTTGATCAAGTCCATGAATTACAGGTCATCATCCAATAGATCATTGCCGATGGCATTAATCTCGATGAATCATTTCAAGTATCTACCATTATAGCCAATCTACTTCCTAGAAATCTCTGAAACAGAAAAATGAGAAAATGTCTTTAGAGGATCTCCTGATGTTTTTTCAAATAGAAAAAAAATCTAAACTCCGTGATGAAAAAGAAGAACAATAGGAGACGCTGGGTAATGCTAACCTAGTCGAGAATAGTGTGAATTGGGAATCAGATAAGCTACCTTTCAAAAAAGATGATCGGCTCAAACCTAATAATCAAGGTTTCAAAAAGAACACATCCAAGAAGGGTCCATGCTTCTTTTGCAAAATCTTCGGCCACTTTAAGAAAGATTGTCGAAAATACAAAAAAGAAATGCAAGAAAAGAAATGACAAGTAAATATGACAGAAGACGTGAATCTGGCAGCCGTCGTCTTTGAGGTTAACGTAGTAAGTGAGAATATTGAATGGTGGGTAGACTCCGGCGCTACTAGACATGTTTGCAGAAATCGTAATACGTACAATTCCTACTAACTAGTGGGGGATGATCAAGAACTATATATAGGAAATGCCTCCACAGCTAAGGTTGTAGAAAAGGGGAAGTTATTGCTCAAGCTAACTTTCAGAAAAGTCCTGACTTTGAACAATGTGCTGCATGTACCGGATATTAGGAGGAATCTTATATCTACTAGTCTATTGACTAAGTTTGTCTTCGGACTCCTCTTTGAATCCGATAAGTTGATTGTGTCTAAAAATGAGGTATATGTGGGGAATGGCTATGTATCCAATGGAATGTTCAAGTTGAACCTTATGAATGGAAGTTCTTCTTCTGTTTATATGCTTGATTCATATGATATTTGGCATGCTAGATTAGGACATATTAGTTATCGTAATATGGATAATATGTCTAGTCTTAATCTAATTTCTAAGTACACAACCTAATGACAAATGTAGCATTTGTGTATAAATAACTAGAAAACCGTTTCCTATGGTAGGAAGAGAATCATAACTCTTAGACCTAGTTCATAGTGACATATGTGAAATGAGCGGTTTAATAAGAAGAGGGGGAAAGAGATATTTCATAACCTTTATAGATAATTTCTCTTGTTATACCCTAGTATACTTGTTAAAGAATAAAAATGAAGCATTAGAAAAGTTCAAGATATAAGGCAGAAGTGGAGAACCAGTTAGACCGAAAAATTAAAATCCTAAGGTCGGATAGGGGAGAAGAATATACATCCTTAGAATTCTCGGAGTTTTGCATAACTCATGTTATATTTCATCAAATTACAGCTTCCTATTCACCCCAGCAGAATGGTGTAGCAAAGCGTAAAAACAGGTCTCTTATAGACATGGTAAACTCTATGTTAAATAATGCAGGTCTAAGTTCAGGGTTTTGGGGGAAAATCCTATTGACTGTCTGTCATATCTTGAATAGGATACCTCACTCTAAAATTCATAAAACTCCATATGAATTATGGAAGAATAGGATTCCTAACATCTTATACTTTAAGGTATGGGGCTGTAAAGCCTTAGTTAGACTTATTGAGCTAAAAAGACCCAAGATATGGTTGAGATTTATTGAGTGCATTTTCATAGGATATGCACAAAATAGTAAAGCTTATAGGTTTCTAGTTGTAGAATCTAATGAGGCAATTTTGATAAACATCACAATAAAATCTAAAGATGCCGAGTTTTATGAAAACTCATTCTCTTCTATAACTAGAAAAGAGTCAAGATCTCAAGATCCTAGTACAAGTAATAGTACTTAGATACCTCAACACATTACTAGTCCTAATAAAGAGGACATAGAACCTAGAATAACTAAGAGCATTAAAACAGGTACATCTTTCGGACCTGACTTCTACCTTCTGGTAATAGAAGGAGATAAAGAAAACATAACAAGAGAAATCATATTGTTATGTAAAATTGAAAATGACCCTGTGACTTTAGATGATGCCCTTCGATCTCAGGATGCTTCCTTTTGGAGGGAAGCTATAAACAATGAGATGGATTCTATATTACAAAATAGGACATGGAAACTAGTGGATCTGCCCTTAGGATCAAAACCGATAAGCTGTAAATGGATATTTAAAAGAAAACTAAGATCAGATGGGACAACAGAAAGGTTTAAAGCCAGATTAGTGGCTAGGGGATTTACACAAAAAGAAGGTATCAATTTTTTTGATACCTATACTCCAGTAGCAAGAATATCAACTATCAAAGTTTTAGTTGCTCTGACATCCATTTATAAGTTAGAAATCCATCAGATGGATGTAAAGACAACTTTTTTAAATGGTGACCTCGATGAAGAATATGGGGCAACTGGAAGGTTTCATAATTCCGAGATAAGAAAATAAAGTGTGTAAATTGATCAAATCACCATATGGACTTAAACAGACACCTAAACAATGGCATGAAATGTTTGATTAAGTGATCACCTCATATGACTTTAAAGATTAATGAATCTGATAAATGCGTGTATTCAAAATTCTCTGGTAATGAAGGAGTTATTATATGTCTATACGTAGATGATATGTTAATCTTTGGTATATGTTTAGAAGTTATAAATGACACTAAAAAATTCCTATCATCTAGTTTTGATATGAAAGATATGGGTGAAGCTAATGTGATTCTAGGTATCAAACTAATTAGAAATAAGGATGGTATAATTCTATCTTAGTCACATTATATTGAAAAGATACTTAGAGAATTTGATCACTATGATAAGAACCTAGGTTCTACTCTTTTGATTCTAATATCAAGTTAGTTAAGAATGAATGTTGTAGTGTATCTCAGTTAGAATATTCTAGTGTAATTGATATTCTTATGTATGCTATGATTTCTACTCGACTTGATATTGCTTTTGCAGTAGGTAAATTGAGTAAGTTTACAAGTAATCCAAGTTCAACTCACTGGAATGCTGTTTCTAGAGTACTCAGACACTTGAAGAAAACAATTAACTATGGTCTGTATTTTTCTGATTACCCTAGTGTGCTTGAAGGGTATAGTGATGCAAGTTGGGTCATTGATTCTGATGAATCCAAGTTTACTAGTGGATGGATTTTCACACTTGGAGGAGCCGTCATTTCTTGGGGATTCAAGAAGCAAACTTACATATCTCATTCTACTATGGAATCTGAATTCATAGCTTTGGCGGCTAGTAGTAAAGAGGCAGAGTGGTTGCGGAATCTCTTGTTAGAGATACCATTACTGGCAAGGTCTTTGCCACTCGTTTCTATTTACTGTAACAGTGAAGCGACACTTTCAAAGGCATATAATAAGACTTATAATGGAAAATCTAGATATATCAGTCTAAGGTACAATTTTGTGCGGCAACTACTTGGTGACGGCGTTATAATAATACAATATGTGGTCCATACAAAACCTATCGGACTCGTTCACCAAGGGACTGGCAATGGATGTTGTCAGTAGAACATCAAGAGGAATGAAACTTAAACCAATTTCACAAACACCAGATGAGGGAACTCAACCTAAGTTAATAGGTTCAATGGGCAAAGTACCTCACAAGAAGTGACTGAACCAGCACTGTACGTTTTCTAATCAATCTCATTCTTGAATGTATGTACAATGTTGGGTACCTATAATGATTAAAAGGAGGATGAGCTTTTGCTCTTAATATGTCTTTTCAAGGGTGTTATTGTTTCAGGGGCATTCATAAGGACTCACCTATATGAGTATTGGAAGTGGGGCCGTTTCTTGATGTTCAAAAGTTTTGGCTACTCTCATGAACTTATGAATCCAGGACTAAGCGGAAGGTCGTTAATGTGCTACAATTTTAGAACACATGGCAATTGAAAATATGTGTGTGTGACATGTCCGATTGTGTCATATAGAATACTTAGTTCAAGACCATGGTCATTAAGAATTCTGATACAACTTTGCTTTGTCTACACTAAGTGAAGGTTCAAGTCCATAAGACACCTTCTTCTATGCACATATTTTCCTTACATACCCTGACTTCTTTATTTTGAAAAATAGTGGGGGATTGTTGGATTTTTTCAAAATAAAAGAAAAAAAATTATGTTGGGGTTTTTCAAATTTATAAATGGAATGTAGAAGTAGGGGTTGTGGCTTTTGGTGGTTGTTGATGACCATTCCTTTGTGCATGGTGGTGTCTCTTGGTAAATGGAACATCTTTTGAATTTGAAATAGTGGTGAAAGGATGCCATTAATGGTGGAGGGGATGCCTTTGTTGAAAAGACACCATGGAAGATGTCTTTTCATGAAAAAGATCTTGAAGCAACCCTTGAGAGTCTATATAAACCCATCTTTGGGTCAATCCGAATAACAATTACAAATCCAAAATTTCATATTCTTCTTTTTCTTCTCCATTTTCGTTTTGGGTGTTTTCTGTAAAGTTGCAGTTTTTTTCAGGTATTAAACTGCAAACAGTTTTCAGGGGGTAAATTGTTATATCATAGAAGTCAGGGGTGTACACTGCATAAGTGTGTTCAGGGTGCGTTTTTTCGGTTTTGTAGGCCGAAGCTCACGTTTCTCCGGTCTAGGAGAAGAGGCTTATTGTATCCTGGAGGTGGATTTGCTGTAACCCTCATGTAAACTAGTCTGATCACCAGTAGGGTGCGAATATCGCCTTAAAGATAGCGACATCGTAAAGCGCCTTAAGCCTATCTTTAATTGAGTTTTTCTCTTTCTTTCCGCCTTGACTCTAACAATTGATCCATTGTTAGATTGAAGTGTTGGTCCAACTTCCAATGTTTTAATCAATCAATCCATTAGTGCATCTGTCAATAGACCCAACACTGGATTCATTAGTCAATACATCGATCAATTCTGTTGGTTTATCTTTCAACTATTCCTCTAATTTCGCAAATGTTCATTGACTTCTTTTGATTCTTTCATGGGTCCATTTACTGATTCAACCATCGACACTTTCTTTGGTTCATTTATCGTTTGTCATGTATTTCTTCCTCTTCCTCTTTAGGAGTAGTGGGTAAATGGTGTTTTGATTTTGTATTTGTTCTTCCAAGAGGTATATGACAATGTTCTGTGTGATTAACCAATCACACCACTCCTTCCTAATAGCATTCTCCAAAGGCATGGGAAGAAAGGAGAAGTTGACTTGGATGTTCTTCACACTTAGAGAAATAAGAGATTTGACAATTTCATTATGCCTCCTTAAAGATGACAATTTCATAGTGTTCGCCGACATCAAAGTCTATCCCAGTGATGGAATATATGTTGTTTATGTCAAACAACCACTTGATCTAAAAGCTCGAGCTTTTAGAGGATGGCGTATCAATGTATATCAAGGGACTCTAACACTCCCCTGCACATGCGGGGTGGAACTCCGCACTGGAACATACTAGGCAAGGGTGGAGGGACACTCACAACTCACACCATAAACGGCCCCCCGTGGGAGAGTATATTACCGGTGGCATATTTGCCACTTCCGGGATTTGAACATAGGACCTTTCGGTCTGATACCGTGTCAAACAACCACTTGATCCAAAAGATTGGGCTTTTAGAGGATGGCATATCAATGTATATCAAGGGACTCTAACAGTTTATTTGTGAAAGTGATATATGGTAGGAGCTGAAAATAGGTTTATGGATTGTAGGTTTATGTGAATGTTGGGATGTGGTCTGTTGGGAGTTAGGACAAGGACATGAGTTATTTAGTGATGGTGGATTTGATGCGTTTCGGGGGCAGAAGGAATGGGGAGTGGCAGACTAATTATGTTGGGACAGATTTCAAAGAATCAAACTATCTGGCCGAGTTCCAGAACTTAAAATTAAGACAGGAATAATCAAGTCATGTAAGGCTGGTTTGAAGTTCAAATATCAGCAAGTTCCTATTTGAACTTGTTTTGATACCAAACTAACGCTAGACCCCAAACAGAAGTTATATTATTATTATTATTATTATTCTTATTATTATTATTTTGTGCAAAGTGGGAAGCATATGGACTCTTGATTTCGAGATTTTAAAGACTAGTGTGTATTTCCAACTATAATGGTTAACTCCAGTGGACTGTAGTTGAAATCGATTGCGTACAGGCCATATCTAGGTTGTAACCTCAATTTAGCAGATGCCAGTCACCTATAACATGAACCAATCCAAATGCATGGGGATAACAGGGCTCTAATCAAGTTGCATCACTAGACTATCACGCCCGTGGTAACAATGGAGCATCACATGTTAACTCAAACCTATTCCAGCTTAAAACAGAAAAGAAACATCTAATTCATTGAATCATGTCTAAAACCTTCACATAATGTATGCTACATGTATAGTCTTAAGAACCACATGTTAATGTTGCATCCCTTGGAAAGCCAATGCACTTTTTATTGAAACTCGTTGTGGAAGTTAGTTTTGATGGCTGTTGTTTGGGCCACTTAGAGGGAGAGGAATTGTCGGTGCTTTCAAAATAGAAGTAAAAGTGGGACAGAGGGGAATGTCTATAACTATAAGAGAGCCAAATTGGATGTAATAGGAGGGGTATCTTGTGTTGAGGTTTTGGACCAAAACGAGTGGCCTTTCCTATCCAGGATGTAGTTTTTTCTTTGTATCTTTGAGCCTTTTGTTCTTGTTTTAACAAAATCACCGTTACCTCCCCCCAAAAGAAGAAGATTATATGGATTACATTTTATATTGCCTCATTAATTACCTGTGGAACTGTAACTAAATATAGATATGTTTATGGGTTATTGGAGAGGGTTTCCTCTGTTTATCCTTGGGGAATATGAGAATGAACATAACGGCTATCATAGGCAGGGGAGAGTTGTGGGTCATGGTTCTTGTTGACGTTATGAATGCGTGGGCCGTACTGTCATACAGCCCACTTAGATGCATGGGCTCGCTGTCATACAGCGCACTTAGATGACGGTAATCCAGACCATACACTTGTATGGTCAATCTTGTATCTTTATTTTAGCATTGTGGCCCTTCATTCATCATATTTGAGTCCTAAGGTGCATATTGATTTGTAATAAATGAAGGGCATCTTGGGTATTTTATTAGTATTTGTCTTATGTGAATAAAAGCAAAGGGAGGTGAGGACGTCTAGCCCTAATCCTCCTCTTTTCCACTCTCTCTCTCTCTCTCTCTCTCTCTCTCTCTCTCACGCACGCACACACACACACACACACACACACACACACATCTTTTCATAAACTGCATGGTATTAGAGAGGGTTGATGAAGCTGGAACCTTCCCCTCTTTTTAAAATTCTTTTTTTCACATTCTTCATCTCTTCTTGTTCCTCAATTCTTTAAAGAGTAGAGTTTTATTTTATTTTGTGCCTGGGGCTTGTTGATTGCTTATGGCTTGTGCATGAAGACTGAGTGATGTAGGTTGTCATCCTCGTGGAGTGAAAACGTGTGAAATTGTGCACGATTGGCGAAATGTGTAGTTAATGTCAGCTTGAAAGGTTGAATCTTTCAAGTGTACAACCATTTCAGCCCAATTTCAATAAGTGGTGCGCATTCAATCATTTTTTATATTGTTTTCAATGTAGAAAAAAATTGAGAACAAATCTGGTTTTATTAATCCATTTGACATTTCCAGGTATTCAAATAATCTCTACAAAGTTGAATGGAGCAGATTACCTTCAGTAGTCTTGAGTATGTGCCTTGGCCTAACATGAAATCGGATGAGAATGATAATAAATAGGGAATTTTACAAAATAGTACCTCATTAATATGATATTTACATCTCAATACTTTTTTTTAAAAATTAAGTTTGACATTGTAAATAAAAAAACCTAAAAAAGAAACCAAAAAAAAAAAAAAAGAAAAAAAAAACTCTCCACGCTGATTGCATAGTATGGATGTAGTTACTGGTCGGTGCTCTAGGGATCCATGATGTATCAACACTGTTCATACATTTTTCCAGATCTGCTTGGGGCATGAGACAAAAAATGAGGCAAATCCAAATCTCAAGTGGACCACGCCGTGGGAAACAGTGGTGATTGAATTGCCACTATTAAAAACTTCCTATGGCCCACCATAATGTTTATTTTCCATCCAACCTGTTGATTAGGTCACACATACCTGGATGAAGGGAAAACAGAAATGTCAGCTTGATCCAAAACTTTTGTAACCCACAAGAAGTTTTTAACTGTGGGTGTTCATCACTACTGTTTCAAGGGGTGTGGTCCACATGAGATTTGGATCTGCCTCATTTTGGATCATGCCTTAAAATGATTTGGAAAAAATAGATAGATGGTGTGGACTGACCACATACATCATAGTGGGCCCACATGAATATAGGTTAAAGGCACGGCTTTGGGGTCTTCACCGAAAGTTTAATGTAGTTGGAAACGATGTAGGGCCCATAGATATGCCCTTCACAAATCCACTCCGTCCACCAGTTTTGCAAGATCACAATAAGACAGGATTTTGAAGCTCAGGCAGATCCAAAACATGTGGGCCATACCATATTAAACAGTGGGAAGGGTTCTTATCCTTGCCTTGGTTGTAGACTCCCAAGAGTTCCTACACTGAGGTCTGGGGTTCGAGTACCCATAGGTGGTTAAATCCCACTAGGGCGTGAGTGCGGGGGTGTGCATGTGTGGGTGGGTGTGGGGTGTGTGTGCGTGTGTAATAATAAAAATAAATAAATAAATAAATAAAAAGTGGGAACGCATGAAACCATCTTGGACCCGACTGATGTTTATAGGCTATATAAAGGGGGCGTTTGGCAAATCTATTAATAAGAGCTTATTTGCTTATTCATTATGAAAATAGATGGTTGTGTAAAGCTTTCCTTTTAAAGCTTTTTTAGAAACTATAAAAAAAAACTCTTAAATAATAAGTGATAGGGAGGTTACTTTTTCTTTAAGAGCTTATTTAGCTTAAGCTGGTAAACATTTTTAATTAATTTTTGGATAAGTTTGTCCTTTAACTTTTTAAGTAATTCCCATCTTGCCCTCTTCTCTTCTTTAGAATATCTCTAAGGTGGGCCCACATGATGAACAACCCATATTGAATGTGGGTTTCCACATCAAGGTGGGCCCACATAATGCATGGTCACATCAAAGGTGGGCCCCACATGATGAACGCCCACATCAAAGGTGGGACTTACATGATGGATGGGGGACATTGAAGGTGGGATCACATGATGGAAGATTGACATCAAAGGTAGGCCCACATGATGAACAACACATATTGAAGGTTGGGCCCCACATGATTGACGGTGAACACCACAGGTGGGTCCCACATGATGGATGATCCACATTAAAATGTAGCCCCGCATGATTGATGGACTATCCACATCAAGTGGGCCCCATATGATGGACAGTTCATAGCAAAGGTGGGATCCACATGATGGATGGTGGACATTGAATGTGGGACCACATGATGGAAGATTGACATTAAATGTGGGACCACATGATGAATGACCCATATTGAAGGTTGGGCCCCACATGATGGATGGTGGACATCAAAGGTGGGTCCCACATGATGGACTATCCACATCAAGTGGGCCCCACACGATAGATGGTCCACAACAAAGGTGGGACCCACATGATTGATGATCCACATCAAAGGTAGGATCCAAGTGATGGATGGTGTATATTGAATGTGGGACCACATGATGGAAGGTTGACATTAAAGGTGGGCCTACATGATGATTGACCCCTATTGAAGGTTTGACCTCACATGATGGACAGTCCATAGCCAAGGTGGGACCTACATGATGGATGGTGGACGTCAAATGGGTCCCACATGATGGACTACCTACTTGATGTGGGCCCCACATGATAGTGGTCCACAACAAAGGTAGGACCCACATGATGGATGGTGGACATCAAAGATGGGTCACTCATAATGAACGACTCATATTGAAGTGGCCCATGTAGAAAGGTTCACATCAAAGGTAGGCCTCACATGATAGATGACCCACATCAAATTGTGGCCCAACATAACGGAACATGCATATCAAGTAGGTCCCATTTAAATGGCAGTACACGTTAAAGGTGGGATCCACATGATGGATGATGGTCATTGAAGGTGGGCCCACATGATGGTCAATTGATATCAAAGATGGGTTCACATGATGAACGGCCCATAATGAAGGTGGGGCCCCACGCAAAGAATGGTCCACATCAAGGTGGGCCCACATAATGGACGGAGCGGGCTTCACATGATGGATGACTCACATAAAAGTGTGGGCCCTCATAATGGACAGTTAACTCAAGTGGGCCCCACCTAATGGACGGTCCACATCCAAGGTCTCTCATGATGGATGACTCATATCCAAAGTGGGCCGTATGATGGATGATCATATAGAAGGTGCACCTCACACGATGAATGGTATATCAAAATTGGGCCCCACGGGATGGACAATATACTTCAAAGGTAGGGCCCACAATATGGACACATCAAATGTGGAGTTCACGTGATAGTGATGGGTAGTGGACATTGAGGGGCCCCACATAAAGGACAATTAGCATTGATGTTGGGCTCCACATGATGGATGGTCCACCCAAACAACCATTTGGATTGCTCTTATATTTAAGTTGTTGTAATTTAAAAAAATGACATCAACTACCCTTAAAAAAGTTCTTATATGAAAGTTTTACCAAATGTACTTATTTTAAATAAGAGTTTTTTTCGGAGATTTTACCAAACAGGCTTATTTAAAACAAGAGCTTATTGAAATAGCTCTTATTCAAAAAGCTCTTATTGAATTAGAGTAGAGATGCCAAACGCCCCAAACTGTTCATAGGGTTGTTATCTCTCAGATAAACTGTGGACACAAAAGCTTCTGTGTCCGGGTGTGCAATCCTTGCTATTTCGTGTGGTGTGCCCATATGAGTCTCACACAGCTTCCGACTACCACCGGGAGAATAGCTTTACACATCCCACTTTAGTACACACACCCACACTAGTCACACTTCAATGTTAGCAACCCCCACGTTGGGATTCGATACCAGGACCTCAGTGTTGAGAGGTGGTTATCTACACTCGTTCTACCATTGTCCCAAAGGTGTGGGAAACTTTTGCCCTTGAATGGGATGCCAGGGAGTTCCTGGTAGGGCTGTAAATGGGTCGGCGGACCCAATGGGGTACCCGGACCCAACCCATTTAGACCCGACCTAGACCCGACCCATTTGTTAAATGGTACTGGTTTGGGTCTAAGAACAAACCTAGTTGCTAAACGGGTCTGGGTCTGGTTTCCTTTATATTAGGCTCGAACCGACCCGACCCGAACCCATTTAGTAAGTGGGTGGGTTTGGTCTATGTTTTAAGGGACCCGTCCGGCCTAGACCCGGTTTTAAGCCTTGTAAAATGCTTGCATACTTGATCCAAACCCGGACCCATTAGACCCGACCCATTTATAAATGGGTCTGGGTGGATCTCCCTCTACCAGCCGGACCCATTTATAAATGGGTCTGATGGGTTGACTTGGACCCGACCCGGACCTGCCCACTTAGTAAAAGGGTCTCGGTCTAAAATTTGGACCCAGATCCATTTAGTAAATGGGTAGGTCTGGTTTTGGCTAAACCCGCCCCAAACCCGACCATTTATCGCCCTAGTTCCTAGTAGCGGGGTCCAACGCGCCTCAGGATGAAACTCGGATAGGCGCCCCGTGCATCAACTGCCTTAAATGACTATTTGGTGGAAACGTTTGTGATATCTGGGGTCTGCTCCTCCAAGGGTTGATAAGGAGGTCTACCATCAACGTGTTGATGTAAGAATCCCAAGGAGAGATTGAGGACAACCGGAGGGGGTAGTGCAGGCTGGCTACTTGTTACCGTTCACCCCCCCCCCCCCCCCAACTATCCCAAAGGTGTGGGTGTTTGCGGCTGGTTAAAGATTCCTGGATTAGGTGCAGCCTCGGCTAAAAGAAAAGAAAGAAAAAAGAAGAAGAAGAAGGTGCGGCCTTGGCTTCACCCAACACGGTGCGACACTGACTGTGGGGCCCACCTTGATGTATTACCATATATCCATGCCGTCCATCTATTTTGCTGGCTCCTTTTAGGCCATGAACCTGAAAATTAAGTTAGAACCAAATCTCGGCTGGACCATGCCATAGGAAACGGTGCTGATTGAATGCCCACCATTAAAAGCTTCCTACACCCACCGTAATGCCCACCATAATGTTTAATTTGCCATCCAACCTGTTGATACAGACACACAGACGTGTATGAAGAAAAAAAGCAAATATCAGCTTTATCCGAAACTTCTGTTGCCCACATGAAGTTTTTAATGGTAGGCGTTCATCACTTGGACCTGCCTTACTTTTGGTCTCATGCCCTAAAATAATCCGGCAAATTGGATGGACCGCTACATCGTAGTGGTGCGCACAGTGCACCTTATGCAATCCGCATTCATGTTAAAAGCTCTGCGTTTGTGGGCATTTTGTTTATTTTAGGAAAAATCATAGAGGGACGTTAGAGAAAACTAACGGAAGGTACCCAGTTGACAATAACTTGTTTAATGAGGTAGTTTAGTAAAATCTTAATTAAAAAGGTACCGAGATGTAAATCTAATATTAATGAGGTATTATTTTGTAAAATCCCTAATAAATATGATGAGTGGGTTTAAGGGAGCACTCAAATCATGATATGTGGTTAGGGAATATTGTGTCTCTTAATACTGTGAAGGAAGTGTGGAATAGCATATAAGACATGTATTCGTCTAAAGAAACAAAACATCTCGCATACATATTAACCATCTGAAGAAATACTTACATTCCAACAAAGTGATAAACCCTTTGGGAGAATATTTTTTGAAGCTAAAAGGAATGCGGAAAAAGTTGAATATATATCAGCCCCTTATGACTGTTATGGAGAAGTAGTGTTAGCAATGTGAATAAGTCAGGGTGGCCAAATTCTTATTAGGATTGAAGTTGAATATGAGCCAGTTCGAGCCTAAATCCTACCTGGAAAGGATGTACTGTTGCTCAATGACATTTGTGAACGTCTTCAATCTGTGTCCATCGGCTCTACTGTCTACTATAGTGAAGTTAACGGTAGATCTGATGAGCGAGAGCTAAGTACTCGCGGTGGTTCAGTTAATTAGGGAGGCAGCGATCGGGGAATCCTAGTGATACATGATATTGTGGTGATGCCATGAGAAGTTAGGAAATGCACTCATTATGGGCTCACAAACTACACTGTTGAGCAGTGTTAGGATTTACATGGCAAACCAACTTGGGCAAATCAAGTCAATAGCGGATCTCATTCTATTGAATTTGCTTCTACACCCAACAAGAACAAAATACATTTGGAGATGTGGTTACTCTCACGAAGGATGAGTACTCCAAGTTACTAAAGAATCAATCTATTATAGGCAAGTTGTGCCGTAATGGTAATGGTGGCCATATTGGTTGCTGGTGTTACTGTTAAGCATAATGGCCGATACAGCCAATATGGGGGGAAATATTTTTATTGCTAAAAAATCTGAAAAAATTCAGAAAAACTTTAAATATTCTAAATACTCCAAATGTGTATTCTTTTTTATTTGATCATGTTTATGATTGTGTAATGGTTCACTCTTTAGTGAGAATGTTGTCTCGATGTGTTTGATGAATTTATGAACCGGACAACTTGGGATTGACTGTGAAACTCCTATATTTAATTTTCTAACTATCTAATATTAGTGATAAAGATATTAGCATGAATTTAATACCAAAATATCTCACATTTGCAAGGTATTGGATCATTTACTATATTAGTGTATCACCTACCTCTCACGTAAATCAGACTGAATTGGTCCAGACTTCAAAGACTTTTGTCCTATCCTGTCATCCTCAAGAAAAAAAAAAAGTATTATTTAATTAACTCCCCTACAAATTGATTGTAGATACTCTGATGGTTAGTCACAAGAGTTATTTTAAGCATAAGTTCGTATTGTCTGCTTAGTGGGCGGTGTCTGTGGGTGAAGAAGAGTTTATTTGTGTGAATGTGTGTAGAAATACTTGTATTAATAAAGACTCTCTAGTCACCACCAGAATGAAAATTCTTTTGCTTGACCTCTCCTTGTCATCATTTGGCTGTGGTTGTGGAACATGTGCTGGAACATGTGCTGCATATTCATAATAACTAGGTTGGAGGAAAAGACAGGTTAACGAAACCTAAGGATGACTGATCTTCACTAGGCATCTGCTGGGTCAATCCTGATTAAGGATATCTAGCAGCACCAGATGAATAGTTGTACTGTTGCTTGTACTCGTACTGCTTAGAGTGATACGAATATCTCAAATTTGGATATGGATATCTGTATCTATATAGAACATTTTGTTTGAGAGGACTAGTCCAACACAAATGTGGCCCAACAAGCTTTATATGTTACCATTAGTCGTATTCATATTCATTCCATATTATCAGTAATTATATGTCGTCTGATGTCTTGTGTTCTATCTTCTCTAGTGTTGTTGATGCTAACCTTTCCATGATGTTCCTCCCTTAGTTGGTTGTATCATGACTCAGTACACTCATAAGTCTAGCCTTGTTTACCCTGCCAATGTGCATCAATCGCACTATCTGTTGACAACTGTACAATGTGCTCAACAACACCAGAAGTGGGGACCGACAACATGCGTATCATTATCATCATCATCGCCACAATCATCCATCTTGGTTTCACTGCTGCTTGTACTCTTCTGTTGGGCTTGGTCTTGGGTGAAATCTGCGCCCTCTCTAGTCCAAGACAATTGCACAACTCTCTTGCTACATTATGCATATCACTAGGTCATTCACCTCGATTTCTTCACTGTCATTAAATATCTATTTCTCCCTTTGTTCCATACAAGACAAATGCCGATCCTTATCATAAATGTTGTCCAAGTTTATTGGGCAAAAGTCACCACCATCGTTGACTAGATTCACCTCATGCTTTAAATGCTATAATCTTAGTCTCATGTTGTAGTGCATGAGATGAAATAATCCAACATGATACTCTGCAATAATATTGCTATCATTCGAATGGATGAGTGCAAAACAACTCCAGTTTCTCTCGTAGTTAGAGGAAGAAATTGTCTTGCTAAAAAACTTTTTCCTTCAATTATTTTGAAAGTTTCGCACTTTATAAAATGTATAAGCTAATCGGCTAGAACCAATTTACTCGTTGCCCGTTATGCAAGAATATCTTCAAAACTACCCCTAATGAAGTCCATATGTTTCCCCCTATCTACTTGTCTAAGTTAGGCTTTAATCGCTTTATCACATTCTTCATCTCGGCACGAAACTTATCATATTCGACAAATGATTGGGCATATATGAAGCTTGGATTTAGATAGTGACCTACTGCATGAAGATCATGGTGAAGTTGTTTTGTCCATTGCTTGTCAATCATCTTTCAATAATCAGTGTAATATTTACAATCATGAAGAATGACCAATTTCACTTTATACATAACATCATAGATGAAGTCTATAATAGATGCTTCGTTTAATTCAATAAGACGGAGTACCCTCATTAGTAGTTCCATCACTATGAGGATATTTGTGACCTTCTTTAAATATTTGTTATTTCTAATTGTTATAACAACCTTAATGGTGTCCTCGATGCCTTCTACCTATGTTTTGTGTTGAGCCACGCTTGCAAAGTAAACATCTTACTCAACTCTCCTTAATGTTGATGCAAACTCTCAATTGTCATAAAGTTCGTCACAAATCTAGTCTCCATAGTCCCGTTAAAACTAGAAAAATGCTCATCGACAGTTTTTCCCGTGTTTCGTTATTCTGAGGAGTTCTGAGTATAGAGACATTCATAGACAATCATAGAATGTACACAAGAGAGATATTGCAAGTCGAATTTTATTCCAGAGATTTTGAGATATTTTACATTTCAGGCTGTGATGCTGGTCACGAGCCTTTAATTACATCAATGGTTGATCACCCTTGATTAGAAGGCAAAAGACTAATCCGTCGAGAATTATAGTCTTGAGTTCATGGTCGTATAGACCTATTTGTTTTCTTGTTATGGACTGAGCCGCATTTTTAGACAAGTCGGATGTTTGTCCCATTTTCTTTCGGATTGTCCAGGTTGAGGGACTGTCTGGATTTTATTGAGTGGTGCAATTCTGGGCTGTTGGCCTCTGGAATACACAAGCATCGAATGTTGGTCGGCACGACCCAAGGCCCACGCCCGTATTTTTATAACGGGTGACCTTAGGAAGGCACTTCGCAACTTCCTGAGCGAGGATTTAATCGAGTGGTGCTACTTTGGGCCATTGGCCTCTGGATTACATGAGTATCGAAATGTTGGTTGGCATAACCCAAGGCTGGTGCCCATATTTTTTTGACGGGTGACCTTAGGAAAACACTCCACAACTCTTCATCAGCTCAACCGACGGACCCGTTATCGATGGGTAGGGCATCGACTATCTTTTTGTAATGGCAGTCCATAGCATGATATTTCAAGCTTTGTTTGAACTCTTTTGATTGTGGTTTCTTGTGGTAACCATAATCCCTAAGGTTTAGCCTCAGACCTTTATCCAGGATGAATTTTGTGTTTTTTCAGGCTATAGGGAGTGGGCACATGTCCCTCTGCAATTTGGTGAGAGATCTCACTACTTAGCCGTTTTCCAGCTTTTCCAGGCAAAGAGAGGTGGGCGCATGTCCGTCTGCGAAAGTGAAAATTTCCACTACTTAGTCTTTTTTTCTAAGTTTTCCGGCCAAGAAGTGGTGGGCGCATGTCCCTCTTGAAAGTGGAAAAACTTCACTACTTAGTCTTTTTTTCAAGATTTATCTCCCTCTCTCCCTCTGCATTCGGGCTCTGGCAGGAAAATCCCTTTTCGGCGAGGGAATCCATTCCGACCAAGGCATCCGGCAAGGGATGGCAGAGTGAGCGCATGTTACCTCTTTCGTCACTCTGAGATCTCCAGGGGAATGATGATGGGTTTGGTCAGGGGGGGGGGGGGGGGGGGGGGGGGGGGGGGGGGGGGGGGTGGGGGGGTGGGGGGGTTCTAGTTGTAGTGTTTTAAATGGATTTGGGTCCGGACCGGCGGATACTTTCGGGTGCTTGTGTTTCTGGAGGACTTTTCGGGTGCATGTGGCTTCTGACTGTCATCCTCCAACTGTTGCAGAGCGCATGTTGCTTCCGACTGCTGCCGGGCGCATGTGATTCAAGGCCAAGCACATGTGTTTCTGGAGGACTTTCCGGGCGCATGTGGCTTCCTACTGTCATCCTCCGACTGTTGCCAGGCGCATGTTGCTTCCAACTTTCACTTTCAGGGTGATGCTAGCGCATGTGGTTCCAGGCCAAGCGCATGTGTTTAAACATGAATTTTTCGAACATTTTTCGGGAAGTTTTTCGGGAAGGATTGTCCCGGGCGCATGTTGTGAGCGCATGTGGTTTTGGGACTTCCGCATGTGGTTTTGGAGCTCCCGCATGTCCCTCTTGAAAATGCATTTACTCCACTACTTAGCCAATTCTCGGATTCTGCACTCTACAAGAGAGAAACAGTTCCCATACTTGGAATATATTCAGGATTTTAGGATTTCAGGCTCCGATTATCCAGTGTACAACACCTTTTCTGGGGCCAAAGTCATTGACACCAGGGCGCTTTAAGCCTTTCATTGGGCTATTAATGAACGGGATGGGGTGCGGAGGACTAGATATTGCGAACTTTGGTAGTTCCTTCTTAATTTGGAACCTTCGGGTCAGCTCTTCGTATAGGAACTTTGTTTCCGGAAGCGCGCGCATAGAAATACGTGCCGCGTGATTTTCAAAATTACAGGTTAAGGTTTTCCGGGCATTCCGGATCATTTGGTGGCAATACGCATGTCTAGTTCCGCTTCGAAATAGGACTTGTAGGCTTTCGGACCCTTTCGGTCAGCTCTAGTCAGGGGCAAAATGCGTTTCAAGGTGCGTAGGCAAAGATATGCATCAAACCATTTTAAAACTTGTAGGTTAAGGTTTTAGGGCGTTCCGTATCATTTGGTGGCAATACGCATGTCCGGTTCCATTCCGAAACGTCATTTGTAGGTTTCGGTCATGACTGCGCATGATAAGGTTGCGCTGGTGTTTTTCGGGTATTTCTGATCTCGGTATTGATCTAAATCGTTGTAGATAAACCGCCACATGTTGTTTTATTATGGGTGAGAATTTGAGCCCCAACAAGTGCCCCCCGGTGTACTGCGCTGGATGCTTACTTCATGCTAGTGTAGTGCACCGGTCCCCCAGGCTCAAGTATAAATAGTTGACTCACCAAGTCATTTGCTCATTTTCTGAGCCGAAGAAAATAGAATTCTCTGAGGTGAGAGAGTTTTCTCTCAGGACACGGGCACATGTGGCCTCCCCATGGGCGCATGTGGCCTTTAGGCCGTTTTCTGGCGAACAAAATCTCAGGACATGGGCGCATGTTGGATTGCCTTATGAGTGGGCGCATGTTATTCTGGACATGCGCCCAGAGAAAGCTCCTAAACTTGGAGTTTTTCCGAAAAAAGTGGAGATGGGCGCATGTCAGCCCAGATGTTGAGGATGGGCACATGCGCAAGGGCACATGCGCTTGGAAATAGATCAATGGGCACATGTTGGGGACCACACGTGCTTGGAACTTTATAAAAAATTTCATTTTCTTTGCCTTTTGCTGGTCTGGCACATGTTGGAGGGTACATGCGCCTGGGGCTCTGCCCTGGGCGCATGTAGTCCCACTACTTAGTTAAATTTCAAAGTTTTGGCGCCTCTTTTGCCCTTGGAGAAAATCCATGCATTCAGATCTATTTTCGGCCAAATTCGATGCCGTCTGCGGCCAGGTAGCTTAAGACTTAAACATAGTTAGAATTCAGTGCTTTGTGCTCATAACATGCTGCTTGTCTTGGCCCTTTACAGCCTATGATTGTCCGTTTTAGGTAGGTTCGGGGTGTACCCGTCGGACTGTGCTCATAATGCCTCGAATGTATGCAAGACTATTGTATGTAAACAATTGTTCACGCCTGATGTTGGGATTGTCTCTTGACTTTGCCTAGCGCTTGTTTGCGAACATTTAGATTCATCGAGATTATTTCTAAATCGAACGCATGAGTGCAGCGAGGATTCAATTGTGATTTTGTGTGTGCATCAATCACGTGTGCATGATTATGATTGCTTTTATTGTGAGATGCGCATGTTGGATGATTTTGCTATGCATCTGATCTTGTTGCCTTTATGCTTTGTTGATTGTGATCATATGCAATTTGCTTGCGTGTGCGGTCTCGTTTGTGTCGCGTGATCTGTTTGCTTGTGTACATCGGATTGTCTTTTAATGTTACCTCATTTGCGCGTTGCAGTGAATCATTGTGACGACAATGAGATCTTTCGGTGAAGCTTCCGAGTCGCAGTCTTCTGGTCCGACGCCAATGCAGCGTGGTCGAAAGAGGGCAGCTGAAGCTCCTTCAATCCCACCTCCTCCAAAGCGCAATTCTTGTTTCTTTCCTACGGTTGAACCCGAGGTGAAAGACTTCTCTGATCGCATCAAATAGCTTCCGCACGAAGTGTCGTTGCGTGTCTTAGTGAACAAGACCGCATCTGAACCTCCGAAGCAGGGGACCGAACAAGAATGGGTCTCTTGGTATTGTCAACTTGCTGGCGCTTCGAGTGCCGTTGAAGCGAATCCTCATGATTTGCCTGCTCAACATACAGAGGACAACCAGGTAAGTCAGAAAAATAAGAAGAAAGGGGATCGCGGTAAGCAACCAGTTGAGGTACTCAGTCAAGGGAAGTAGTTAACGCGGCTTGTTGACCTGAAACATGAACGCATGAAAATAGGATGGGATAGCAATAAAATTGTTGCCAAGTGTGGTTTCTGCATCATGAATCTCTATAACGGTGAAATTATCTTGCACAAGAAGTCCCTCATGAGATACAAACCTTTCCCGAGCATCGAACCGTCTGATGTTCGTAGGCCTTCCCAGTTTTAAGGAGTGGAGAGATGGACTTCGCTCCCCGAGAGATTACTCACTGCCACCTTGGGAGATAATGGGAAAAAGCAGAAGATATGTGAAGTTAAGGAAATGATTTTCCTTATGTCGACATGCGATCCTCATACGGCTTATCCAACTCATTTCTTCAAGACAGTTTGCCAAAAGTTCCGTCATATGAGTGCTTTCGCAATGTGGGAGACTTCGAATTTTCGCATGCGGGATATTTAAATCGTTGCATTAGTTATGAGCCGTGGGCGAAGGAAATTCTGGTTCGTCACGAAGACGTACTGAGGGAGATTGGGCTTTATCACGCAATCGACGCGACTTCCGGCTTCTTTCCTCGGGATCCAACTGTGGACGCTCGCCTTTCCGCGCTCCCCTACCCTCCCTATCGAAAAGGGGGGTGTGTGCGCGAATCGCTGTTTTGCCACTAGCTCACCTCGTTCTCGAGGGCTTTTTCGGTTGTTGTGTTAAACTGGATATGTTTGGATGAGTTCATATAAGACCAGAGTCACCACTAGCCAATTACTTTGAATCTACAGTTGGCCAGACCCCGTAGAAACGTTATAGAAAGGGAATTCGAAGATTCCTTTTTCTAAAATGACTCATTTTGATCTGCGGTCAGAGATTCGAGGTAAGGGATCACGGTTACAGGGTAAGAAGGTATTAGACACCCACTCTGCCCGTACCGAGGTACGGTCTTTACTTTATAGAATCGAATTAATACTTGAAAGTTTGATTTAATCCTCGTACATTCTCATAAATGATATGATGCATGGATGTAGGTCTAAACAGTAATAGTTTTTGATGGGCAGGTTTCCATTAACATGCAAGCCCAGAGCATACGCTCGAACTGACAGGTGCTTTATGCGGGATGCATGCTGTGTGTTTGATCAATCAAAGTGCTTGCAGTGGGATGATAACTAGGAGTGTTGGAAGAATAGTAAATGTTGCACTTATGTTAGATGCAAATGAGATGATGTTGATATGAAAGTAGCTGGATGGACGAAGGTGTCGCAAGGGTTTGCTTCGAGCGGCTAAGATCGGGACTTAGATAGTTTGAGAGGCTTGAACCGGGGTCAGGCTAGGCTGGACTAGGGCTAGGCTCTTCTCACTCGGGCTCTCCTTGGTGGAGGAAATGGGCTAAATGGGTAGAGATGAGTCGCTTCTCAAAGAGGAGGACTCGAAGCTGATGGATGATGGAAATGAGAAGGGGAGGGGGTATTTATAGCTGCGGGCAGTGGCAACTATGGTAAATAAGCTTGGGCGGCCCCCTACGGACTCTCCGCTTTTACTTCGGAGCGTACGATCCCTGAACCTGAAGCAGAAAAGCTGTTGGCTCGAGGTTCAGACCTACTCCGAAGCTGTGGCTTAGAACCAAGTGAGTTGACTGGGTTTGAAAGATGGATTGACACGGTGAGTTGACTGGGTGCAGGGGCTGGACTGACTCAGTGAGTTGACTCGATGATTTGACTCAGCGGGTTGACTCACAAGGTTGACTTTCTTTTGGGATTTTTGGACTGGTTTTTCTTATGGGGAGTTTTTCAGGTTGATGTTTAGGGGTGAGTCGACTAGGTTCAGCCTTGAGCTGGGCTATAGATTGGGGTTTACAAATGTGAGTTTGGCTAAGTTAGGACATGGGGTTTGGGGGTACGGTCCTCCATTCATCCAGTTATCTCTACCAACATTGTAGCCAAAGGTGGGGTGTCTATAGATGCCCCTCTTTGGCAGAGGTTGCGTGCAACCGAATGTCAAAGCGAGTGGATACCCCACTTCTAACCCGGTCATTCATAGATCATGGTTTGGAATCTTTACTTGCCTTTGTATCTGAGTCAGTTGATTGCCTAGAAATTGATAACTCGTACATACCGCGGGAGTTTGGAGAAAATGTTGCAATTGTCCCTGCATGAGCTACAACCTGGGTATCGAATCGCAACCCTTCTATTCCCGATCGGTATTAACATCAGAAAGGTACAGTAGAGCCTCTACGTCCATTATAGTCTTACGAGGTTACTGACCCTGTGATTGATTGTTCGTTGCTTTATTGGATCACTCCAGGAGTACTTGTTTCGCTTGACTGTCAAAGTGGTTAGCTGCCCTGCGTCCATGTAGTCTTACGGGAGATCCACTACGCTGACTTGGACTCAGTCAAGGTACCTCAGGCATCCACGCCTAGGTATGTGCGGGTGAACTTTTTCTACCAAATCTGCTGGTTTTGATACTTGAGTTACAATTCATCATTTCCACCGTTCAGATGGTTTCTTTGACCGAGCTTTTTGGTTTTCATCTTTTCATATCTTGGCATTTGGTACGATCGCACTGACATTGGAGTTCAGTTCGATCGTACTTTGAGTGCATTGGATCCGATGGCCTCTAGGGAAACCGCGAGACATTGGATCTTATTTGATTTTTACGTCGGCTCCTAGCTAGAGATATGGAAGATCTATTAGTGTTTTGGAGGCCGTACACTCTATTGGGAAAATGTTTTTTGGATTTTGAAAAGACCCACTCTGGGGAGTGATACTCTATGGGGGGTTTTATTTGCAAATAGGGATATATGTATTTTTTTGATTTTGTAAATGAAATCTGGCTTACGCGTGCCTCCACTAGAGATGCCTGTGGGGTCTTTGGGTAACCGACTTTTATTTTGAAAGCAGGTAAATATGATGATTTATATGATGGATGCTGATACATGTGGATGTATATTTGATGATGGATGTATGGTTTGGCTCATTTTCTTTTCAATGCGGATGTTTGGTCAACAGGTTGGTCAAGATCCCGACCCGTGGTCGATCAGGTCCATCGTCCTAGCATGCTGTTTCTTTGCTGATGGGGATGGATGAGGAGGTTGTAGGTTATAACCTCAAGGTGCTTTTCTGGGGAATGGATGTGATTGGGATGGTGTTTGGTCACCAGTTTTGGTCAAGATTCCAATTTGTGGGCTATCGGATCCTTCATCCTAAACTGTGAAGTGAGTGAGCGGAGTTCGAGACTCCTAAAGTGCTGTGCTGGGGATAGTGACAATTTTTGTGATTTTTACAAATATTTGGTCCGAATCTTTACTTTGAGTAGTTAGGATGGAGATCGGTTATTGAAAATAGAGGTAATATTTTTATGATTTTTATAAGCTGATTTTACAATGTCTCGGTATTTTTTGACTTTTCTGAAACGCAGGGAAAGGTATGGAATTTTCATCGATTTCCAGCTTCTACTATTGGTAAGGCACCTGATCCATTTTACGTCACCGAGCAAGAGGAATCTCACACAGTTAAGTGCTGTAGTTTTTACATCTTCGGATGAGAGGATTTTGAGGGTTTTCAGTCAACACACCCACAAAGTTACCTGTCCCTTATGTGCAATGCACATAGACCACGTATTGTCCGACGGACTCCTTCGGCCACAAAATAAGCCATATCCTCACATTTCCTTTTGTTAATCCAGTTTGGGGTCTTATGCTGCTCACAATTCCATGAGGGTGTGCTTCGCCTCCCAACTACCTTAATCCCTTTCATGAGTTTTAGGAACATGGAACATCCGTCAGATTCAACAACGACTTCCAAATCAAGGTTGTCTATCACGGTGCGTTCAACATGAACAGGATCGTGGGGTTATGCCCGCCTCAGCCTTTACCTGCTTAGAGAATTCCAAACACCCATACGATCAAGTGTCGGCCATGTCCGGAACAGGTTGGGAAAGAAAGCCCCTGAGAAATTAATCCCAGTGTAGTTTAAGGTCTTCGGACCACTGGAGATAATTTTGTGCAGTTACAATCAAATGATAAATCTTTTTTTTGTTGTTTTTTTTTTATTTTGAGAAAGTTCCAGACCTTGGCTCGAGTTAGTCGAGATTGGTACTGGATTTTATGAAAAGCTGAAATATATTTGGTATTTTTGAAATGAGCCGGGTCCTCAAACCTTGACTCGAAGGGCCGAGATTGATGCTGGTTTTTTTGTTGGAAACAGGTGAATCCCCCAAGAAGTTAATCGCAGTATAGTTTAAGGTCTTCGGACCAAAACTATGTACATGCTGAAAATACATTCTTTTGTATTTTTTTTTTGAAAAGATCCGGACTGTCAGATCTCCCCCTTGATCGGTTGAGATCGAATGGTGGTTTTTATTATGAAATCTCTCGGGATCTTAATCCCGACGTAGTTTAAGGTCTTCGGACCACTATTTTTCTACAGATTAGGGTGACACATCTTTTTGTGATTTTCTCGAAATGATCCAGGTCATCAGATCTTGGACCGAGTGGTCGAGATCAATGCCAATTTTTATTAAGAATCTCTTGGGATCTTGATCCCGACGTAGTTAAGGTCTTCAGACCAAAACTATGTGCAAGCGAGGCTGGAAATGTACAATTTTCTTTGTGTTTTTAGAAAAAATTTGGGTCATCAGATCTTGATCCAAGTGGTCGAGATTGATGCCGATTTTTATTAAAGTCTCTTAGGATGTTGATCCCGACGTAGTTTAAGGTCTTCGGACCTAAAATGGGATGTGAGGTAGACAGAAATCAGGGTTGGAAATTCTTAGTGTTTTCTGAAAATGATTCAAGCCACCAGGCCATGATTTTGGATGGTCGAGATCAATGTTTGACCAAGTCAATTCTTTTTTTCTTTTTCTTGAAAATCTCATAGAGCTTTTTCCACATCATCAAGCTAACATCTCTCCAATTTCTCACAAGATGAGATTTTGGTGAGATTCCTTTCTTTTTCTCATTCTTCTCTTCCATCACTTCATTCTTATGTGGAGGTACAAGATTCACTTGCAACTACTCTTTCCAAGGGGGAGTTCTTCCCAAGGAGAGAGAGAGAGAGGAGTCGTTTCAACTTGATGGGAGGACGACTGACCCCTTGGGTGCCGCCCAAGCCTTCTTTGCCCACTGGTTTTTCCAGTGGGATGGGTAATGGGGTGCCCTCCCTTTTTCTATATAACATGGGGCACCCCTTGCACTTCCAGCGTGCAATCTCTCTCTCTCTCTCTCTCTCTCTCTCTCTCTCTCTCTTCTTTCTCACTCTCTTTCCTTTTTCAAGTTTTCATTCCTTTTGGTGGCCCTTTTGCTCTTTCAAGTGGTGAGGCTTTGGTGGAGTTTTGGGACAGCAAGGTGGTCTCCCTTTGGTGAGTGGTGAAGGTATGGACCACTCCTTTTCTTTTTATTTCTTTGTTTCCCTTTCCATTCTTCTCTTCTCATGCTCTTTTTCTTTTCTTCATGTAAGTACCTTAAGAGAATTAAGGTGAGCCCAAGCTTTTTGGCCTTTTCTACTTTTCCAACTCTACTCAAGATGGTGCATGGAGAGGGACATTTCAAGCTTCATCTTATCTTTTTCTCTTTCATACTCCCTTCATGTGCATGTAAAGGGTAATTTTTTCATGTCCATCAAGTATGCATGGTAAAATATCTTATTTTCTTTCATGGGAGTCGGGCTTTATATGTGTATCAAATGGGCTCAAAGTGAAGTCATGGCCCTTGGTGTATTTGATGGGCCAAATACTTCATTTTGGGCTCTCTCTTACCCTCTTTTCCTTTTCATACCTTCCTTAAATGCGTTCTCTTCTTTTTTTATCTTCTTTTCAAGGTTTGGGCCCATGAGATTGAGAGGGCCCGCCTCAAGTTTTGGGCTCACAATGCTCACTTTGGATGGCCCCTTCTTTGTTCACATGTGTATGGACAAAAGTGACTAGCCAATTTTTCACTTAGATCTCAAGTGGGCTAAATTTTATAGTCGGGCCTTTATGGACAAGTGGCCCAATTCTTCCACCATCTTTTGATTATGATGCACATCCTTGTGCACAAAGTGTGGTGGGCTCCTTGGAATTCCTCCACATAGATGGGCTTTTGGGCCCTCATTAAAACTTGTGAATTTCTTTTAGTCATGTGTGCACCGCTACACTTTGTGTATGTAGGATTCTTTTCCTTCATGCTTTTCTTTGGATGAATGGAGGATTGGGGTCACTTGATCATTTACAAGGCACATGAGTGAGCTACTTTCAACAACCTCACTAAATCCAAGTGGTTTTCTCATGTTGTAGGAGAGTGGTACTCAAGAGTTTTCTTTAATGTCACCAACCTCAAATGGATGATCTTATTTCAAGTGAGCTATCCATGTAATCTTAGCTCCTTGATCCTCTCTTAGGGTGGCATTTGGTGGGTCATCCACCATCTTTTTCAAAGATGAGTGATTTTTCAATTTGTGGGAAAGAATGATATCCATAAGTTGTACAAGTTTGTCCCATGTTTTGGGCACTTTGGATTTTGATTTTCAAGTGGGCTATATATATCATTCTTAACCATTTTCATGATGGTTGGATGACTCATCAAGCCATGCCCTCTTGTGTTCAAGTGATCTTCTCTTTGGTAAAGAAAGTGGTGCACATAAGTTGCCCAAACTTGTCCTTGCATAGACATTGTCAACTTCAACTCTTCAAGTGGGCTATGTGTACCATTTTCTACCATTGGCTTCCTTGACTCATATGTTTGTGGGTAGACCACCATGTTGTATCCTCATAGCCAAAACATTTATCAAGATGATGCACATAAGTTGCCCATGATTGACCCATGAATGGGTTCTTATGGTTCTTCAAGTGGGCTATGTGCTCCTTTCAATCTATTGAGGTGGGGCATTTGAGTTGCTCTTGGGGACCAACTTCCTTCCTATTCCCATTTGTCCATGTACATATGTAAAAAGATGGAAACATTTTAAATGAGGCTCATTGCTTTGATATGGAAAGTGAACCAAACCTTGGGCACACATGAACTTTGAAAAGAGATTTTTCATTTGAAGCTTGATTCTTATCCTATTTTGATCTTATGGCACGTGAGTGCATTTGTTGTCCAAAATGTGTCCTTGGATGGTGGATTTTCCTCATCTAAGGCAGACATGCAACCCTCTTTAAGGTGGGCCTTGCTCTCTTCAATGGTCCAAGCACATATCCTAGGCGACACATGGAGTTGGACATTGGATTTTTGCATTTGAATGTAAGTCTAAATCCATGGGTTTGTTGGATAATGATTTGAATTTTAATGGGTAAAGAATATGAGCTTACCTTGCTAACTTGTAGGATTTGACGACAGACGGCACAAGGGGGCGTAGAGTAGTTAATGAGGATGACCCTGCCTTCATTGTTCGCCATGGGGACCATATGTGTTCTTTAGCAAAGGAATACCAACCTCTTCCTTCCATAAAAGGTCGGGGCACCCGAGACCTTTGGGATAATTGGGTGGAACAACCACAGCCAATGCTTGAACTCGTTCTGGCAACACTCCTTTCACAGGCCTTCTTACATTGCGTTTCCACATCAATAATGCCAACTGCATGCTACTTACAACCCTTTGTGAGAGGTGGAGGGATGAGACCCACACCTTTCAACTTCCTTGTGGCGAATGGGGGATAACTCTCCTGGACATATATATGCATATAGGCTTTCCATTCCACGGAGCAATTGTTCCCCATGCGGGCTCTCTTGCCCCAATTATCCCCAATGACTGGATACGGCTTGTGGGAGACATCCTACCCAAGAGCGAATTTCAAAGTAGCCAGGTGAAATTGTGGTGGTTTCACAACACCTTCGCTGCTGTCATCCCTACTACCGAGTTGGAAGCCCTTCATAAAGCACGTGCAATGATTACTTATGCCTTCGGTTCCTTCCTTTTCTGTCATGCGAATGAAAGGATCGATCCCAGATTTCTTCGCTTGACTTAGGATCTTCATCATTCATATAATTGGAATGGGGCCATCTTGACTCGCATCTACCAGGGCTTGAATAAGACTTCTCGGAGTAGCAGGTCTTTTACAGGTTTTTGGCCTGTCGTGGAGGTATTTTCTTTAACCTCCCTTGGTGATTTTTGTCTTCTTCCCTCATCTGATCATTGTGTTTACCCTTGCTCAGACCTGTTTCTATGATCATTTTGCTCACCTGTCCCTGAGGATACGGGATGATGTTGAACCATCCCTGTATCGCTTCATGCATTGGCGTTAGCAAAACTGTCAACGAAATCCCCGAGTGTCTGGGGATAATTGGCATGCTGACATAGATGGATTGACTATCGAGGACATACGTATCTTGTTTTCCCTTATCTGTTGTGTTGTTCTGCAACTGGCTGTGGTGATTTTCTTTCTTTTAGTTCGCTCGGATGCCATATGCCTGTTTTCCCCTTTACTACACTCCTCAGCGCGTGGAGGCGTATGATTCTTCGTGTTTCCGGATCATGCTCTCTAATGCTAAGTCATTTCAGTAGTACTTGGGAGAGAGGTTGCTTCGACAGATTACTGGCGTTGCTAGGGTTCCTTGTTCTACACCCCCTCAGGCTGCTTAGATTCCGACTAATGCTATGGCCGATGCTTTCGAAGGTCAGCCTGGATTTCGCTTCATGATCCCGGATCGTGATTATGATGAGTGGTATCTGCTGTATGGACAGGGACCTCTTCTTTCTTCATTATATGTTCCAGGGGGTCGCCGCAGGTATGCTAAAGGATCAGTGACAGCTCCTTGGATGGACCTTCACCATCGGGAGCGGGAGGAGAGGAGGGATGATGATGATCATGTCAGCGATCTGTAGCTTGTTCTTTGAGGATGTATTCAGCTCGTTGATTTATGACTTGACATTTCAAGGCCCTTTTTTGTTTTTCTTTTGTATCAAAATCTTTTGAATGAAATACAACCCCTATTTTGCCTCAAATTTCTTGATGATGCTTGGATGCTTTGATTTTTGATCCATTCTTTGATGCTTTGTGGAAGATACGATTCTCAACTGCATGGATGATGACTTGAACGGTTCAGGTTGCTTGATTTGGCCATGTGGGCCCTTTCAGATTTCAGCTTTGCATTGGAATACCTATCCTTGATGTTTTGTGAGGCTAAGAAGGCTTTTCATGGTGCGAATTATGACTTGAACGACTCAGATTGCTCTTTTTAGCCATGTGGGCCCACTTGATGATCAGATCCTAAACTCTGGCCTTCTTTCTTGACGATCATACCCTTGATCTTGCTATTTTATAACTCACATAAGTTCTTTCATGGTTTGGATCATGATGATCTAGCCTTTGAATGGTTCAGATTACTCGTGGGCCCCTCTTGATTGATTTTTCTTCTCTTTGACTTGGTCGGACCCATTTTGGTCGCAGTACTTCATGATTGGACTGGTGGGGTACCTTTCAGGTGGTTTAGATCAGATTCGGTCAAAATTCAGAGTTGATTGAAGCTTTGGGCGGCCCCTAGGGTGCCAACTGCTGACGTGAACTGACAGTCTCACTTACCAGAGGCTGTGGGGCCAATCCCGGGGAGAGAGAGGGAGATCGTTCGTACGAGCGGCCCACAGGGGGCCGCCCAGACCTCTCTTCATATGCGGTCTAGAATGGCTCTAGTTCGGACATTTTCCTCTGTTTTCCTGCCCCTATCCCCATATTTCTTGTACTCACAGGTTCGATTCCAGCCATGAATCTCCCCCTTGTCTCATCTTTCCTTCTCTTTTTGTCTTTTTCTTATCTTGTCCTCTCTCAAGCAATGGATGGTGGAGATTTAAGGGCTATGGGGACTATTCATGATGGGTCCCATACTTCAGATTTTCAAATGAGCTTTGATGGAGGGGAGATGCCTTTAATGGATGGGGTAAATGGGGCATTAAGAGGGGGTATTGATGAAGACTTAAGCTTAGTGGTTGGTGGAGCTTTGAATGGCTCCATTAATGGTGGGATGGCTGTAAATTTGGATTTGAATGGGCATTAAGTGGTGAGATTTTAGATGGTATGGATTACATGGAGAGAGTGGCCATAGGTGAGGCTATGCATCCCTTGAGTGCGGGCTGCATGAATGATGTGATCGATGGTAATGATGATGCCATGATGGACATTGATGGGCTGATCTCATATCCAGATGGTATGGATGGTTTAGATGATACCTTTGACGGCTTGGATGCACTTGATGACGGCTGAGATGTGCGACACACTTGTTTGGGTGGACTTGATGTGATCATTGATGATGTCCCCTTGGCGATGAACAGTGTGAATGTCCCGATGATCCCTTTGACTGGACAGAGTGATGGTTGGATTCCTGACTTTATTTTGGAGAGGATTGCAGGTCCAGATTTGACCGAAGATTCTTCAATCGGGGTTGCTGGGGCCCTTCTTGACGGTTCAGATGCATTTTTCGGTGGTTAGAATGGTCAGGATGCCACGATGTGCGGTGTGATCTTTGCTGATAGCCTTCTTGGTGGAGAGTACCGACCTTCTCCTGATCATCGACCCTTTACGCACTCTATTCACGAGGTGGGCGAGTCTTCTCATGCTGCGGAGGTCGTGACAGTTTCAGATAGCGATGTGACTATATCAGACATAGTCGCTACTGGGGATAGGTCAGGGGCTGTTGAGTTCGCAGGGGTTCCAGCTTTTCCTTCTCCTTCGCCAGTTGATCTTCCGATCCTTGATGAGTTGTCAGCGATTCCTGTTCCTTTTGTTCTAGAAGGGATTCCTGTGAGGACTTGTCAGTTGCTTCCTCGTCCTTCTTGTTCGCCACGACTGCTTGCTTGGCTTGACAAATTGTTAGCTTATAATATTCGAGAGCTGGAGTCTTATGGCTTTGGTGGTCTGATCCAAATGGCTAGGGTTGACATTGATTGGAGGATGCTTGGGGCCGCACTGATTGATTGGGTCCCTTCGTTGAACTTGTTTGCATTCAACGATATGGAGATGGGACCTTCTTTGGAGGAGCTCGAGCGCTTGACATGTCTTCCGTAGGATTATGCTCAGTATTTCTCGCCGAAGACTTTGCCGAAGACTGCTACTCTGCAGAACTGGTTTGGGATTCCATATCTTAGTCAGCCTGCAGCTGGTAGTTAGGATGGTGTAGTCTTCTCTTTAGATTTGCTGTATGATCTTTTCTCGGGCTCTTGGAGTGTGGTAGGGTCCCTACTCTCTCGGAATGCACTGATGTTCTGTTTGATACCGAGGTGCTATTCTCGGGATGTCACAGATCTCAGACTCCTTTGCCCTTCGAGGTGATGAGTCAAGTTGTTCGACGGCAGGGGATCATTTCCCTTGTCTTGACTGAGTTGTTCAATGGGCTGACTGACTGTGCCCTACGCTGTACTCGTGTTCTTTGCCACTGCTGTGCATTTTTTCAGGTATCCATTTCATCCTTTCTTTTTCTTTCTTCTCTTTTGGGAATTGCTTTGCTTTAGTTGAGTCTCTTTACTTTCTCATGATCAGATCTGGCTATGGGAGCATCTTTCGCTGACTGTTCCTGTATCGTTTCCCGGCACTCGTCGCCCTGATCTTATGCGTCATATCATGAAGTTCCTTCCGCATACAGCCAGGATAAGCGAGCCTTTGTATCGCAGGATGTTTGCTGAGCTGCGTGACTAGAATGTTCGTTGGGAGTCATCCTAGCTTTCACTTCTTCCAGTACTTTGTGATGCTCATCACCTTCCTCTGATGCTGGTAGGCTTTCGCTCTTACTTTTCTTATCACCCTATCCAGTTCCTGTGGCAGTTCGGGTATGAGCAGGATGTTCCTCTTTTTGCTTTCTCGGGTATTGGGCATCGAGCACTTCTGGCCAAATCATCTGACTGTAGGACTCGAATTGATGGGTCCTAGGCGAGTCACCTGACTACTGATTTGCTTGGTTTCGAGCTGCGAACTTTTCCGATAGAGACTTCCTCATATCAGCATTGGGTTGCTGAGCAGTCTCTATATTGACGCATTCCTTGCTGACACCTGACTGCTTATGAGGATGAGCCGGATGTCCTTGGGGATGCTGGTTCTTCATCTGGTTCATATGAGCCCTTTAAGGAGCGCCCCTTTATCGACCCCAGCTTCCTCTTGGCCACTCATGACCACTTGCTGTCTGAGATTTCTGCACTTCGGTATCATTGTGAGATAATGTCGAGGAGATTGATCGCTGATCAGATGTTATCTGATGAGGAGACGGCGATCCGTAGCCTTGAGCGAGATGAGGTGCATTACCGACACATGAAGGTGAGCAGGCTGAGAGCGAGACTATTTCATTATAAGTCAGAGGACTTACCTGACATAACTTTTGAGGAGGGAGGGCAGAGATTGATTTTCTGCTTTTGAGGGCTGTGTCGGCCATCTGTACGTCCCTTTTTACATGGTACATGATTGGCGATCATGTATTTTTTTTTGGATTTTTGAAGGAAATAATATGATATATGTAAAAGAAATACGATGCATTTAATGAAAAGCGAAAACTTTTTTAAAAATTTATTGTGCCGTGAGTTGTCTTGTGAGTATGTGTCTGGATTTTGTGTCGGAACGTAGGAATCAAAATTGAGGCTCGGCCAATGCTTTGACTGATGTTTTGAGATTAACTTCTGTGGGATCCCTTGGGTTTCTTAGAGGTGTGGGCAATAGAAACCATTACTCCTTGAGAGTTTTGCCAGAGTTTGTAGAGTCCTTGTCCCTAACTATTCTTTTTCTTGTTCTTAAACTGTAACTGCCTGAGCTGATCTGGACTGTCTGATTTCTTGGTACTTAAACTTTTTATTTTTCTTTTTCCTTTTGAGCCATTTTTGCCTGTAGCGCTCTTTTGAGTTTGCACCACAACCGGCTTTTTCCCGTCATTTTTGCCCGTGGCGCCTTTTCAGGTTTTCACCACGTCCCGGGTATTTAATCTTGCCTGCCCCATGGCAGCAATGCTATTTTTACCCTTGGCGCCCTTTTGGGTTTTCACCAAGTCCGCTGTGTGCCTACTGATTTTACTCAGAGCGCCCTTTTGGGTTTTCACTCCACCCTTTTTGTTTAGGCACGCATTTTCTTTTTTCTCTTTTTTTTTGAATTTTGGATAACTGCGGCGGCTTGAGGTCGGGAATCCGTCGTTGCCGGCCGATGGTAGCCTTTCGGCCCTTATCTTAAGTTACAATAGCAGAGCTGTCAGTCTTAGCTATAGACTCTTCTGAGGTGGATGGATGGGTGACTGTGTTTCCTTTCGAGTTGATTTTTCTCGGGTGCCTTGTTTTGGCTTCCTATTTTCTTTCTCCTTTTGTTCTTTTCTTTGTATTCTTTTTTGTGTCTTTTTCTTCTCTCTTTCTTCTTTTGAATCCCTTTATTTGGAACACTTGTTGGTGGACGGAAATGATTTCTCAGAGGTTTTAGCTTCGACCCCTTGACTTCAGCTCTACTAATGTAACTCTTGATAAGGTCATAATGACTTACCCGTAAAAGATCTTCACTTTGTCGGTGTTGATTGGCTCATGAAGATCCACCACTCTCATGCTGGTGAGTCTGAGGGCGCCTCCGGGAAGTACTTCTTTGATGATCAGTGGTCCGTCCCATGATGGTTTGAACTTTCCTCTAGGATCTGGAAGGTGCGATGGTAAGATCTTCTTCATGACTATGTCGCCCACCTTGAAACTTCTTTTTCGGACTCTCTTGTTGTAAGCCTGAGCGATCCTTTTATAATAACACTGGGAATGACTTAGTGCTTGCATGCGCTTCTCATCTGCTAATTGTAACTGATCGAATCTGGCCCGTTGCCATTCTCCTTCTTTAATTTTGTTTACCAGTAACACCCGTAGTGACGGTATTTCCACCTCGACTGGTAGAACTGCTTCCATTCTGTAAGTAAGCTCAAAAGGAGTAACGCCTGTAGCAGACCGTATAGACGTTCGATAGGCCCAAGTACATATGAGAGCATGTTTAACCAATCTCGATAAGTCACGACCATCTTCTTGAGTATCCTGACGATCATCTTGTTTGCGGCTTCTACCCCTCCATTCATCTGGGGACGGTAAGGGCTTGATCGATGACGCTGAATCTTGAACTTGTTGAGGAAGTCATTCATCTTCTTATTGACGGGTCCCATTATCTGGGATGATGCAATCGTGGTGTAGGAGGTTGCTTGTACCCACTTGGTGAAGTAGTCGACTGCCACAAGTATGTACTCATGACCGTTTGATGCTTTGGGACTCACCTTCCCAATGATGTCAAGTCCCCACATAGAGAAGGGCCAGGAGTTGTCAAGTTGTACAGTTCTGATGAGGGGGGTATGAATTTGATTCGCGTGCTCCTGGCACTTGAAGCATTTTCCGACATGCTGACAGCAGTCTGTTTCCATAGTAAGCCAATAGTAGCCGAGTCGTAGAATCTTCTTCGCCATCATGTGCCCGTTCATGTGTAGGCCATAGATTCCTTCGTGTATTTCTTTCATGATTTTATCAGCTTTCGTTTCGTCAAGCATCGAAGGAGGACTTGATTATAGGATCGCTTATAAAGAACTTCGCCACTAATGGTGAACTGGCCGGCTAAACGCTGGATGGTTCAGTGATCTGTTGCTGTTGCTGCTTCCGGATACTCCTGGGTTTCGAGATATTGCTTGATGTCGGCATACCAGGGTTTGTCAGGGGCGGCTTCGGCTTCTTCTATCTGCAAGCAGAAGGCAGGTTCATCTTGAGTTTCGACTATGAGCTCCCATTCTTAAGCTCCTTTCAGGATCTCGAGCATTGATGCAAGTGTAGTGAGAGCATCTGCAAACTAATTCTTGGCCCTGGGTATGTATGAGAAGGTGATTTCTTTGAATTCTTCATCCAGATTTTCAAGGTACACATGATATGTTATCAACTTCTCGTCCTTGGTTTTCCATTCGCCATTGGTCTGATTGATGATAAGTTGTGAGTCTCCAAATACTCGTAGCTTCTTGACGCCTAAGATTATGGCTTCCCTTAGACCAACGATGCATGCTTCATACTCTGCCATGTTGTTGGTACACTCGAATGCTATGTGCCTTGAGATAGGAATAGAGACATCGTCTGGAGAGTAGAGGATTGGTCCAATACCACTTCCTTTAGAATTTGTTGCGCCATCGAAGAATAACGTCCACTCATCTTTCTTCTTTTTTTCTTCACCTTCGACGAGTAAGAGATCTTCATCAGGTAATAATGTTTCGAGCGGTTGATAATCTAGGAGAGAATGAGCGGTGAAGGCTTGCCCCTTGATTGCCTTCTGAGTGACATAGGTGATGTCGAATTCAGACAGGAGTAGTTGCCATTTAGCTATCCTTCCAGTGAGTGCTGGCTTTTCGAATAGGTATTGAGCGGATCCATGCGAGCGAGGAAGAGAATAGGGAACGCAATCATATATTGTCAGAGTCGCTGAGTTGCCCAAACTAGGGCGAGATAAGTCTTCTCGATTGGGAAATACCTGGTCTCGTAGTCGGTGAACTTTCGGCTCAAATAGTATATTGCTTGTTCCTTATTTCTGGTCTCGTCGTGCTGGCCGAGAACACAACCAATGACTTCTGCTGCTACCGAGATGTATGATAAAAGGGGTTGTCCAGGAGTGGGCGGCACTAGAAATGGAGGATTCATGAGATACTTCTTGATGCGGTCGAAGGTGACTTGGCAATCATTATTCCATCTTTTGGAACGTTTTTCCGAAGGAGCTTGAATATAAGTTCATAGATAGGTGTGAGCTGTGTGATGAAATGACTGATGTATTGAATTCTGTCGAGGAAACCATGAATTTCTTTCTTAATTCTTAGAGGGGGCATCTCGATGATTGCTCTGGTTTTGGTCTCGTCGACCCTGATGCCATCCTTGCTCACCATAGAGCCAAGGAGTTTACCTCCAGTTGCACTTAAGACACATTTCTGAGAGTTAAGACGGAGCTTGTACTTTTCTAACCTGTTGAATAACTTCTTCAGATCTTCAAAGTGTCCTTCAATTGTGCGAGATTTAATGATCATATCATCTACATATACTTCGAGCTCTTTGTTCATCATATCATGGAATAATGCTGTCATTGCTCGCTGATATGTTACTCTTGCGTTCTTCAGACCGAACGGCATTACCTTGTAACAGAAGGTTCCCCATGGAGTGATAAACGATGTCTTCTCGTGATCTGCGACGGGCATCTTGATCTGATTGTAACCTGAGAATCCGTCCATGAATGAAAAGATCTTGTATCCTGCAGTGTTGTCGACCGGAGTGTCGATATGTGGCAAAGGGAAGTCATCTTTAGGACTGACTTTGTTGAAATCTTGGAAGTCGATACACATTCGAACCTTGTTATCCTTTTTTGGTACTGGTACAATGTTGGAGAGCCATTCAGGGTAGTTGGAGACTATCAAGAATCCCGCATTGTACTACTTGATGACTTCATCTCGAACTTTCAGAGCCTATTTTGGCTTCATTCTTCGGAGTTTCTGCTTCACTGGCTTTATTTCTGGCTTGGTTGGTAGATGATGTACAACGAGCTCTTCATCGAGCCCCGGCATGTCTTCATATGAGAACACGAAGTTGGACAATCTTGGAGCTAGGAACTTTATCATCCTCTGTTTCATCTCTGGTGGCAACGATTTTCCAATGCGTACTTCCCTGGGGATCTCAGGTGTCCCTAAGTTTACTACCTCAAAATCATTGGCTACAACATTGGCTTTAGATTTGAACTTTTTGAGGAGATCCTCTAGTTCGGGAGCCGAGTCATCATCTTCCCTATCCCGAGCTTCATCCAGACCCATGAGTTCGAAGTCTAATTCGATGTCAAAATCATATGATTCGACTTCAAACTCATGTGACTCTTTAGATGAACTTGGCACATTATTGAATGCAAGAAGAGAAATGTTTTTTGATTTTTGAGAATTTTTTGGAATTGAAATGCTAGATGTTTTTGGCTTTTGAAAGTTTTTTTTATTTTTTTGGAATTTTGAAATTCACAGGACCCTGAACAAGCGGCTATTGCAAACCATGATTGATCCCAACCTGCCCCGGGGTACCGATCGTTGCTTAAACCAGCGTTTTTTTTTTGTTGAAGCTAGAGCCCTCGGATAACTCTTTTCTTGATTCAGAAGTTAAGGGAATAGATGACCATTCAGGACCCCACACTCCTTCCCCAGAGAGGTGGGGGTTGATGATTTGGGCGAAGAATCACAGTCTGGCCCAATGACCATGATTTCTTGCTGGTTTGGTTCGAGATCTGAGTCATACTCAGTCCCTCTTGGATCACTCACCTCGCATTGCAGTTCATCTGGTTCCACGGGGAGACGCAAGCTTAGAATCTGGACATTGGACCAATCCAGGGCTAGCCATTTCCCTTTCTTAGTCCAATGGATGGGCTGCTTCTGCCCCTGGCTGATGGTTGATGGTGTTGATTCTGCAGAGATGGGCGAGTTATGCCCCTTGTTGATTAATGCTGAGATGGACAAGCTGTGCCCCTAGTTGGCTGGAATTGAAGTGGGTAGGTTGTACCCCTGATTGACTGGAATTGAAGCGGGCAGATTGTGCCCCTGGTTGACTAATGGTGATGCTATGAGAGCAGGTATCAGAGTACCCTGGTCCTGAAACTGTTGTATTTGATTTTCTTCTTTGTCTTCATCCTCTTCTTCTTCTTCTGGAGGCTTAAATGGTTCAAGAATCCAGTCCCATCGAATGGGAGGCCACATGGCCCAAGCTAGGCTCATCGAAAGGCCTTTGTGTAGTGCAGTCGGTTCATTTCTTCTTAGATCTCTACAAGGCTCTCCTGGCCTGATGAATTGAAAGGGTGAGCACCGAAACTTTTTTTTTCTTTTGTCCATGATGACTGACCTGTACCCGAGTCCCCATTTGTGTTGATTATATACCAGCGGCATCTTTCTGAACTTGAAATGATTCTTCATACAATACTTGAGGCTTAAACGTTCTGCTGGTGAAAAGACATGATCCACACTTATCGGTTCTGGATTGGTGATAGCGTTCACAGTCTCGAATTCGAAACTATGAAATGGGATGTCTTCTTCAGAATGTTGGATGTCGATGACAAGGATATCTGGTTCAGTGGCAGCAACATTAGAAGGAATAATGAGCTCCTTCTGTGCATGGACAGAGATCACTTGGTTCCCACAGATATACTTCACCCGTTAATGCAAAGTTGATGGCACAGCTCCGACCTTGTGTAGCCAAGGTCGTTCGAGCAACATGTTGAAAAAGGCTGATATATCTAGAATTTAGAATGTGATGGTGGAGACTTTTGGACCTATCTGTACTTCTATGTTAACCTCTCTTTCCACTGATCAGCGGGTGTTGTCGAATGCTCTGACGTACATGGTGCTGGGTTAGAATGAGGAGGGACTGATTCCCTGGCGTTCCGCAGTCTTGAGCGGGCAGACATTTAAGCTTGAGCCGTTATCGATAAGGACCAGCGGGACACAAAGGTCTTTATATCATAAGGCTATGTTGAGGGATCGCCCATGGCCGCGTCCTTTTGGAGGCAATTCATTATCAGTGAAGGTGATGGTGCGTGGAGGCAGGAGTTGTCCGATCATCAATGCTATCATTTCAGGTGCTGTAACGAACGAAACGTGGGCATCGCTCAGGGTTTTGGTGAACATTTCTCGGTGTATGCGAGATGTGCAGAGTAGCTCCCATACCTAGTTTGAGCAGGGATTGGCTTAAGCTGAGTCGCAACATCATATGCAGCTTCGTTTTTGTTGCCAAGACCTGAGAGAGCGCTTTTGGGATCTCCTTTGTTCTGATTATCTCTTCAGATGCAATGCTCATTGGGATTCATGTTCCCTACCTCTGCACATTCTGGATAGTGCCACGAGATTTCTTTGTAATTTTTCTCTCCTTTGCTTTCTAGGACCACTGGTTCTTGCAACTATGCTAGTGCGGGTACCAGATCTTCCTCATATGGAGCCTTTGCCTTGATGACTACATTGTTGCCTCTGCTGAAGGGATAATATCGAGGTTTGTCTTCATAGATCACATAAGGTCGCGGCCCTGGCTTGACTGTTCCTGGTGTAGGAGGCTCCCACGGGATGAACACTAGTCTTCTTGATATGGCGAGGGGTCTCTCTGTTCGACCTAACTGCTGTAGTGTAATTGACACGCCTCCAGGATGTCTTTGCTGCTTGGGGACAGGACTTGCCCCTTGCAATATGACTGGCTCGATTGGAGGAGCCCCTTCTAAGACAATGGGTTCTTGCTGCTGATAAGTATAATCCCTCCACTGCGGATCAGATTGTTCTTGAGCTGAAATTGCCCCTTGCAAAATGACAGGTTCAAATGCGGGCTCGATGTATGACTTGCTCCTTCCAAGATGACCGGCTCCCAACATGAATGGTTGTAAGGTCCCCCTTGCAGGGGGACTGTCCCTTGAACAACTGGTGTATCATATGGAGGTGCTCCTTCGAGTACTAACGGCTCGAAGACTGAAGGAAGAAAAGGGTTTGCCCCTTGCAAGATCGAAGGAGAATTTGTTGGCCCATAAGTGTAAGTATGAATGGACTGGAGAGGGGAGAAGAAGTGATCGAGATGCTCTCCTTCTTTTATGCTGTTGATGGCAGGGCTGCGAGACGAACTGGGGTGTGTCTAATGCTGAGGTAGAGGATTCTAAAGGATGTTGGTAGGAGCTGCTGGAGGAGTTCCAGGGACCGAGATGACTATATTGCGGTTGTCAATCAGATTTTCTATGGCATTCTTCAGAGTCATGCATCGATTAGTGGTGTGGCCCACCCTTGATGGTAGGCACAATATTAATTTTCTCAGTAGTTTGGAGGCAGAAGATTTGAAGGAGGTCTGGGTGCCATCAAAGTGAGTAATTGCTTTTGTACCAGTATAGTTATGACTTGACCGAGTGGCTGAGTGAGAGGAGTGAATTTCCTGAACTCCTTGTAATTTTGCCTATTCTGATATGAGTATTGCCCGTTCCCCCTGAACTGCTGCTGCTGTCGAGTTGGTTGTGGCTATGGTTGAGGATTTGGTTGCGGTGGGGGCGGCTGTGGCTGGTACCTCTGAGGTTGATGCTGAACTTGATTCTGTTGATATGGTTGGCGTCCCTGTGGGGGAGCGTATTGGTTGCCCTGAGTAGTGGCGATGATATTGTTCACCTCTGTTGGGCAAGGAGGAGAACCACTGCGGTTTCCACTCCCGTATCCAATAAGTCTTCCTTCTACTTTGTTCTGTTTGACTGGAGTGGCCTGATGAGGCCATGGGGAGATTGTCCCTACGTGGATTCCTACTTCGACTTGCTCTCCAGCACGGATCAACTAAGAGAAATTCGCATATGGATGCAAGATGAGATATCAAGATATGCCAGGATATGTTGAATGAACAATCATGGAGATTTGTTCTTCGTTGTCGATGGGTGTCTGCATTCTGGCTGCCATAGCTTGCCAACGTCCCACATAAGCTGATAATGTTTCATTGCTCCTTTACCTGAAAGCTGCGAGGTCGGCTTTCTTGGGTGCGATGTTGAGATTGCATGCAAATCTGTCGACGAAAGCCTGGGAGAGTTGCTCCCAAGTCCTGATTCGATGGCAGTCCAATGATGTGTACTGTTCACTTGCCTCAAGTGTAAGGCTGCGATGTAGTAATAAAACTCAGTAAGACCGAGGTCGATCCACAGGGAATTGGAGAACAAGTTCCAAGCTATTCCAGCAACTCAGTTTGCAATCGAGAAGAGATTCAATTGGAATAATTATGCTAAAACAGTAACTTAATGAAAAACAGTAATTTAAGGTACTAAGGCATTCAAGGATCCACTTGTAGCAATCCCATGTCAATCCAATCAATTCAAGTATAGAGCACAACTAGATTTGAAGTCCTATCTCTCATCTAGTTGGTAAATAAAGCTTTGGAGCACATTCAATCCTACTCAAGTAGAACTTTCAAGTTCTAGTCCCATTCAACATATGTAGAATTCGAAATTATAGCCTTCGGAGTAACAACCATGCCTATGGACTATGGCCTGCTCAAGGGTTACCATAATTTGAATCTAAACAAACACAACATGATAATCTCAGAGAATTGCAAGGAATCCATGTCCGGAGCACATGAACTCTCATAAAACGTCTAAAACTATCAACTTTAAGAACTAGAACATTCAAAATCCAAACTTGAATTAGAACTACTTAAATTAAACTGAATCAAACATGAAATTAGCTACAAGCTTCACCTCTCAGCCTTTGCTGAGAAATTCTAGCCGAGCATTGTCATACTACAACTAGAACTCATAAAAGAACTAGAAAACATAGAAAAATTCGAGTTTTGAGGGTTGCAGATGCTCCACGATGGCTTCCTTCCTCTCCCACGACGTTCCTTAGCTTCTATGATGCCCTAGGAAGAGCCCCTAGGTGTCCTTTTATAGTGGGGAAGCTTGCTTGCGTCGGAAACTTCCAGAAATTGCGTAAGGATATGCACTGCGCAGAAGTTTTCGAAGTCCGTATTTGGAAAGGTTGCTGTTTTCACATGGCCGACCGGTCTAGACCGGTCGGATCTGATCTGTTGCATGTCCAGGGAGTATAAGATAGAGGATGACCTGTCGGACTGGGTTGGCCGACCAGTCAGACCCATCTATTCCATTGTCTAGCGTCCAAAACAAAGGCAGTGGGGTGGCCGACCGGTCTTGACCGGTTTGGCTCCTTTGGCCGACTGGTCACGACCAGTCGGACTTTCTTCATTTCATATTTCCTTCCTTTCTTTCCTCCTCTCCTTGCTTTCTTCTTTCTTTGGTCCTCCTTTAACCTTCATCCAATGACTCTAAATGGCCCCTTTTGGTCTCCAATCAGGTGAAGTCCGCTCTCATCCCTACAATCACAAAACATGCATTAGATGGGCCTTTCAAACATGAAAACCATGCCTATAATGTGATGTAACGGGCTATGCAATGTATAAATTAGAGGTTCAACACACCCCCAACCAGCTTTTTGCTAGTCCTGAGCAAAACATGCGTGAATAAGTTCAAACCTCCAAAACCAACTCTCCTTTAGAAACTATCTTTCTATCCACTCCAAGACTTACAAATAAAAAATTCGGAAAAATTAGGTGATAGACGTTGAAACCTTAAACTCTCAAAACATAATAAATGTCCATATGAAATTCCCGCTGATTGATTGATAAATAGAAGAACTTGAACAAAATTCAACCTAGTGTGCATAGTGAAAGTTCATCTCATGAGTTTCCGGGATTATCTTCTTCATTGATCAACTAAACCATGGATATCAAGGTGTACAGAGCAACAACAAGGCAATAACAGGAATTTACCTTACCGTCCTTCCGACGGCTTTCACACTACGTCCCATTTCCAGCTTTGGTTACGGGTAGACTCCCCCGGTTGGTAATAGGTAGCCCTTTTCGGAATTTTCCACCATTTTCCATCATTCCCAATTTCATCCTTCCTTTTCCTTTTTCTTTTAAATTAGATAGGATTGTTAGAAATCCATATCTTTCGTTATTTTCCCATGGACAAGGATGGACAAAGTACCCCGGCTTTGTTCCTCAACACCTCAAAAACTTCAGTTTAGCTAACCCACAAATCATATAATCCTTTCAAACCATGAAAATCATGTAATGTGGACTAGGTGTAAAGGTGTACAAATTTTCTATCAACTATATAAATAGGGGAATTCACATATAAAACCATTATATTAGGAGAAGTTCAAGACTTGTAACATCACACACTTCGTATCTCCTCTTCTTATACTCGTATCATCTCGAATGCAGGGAAATAAGGTTTTCTAAAGGAGTTTTGAAATTTTAGAAAATTCAAAAAAAATTTGTGCATATGAGGCTCGAAATGTTGCAACATGCTAGATGAGGAATCTCATCTCACCCCCCAACCAAATCTTGCATTGTCCTCAATGTAAAAAGATATGTAATGAGCATGAACATGAGAGCAATGGTAAAATAAAAGGGAGTGAGAACAATAGTACCGGAGAGAGCGATCATAGAAGTCTACAACCCAACAATTAAAGCTACTAAAACAGTAAAACTAAATAAACTAAACCTAATCTACGGAAAGCAATAAAGATACCTAACCCGTCCTTTTTAAAAAGATGATCTCCATCAGACTAGGAGATCGATTATCAGTAAAACATCGAAAAGGACAAAGTTGAGCAAGATCATCAAGTGGTGTAACAAATTATTCAGAAGAACTATCCACCATCCTACTTTGGAAAGTACATTGGTGACATCGATCATTCTAACCCATTGAAAATCCAGCTAAAAAATTTCAGCGGGTTCCTCAAGAAAATTGTCACATGTACTAGGAAAGGAGAATTGCCTTGGTTGGAAATTGTAGAATATGGATCTCCTTTCCTTCTTGTCTGGGCAAAAATCATTCAAGTATGTCAAATATGGGTCATCCCAGAAGTGTTCTTCGGTTTGAACAAACCAAAGAGATGTGGAGACTTCAATTGCTTCATCCTCAAACATTGGGATGGTCTCCACATAATCATTTGTCGCTTGTGCTTCCACAGTTGATTCTTTAATTTGGCACTCTGTGGAAGGAAGCTTTTTAGGTGCATGAGGTCTCTCTCAAAGCATTTACTATGTCCTGAATCATGGGATCATCCCAATCTTCAAAATACGCCAAATACTCCTCGAGTGTGTAGGAGACCTCAGGAGAGGAAGTTTTCAGATTTGGACCCTTTACGTCTTCCTCCTTCTCAGACTTTTGTGTAGGATGGAGTGGGTCCTCAACCTCTACACTTCCAGAAATTAGCCTCTCTGTAGGCAAGTCAAGCACCAATTCTTCCAAACCCTGCATAACAAATTTGTTTAAATCAGAAATTGACGACTTGTCAAATAAATTTTCAGAAATTGACACTTCCAAGGTCTTATTAAAATTAGAATTAGATTCATCCTTAGAATGTGTCAAACATGTCCCCAAGCTTTCAGGTAGATCATGTTGGAAAAACCCCCCATCTTCTATAGATTCTATCATGTTTACCGTCATGGGGGCCATCATTGTCGTCCCAATCCTTAAAGGGATCAAAGCTAACAACATCTAGAGGATCAAAATTCTGCCTTAAAGCGAACTCCTCTTCCACGATCGAATCAATCATATTAACCTCGTGGACATCATCGTCATCCCTATGCCTTTTGCCCAAGTGGAACAGATTCACCTCTAACGTTATATTCCCAAAGGACATTTGCATCACTCCATTCCGGCAATTTATGATTGCATTTGATGTAGCAAGCAATAGGCGGCCTAGAATCACCGGTATTTGGGTGCTAGCATCCATGACCGGTTGTGTGTCCAAGACGATGAAATCTATCGGGTAGTAGAATTTATCAACTTAGACTAACACATCCTCAACTATCCCTCTCGGTACACGGATGGATCTATCAGCGAGTTGCAATGTGGTTTTGGTGGGTTTTAATTCACCTAGACCTAATTGCTCGTATACCAAGTATGGGATCAAATTCACGCTTGCCCCCAAGTCTAGTAATACACGCTCAATCCGGTAGTCTCCAATGATACATGAAATTGTGGGACTACTGGGATCTTTGAATTTTGGGGGGGTCTTTTGAGTGAGAATGGCACTCACTTGCTCATTTAGGAAGGCCTTTTTCTGCACATTATATTTGCGTTTAGTTATGCATAGGTCCTTTAGAAACTTGACATAGGAGGGGACTTGTTTGATGGCATCAAGCAAGGGAATGTTGATCTTGACTTGCCTAAAAATCTCTAAAATATCATGAGAGTTTGGGAGAGATTTTGGGGCAACCAATCTCGAAAGGAATGGTGCTACGGGTTTATAAACGCGTTCTGTTTCTTATGGGGCTAAGTTAGATCCATCCTTATCCTCAGAATTTATCGGATCATTAGGCTTTTCGGCCTTCACCGGAATAGATTTGTCAATTTGTTTACCACTTCTAAGAGTGGTGACGGATTTGGCTTGCCCCAAATGTTGGTTGGAGGGATTAGGAATGCTCACTTCATGTACTTGCTTTGGATTGGGCTGAGGTTGGGCCGGAAAGGTCCCTTCCCTAACATTCAAGCGTCCCTTAATCTCATCAACCGAGACTTTAAGCTCTTGGAACATTTGCTGATTTGTTTGATTGATTTGCGTTTGCCCTTGCATAAATGCTTTTAGGTGTCCTCCATCGAGAATTGAGGTGGGGCCATATTTTGCATGGGTGGCCCTCCTTGAGAGTCGGTAAAATTGCCCGTGGGAGTATTCTTCCAACTGAAATTCGGGTGGTTCTTCCAAGTAGAATTGTACGATTACCCACCGGTCCATTGAAAGACCATTGATAACCATATGTGGCATTGGTGTGTTCATGTAACACTTCTTGAAAAGCAGGAATTGTGGGACAATCTTGTGTGGTGCGTAAATTGGTAACAAATCCCACACGTGGTTTCAATGGCTTCATTGGACTTTGAAGCTTCACTCTTACTAAGTTCCATGGCCTCAATCTTCCTTGTGAGGCTGGCTATCCTTGCATTCACATCGTCTTCCTCCTTGAGGATATAGATCCTTCCTTTCTCTTTTTCTTGAGTAGGCTTGGGGTTATTGGATTTATCTGAGGTATCCTATGATTGGGCATTCTCGGCCAACATATCCAAATAACTCTAAGCTTCATCTGGATTTTTGCTCATGAACTCGCCATTGCACATCATCTCCCCGGGAATGGTGCCAAAAACTTGTTCGCTCGACTCAAGTGTAAGGCTGCGATGTAGTAATAAAACTCAGTAAGACCGAGGTCGATCCACAGGGAATTGGAGAACAAGTTCCAAACTATTCCAGCAACTCAGTTGGCAATAGATAAGAGATTCAATTGGAATAATTATGCTAAAACAGTAACTTAATGAAAAACAGTAATTTAAGCTACTAAGGCATTCAAGGATCCACTTGTAGCAATCCCATGTCAATCCAATCAATCCAAGCATAGAGCATAACTAGATTTGAAGTCCTATCTCTCATCTAGTTGGTAAATAAAGCTTTGGAGCACATTTAATCCTACTCAAGTAGAACTTCCAAGTTCTAGTCCCATTCAACATATGTAGAATTCGAAATCATAGCCTTCGGAGTAACAACCATGCCTATGGACTATGGCCTGCTCAAGGGTTACCATAATTCGAATCTAAACAAACACAACATGATAATCTTAGAGAATTGCAAGGAATCCATGTCTGGAGCACATGAACTCTCATAAAACGTCTAAAACTATCAACTTTAAGAACTAGAACATTCAAAATCCAAACTTGAATTAGAACTACTTGAATTAAACTGAATTAAACATGAAATTAGATACAAGCTTCACCTCTCAGCCTTACCTGAGAGATTCTAGCCGAGCATTGTCATACTACAACTAGAACTCATAAAAGAACTAGAAAATATAGAAAAATTGGAGTTTGGAGGGTTGCAGATGCTCCACGACGGCTTCCTTTCTCTCCCACGACGTTCCTTAGCTTCTATGATGCCCTAGGAAGAGCTCCTAGGTGTCCTTTTGTGGTGGGGAAGCTCGTTTGCGTCGGAAACTTTCAGAAATTGCGTAAGGATACGCACTGCGCAGAAGTTTTCGAAGTCCGGATTTGGAAAGGTTGCTGTTTTCACATGGCCGACCGGTCACTATTGAGCTCTTAATTGTGCATATTCTAACCCCAATTCATCACTCATTATGCACGGTTTACATGTTTAAAGGACTATTCTAATGCATGATTTGTGATTGTAGGAACAAGAGGGAGATTTCACAAATTGAAGACTAAATAGAGCTCTTTATGAGTATGGAAAACCATTGGATCAAGCATAAAGAGAGAAGAAAGCAAGGAAAGAAAAGAAAAGAAAGAAAAAGAAGAAAGAAAGAAAGAAAACATCAAGAAGAAGTAGCTAGGACCGGTCAAGACCGGTCGGCCAGGGCAGCTAGAACGGTCAAGACCGGTCGGCTATAGCTGCTGGACTAATACAGAACAGAGCCCGACCGGTCGAGACCGGTCGGCCACCCATCTGCTTTGGCCACTGCAGCTGCTGGACACATTCCAGACCAGTCCGACCGGTCAAGACCGGTCGGCCATAGCTGCTGGAATGATTGCCAATGAAGCCCGACCGGTCAAGACCGGTCGGCCAGCCCAGTTAGAACCGGTCCAGACCGGTCGGCCACATGTACACAGTCAGATTTCTATTTCAGGCTTCGGATTTCTCTGCGCAATTGTGTAACTTTACGCGAAATCTGGAACTTTCTTGCGTAAAGGACACCTCCAAGCTATAAAAGGACGTCTTACCTTCATACCAAAACATGCTAGGACGTGAGGATTGCTTGGGAGACGGATTCTACTTCGAATTTCTAGTTTTCTTCCTGTTTTAGTTATTTTTTATGTTTTTAGAGGCTTCTAGTTCAAGGATGTTAGAGATGAACTAAAACCTCTTAGCTAGGGCTAAGAGGTGAAGCTTTTGATTCGTTTTTGATGGATTGATGCAACCTAGGTTTCCTTTTTATGATTTAATTGATGAATTTTAGTTAATGTGAGTTTGAATCAAGTACTATTTTGGTCTTTACTTTGATCTCTTGATGACTCCGAGCTCATGTGATTCTTAGTAATCCTAGCTTAGTATCTTAGCTTTGAGCATTGTTTATGCTTGTGTAGTTTATTGATCTACCATCGACTCCGGGCATGGTAGACGCTTTAATTGCCTTGTGTACAATGGCTTGATTTTCATGTGGGAACTTATTCAACTAAAGTTCTTATCCTTTGTTATATAATTTAAAATAGTTGTTTATTGATTGATTTTGATTTAATTAGAGTTCTAATCATGAGTTGTAATAAGGTCTAGTGACAGGATTTGGTGGAAGCTATGATTATGAATTTCAACTAGATTGGAAAGAGGCTTGGCCTACACAATTGAGTGTGCCCAAGGCCTGAGCATGGTTGTGGGAATCAAATCAATAAATAAGCACTTGTTTTAGATGATTGTTGATTTAAACCGCTCTATATTCCGATCGGATAGAGATATGAATTCGATTCCGATTGAGTTATGAGAGACCTAGTTGTGTTGATGCATTGAAACTTATCAAAAGTGGATCCTTGGCGCTCTAGTGCCTTTTTAGATTGAAATTACCTTAACCATTCATTGTTTAAACCCAAATCGCTATAATTTCAGTTTTAGCTCTTAATAGGATCTTAATTACTAATTGTTTTAGACAAATTCTGATGATACCCATACATAAATCTCTGTGGGAACGATACTCGGTCTTTCCGAATTATTACTACTTCGCAACCCTGCACTTGGGGAGTGAACAGTCACGACCGGTCGGATCTGATCTGTCGCACGTCCAGGGAGTACAAGATAGAGGACGACCTGTTGGCCGACCGGTCTTGACCGGTCGGACTAGGTTGGCCGACTGGTCTTAACCGGTCGGACCCATCTATTCCATTGTCCAGCGTCCAAAACAAAGGTAGTGGGGTGGCCGACCGGTCTTGACCGGTCTGTCTCCTTTGGCCGACCGGTCACGACCGGTTGGACTTTCTTCATTTCATATTTTCTTCCTTTCTTTCCTCCTCTCCTTGCTTTCTTCTTTCTTTGGTCCTCCTTTAACCTTCATCTAATGACTCTAAATGGCCCCTTTTGGTCTCCAATCGGGTGAAGTCCGCTCTTATCCCTACAATCACAAAACATGCATTAGATGGGCCTTTTAAACATGAAAACCATGCCTATAATGTGATGTAACGGGCTATGCAATGTATAAATTGGAGGTTCAACATGTACCAGTCTAGGGCATCGCCCTTCAGAGATTTTTGGAACAAGCGAATGAGGGCTCCATTCCCTGCGATCGCACTCAGCTCTCCACAGAAGGCCTTGAGGTGCACTGTGGGACAATTGCTGCTGTCGTATCTTTTGAATTTTGGGACCTCAAAGTTTTGAGGTATCTGAGCATCTAGAAATGGACACAAGTCTCTGAACTTGGTCGAGGGTAGATCGATTCCCTGTTGTCGCTGTAGTTGATTTTGTAAGATTTGGAACTGCTCCCGCAACTTGTACAGTCCTGCGTGATCTACTCGAGCGATTGGTGCCTCTCGAAGTAAGGCACGTTCTTCTTTGGTATAGTGGTCGATGTCTTCGACCCTATGGGCTTGCTGAAAAGCAACCGTGGGTTGCTGAAATTGATTCGATGATTGAACTGGATTCTGACAAACTTGTGCTTGAAATGACTATAATTGAGATGGAGACTGTACTGAAGGTTGTATTGGAATTTGCTAGAAATTAACTGGAGATTGCTGGAAATTAACTGGAGTTTACTGAATTAAAGATTGCTGGAAATTAAGTGGAATCTCATCGGCGGGGATGTGCTAGAATTGAAAAGTGCTCCTGTTTGTAGGAGGCTGAGATGCTGGGAAGTGACCCTCTTGTTGGGGTATTTGCCATTGTCCGCTGATTGATATAGGCTTGACACTGACCCCATTGTGGGCATTCACCAGTGTTGTCCCTGCTATTGGAAATTGAATTAAAATTCCATCGATGGGGATGTGCTAAAATTGAGTAAAAGTCCAATTGGTGGGGACATGCTGAGAAAGAAAAGGGGTCCCATCGGCGGGGACGTGCTGGAATCTACTGAGATTGTTGCTTGCAAGATTAACTGAAAGTTCCTGCGACAACAATGCTTTGAAGTGGTCTTGTTGTCGCAGGAAGGTATTGAGAAGGATGCCCCATAACAGAGGGCTGAGATGGCTGTTGTCGGTAGTCTTGGGCAGGCTTCGATGGTTGTACTTGATTTGAATTGGAGGCCGAAAGGACCCGGCATGGCTGCTTAGATTGCTGAACCGGGCCAACTTGATTGTTGGCTGCTGTGGTAGCTTGTACTTGCATGAATTGCAAGAGCATTTCTTGTATTGCTTTCATTCCTTATGCTAATTCTTGCATGATTGGCATATTCTTAATTGGCTGTTACGCTGGAGGTTGCGCTTCAGCCATGTCGAGGGCAGGGAAGAGATAACCTTCTTCTTCGTGGTCGGACATGGCTTATTGAGCTCGAGTGCGGATTATACTGCAGAAGGGAAGTTGTTTCCGAAGACATTGAGCCCAAGGAGGCGTAATGGTGATGAGTATGCTTTACTCTTTTTGGGTTTTGGGTTTTTCTATTTTTTTTTATTTTTGAATGGAATGCTATGCAGATGAGATTGTATGAGGACTATTGACTTTCAAGTACAGGAAGGATTCTATTTTTCAAGTTGGATCACGACTAGTGGGACTAGCATATCTCAAACAGAGTCGCCATTCTGTGGACGCTCGCCTTTCCGCGTTCCCCTGCACTCCCTATCGAAAAGGGGGTGTGTGCGCGAATCGCCGTTGTGCCACTTGCTCGCCTCGTTCTCGAGGGCTTTTTCGGTTGTCGTGTTAAACTGAATATGTTTGGATGAGTTCGTGTAAGACTAGAGTCACCACTAGTTAGTTACTTCGAATCTACAGTCGGCTAGACCCCGTAGAAATGTTAGAGAAGGGAATTCGAAGATTCCTTCCACTAAAATGACTCATTTTGATCTGCGGTCAGAGATTCGAGGTAAGGGATCACTGTTACAGGGTGGGAAGGTGTTAGGCACCCACTCTACCCATACCGAGGTACGGTCTTTACTTCACAGAATCGAACTAATACTTGAAAGTCTGATTTAATCCTCGTACATTTTCATGAATGATATGATGCATGAATGTAGGTCTAAATAGTAAGAGTTTCTGATGGGCAGGTTTCCATTAACAGGCAAGCCCAGAGCATACGCTTGAACTGACAGGTGCTTTATGTGGAATGCATGTTGTGTGTTTGATCAATCAAAGTGCTTGTAGTGGGATGATAAACAGGAGGGTTGGAAGAATAGTAAATGTTGCACTTATGTTAGATGCAAATGAGATGATGTTGATATGAAAGTAGCTGGATGGACGGAGGTGTCGCAAGGTTTTGCTTCGAGCGGCTAAGATCGGGACTTAGATAGCTTGAGAGGCTTGAACTGGGGTCAGGCTAGGCTGGACTAGGGCTAGGCTTTTCTCACTCGGGCTCTCCTTGTTGGAGGAAATGGGCTAAAGGGGTGGAGATGAGTCGCTTCTCACAAAGGAGGACTTGAAGCTGATGGATGATGGAAATGAGAAGGGGAGGGGGTATTTATAGCTGCGGGCAATGACAGCTATGGTAAATAAGCTTGGGTGGCCCCCAGGGGGCCGCCCGTACGGACTCTTCGCTTCAGCTTTGGAGCGTACGGCCCTCAAACCTGAAGCAGAAAAGCTGTTGGTTCAAGGTTCGGACCTGCTCTAAAGTTGTGGCTCAGAACCAGATGAGTTAACTGGGTTTAAAAGATGGATTGATACGGTGAGTTGACTGGGTGCAGGTGCTGGACTGATTCATTGAGTTGACTCGGTGATTTAACTTAGCGGGTTGACTCACAAGGTTGACTTTCTTTTGAGATTTTTGGATTGGTTTTTCTTATGGGGGGTTTTTCAGGCTGATGTTTAGGGGTGAGTCGACTGGGTTCAGGCTTGAGCTGAGCTATGGATTGGGGCTTACAAGGGTGAGTTTGGCTAGGTTTGGACATGGGGTTTGGGGGTACGGTCCTCCATTCATCCAGCTATCTCTACCAACATTGTAGCCGAAGGTGGGGTGTCTACACCGATGATACTCAGGGGCTTCTTAAATCTCTGGAGTTCCGTTACCAATTCTTTCCATCTTCTTCAAGAGGAATTGAGTATAACTCTGTGGGATCTTCGGATGATGGAAGGCTTGCCTATTCGCGGCGAGTATTATCACGAGTACATTCCTTTCGATGAAGAGTTGTCCTCCTATAGATGCGAAGGACGTTGGAAAGCTTATCATTCTGAAGCGTGTTTGGAGTTGTTCAACGAGCTGCAACAATTCAACATTATTTCGAAGCTACGGCCTCGACCCACTTAGAGAAGTAATCAGTCGCCGCCAGTATATACTGATGTCCTTTAGAGGAGGAAGGGCTGATGGGACCTATTATGTGCATACCCCAGGCCACGAAAGGCCATGACATCACCGACTGATGTAGTTCTTCCGGAGGAACGTGTATGATATCAGTATGAATCTGACACTTGATGGCATCTCCTCACATATTCCATTGCATCTTTCACCATAGTAGGCCAATAATAGCCCATGTGCCACACTCAATGATGCAGGTTCCGGCTGCCTTGGTGGGCACCACATTCTCCTCCGTGCGCCTCTCTTAGTGTGTCGTGTACTTCTTCTCGAGCCAGGCATCTTAATAACGTTTTGTCGTTCGAGCGTCGATACAATAGTTCTTTTAGGAGGATGAACGAGTTGGTGCGCCTTCTGACTTGAGTGCACATTTGCGGGTCCTCGGGTAAGAACCCGTATTTTAGGTAGTTAGAGAATGGTCTTCACCAATCTTCTTCCTCCGTGATCTCGAAGCAATGGACTGGGCTTGCGCTCGTGATATTTTCGGCTACTGTGAGGGATGGTAATATTCTTCTTTCTTCTATGGTGACTTGAAGTAGGCTGCCCCCTGGGTGCACAAGAGTCGCGGCCAGGTTGGCCAATGCATCTGCTTGGGAATTTTTAGCTCTTGGGACATGCGACACTGCACTGTCTCGGAAATGATCGAACAGGGCTCGGGTCCGATGGTAAAGAGGTGATAGCTCTGGCTTACGGACTTCGTATTCCGTCATAAGTTGTCCCACAACTAACCGAGAATCGTCGTAGATTTGTAACGACTTAATTTGCATATCTTGCACCAACTGCAATCTGATGATGAGGGCCTGATACTCTGCCTCGTTGTTCGTGCATGACGGTACTATTGTGAATGAGTAAGGCAACAAATTGCCTTGAGGACTGATGAAGATCACACCAGCCCCTGATCCTGTGGCTTTGGAGGCTCTGTCGAAGTACATTTGCCACTGTTTCACAATCCTTATCGTCATGGCCTGATCATCAGGAAGATTGCATTCCATCTCCATATTATCTGGTATCGGATGGGTTGCTATGAAATCAGCTATGGCCTGTCCTTTAACAGCTTGAGACGGTAGATACGTAATGTCGAACTCGGATAATAGTAGGGCCCACTTGGCTAATCGCCCGGACAACATATGCCGATTCATTAGGAACTTGATGGGATTTGCCCTGGAGATTAGGGTAATCTGGTATGACAGACAGTAATGCCTCAGCTTCTTCACAGGCAAATATCAAAGCCAGACATCTCTTCTCTATCGGCGAGTAGTTAAACTCAGCACCTACGAGCGTACGGCTCAGGTAATAAAGAGCGTTTTCCTTCCCTTCTTCATTCTTCTGGGCGAGCAGTGCCCCCAGTGAGTTCTCTCCCACCGCCACATATAATATCAGAGGCTTCCCCTCGATCGGCGTTGCGAGAGCTGGAGCTTTCTCGAGTAGCTCTTTGAGGGAATCGAAGGCTTTCTGGCATGTTCTGTCCCACTCAAAGCAGACATCTTTCTTATTTAGTCGAGAGAAAGGCTGGTAATGACCTGACAGGTTCGAGATGAACCGTCGCAAGTAAGCAACTCTCCCTTGGAAGCTCTTCAGCTCTTTCAAGTTCTTCGGAGAAGGCATTTCTCGGATCGCTTTAATCTTCGCAGGGTCGATTTTGATGCCCCGATGTTTGATCACGAAACTTAGAAATTTCCCGCAGGATACCCCAAAGGCGCATTTCAACGGGTTCATGCGGAGGCTCTTCTTCCTCAACCTCTGAAATACTTGCTTCAAATGTTCGCGATGCTGCTGATGTTCCTCAGACCTCACTACCAGGTTATCGACGTAGCATTCCACAGGCTTGTGCATCATGTCCTAGAAGATTACCTGCATTGCTCTTTGATATGTAGCACTTGCATTCTTCAGTCCAAACAGCATCACCCGGTAGCAGAATATCCCGAGGGATATGCGGAAGGCTGCAGACTCTTCATCTTCTGGAGCCATTCGGATCTGATTATATCCTAAGTAGCTGTCCATAAAGGACATCGTCATGTACGCTGACGTGTTATCGATCAGAAGTTTCGGGATGGGTAGAGGAAAGTCGTCTTTGGGACAGGCCTCGTTCAGATTACGAAAATCAACGCACACCTGAATCTGGCCACTCTTCTTCTTCATAGGTACTATGTTCGAGATCCATTTAGGATACTAAACTTCCCTGATAAATCCGGCCTGAAGCAACTTCTTTACTTCTTCTTCTATCTTTGAGACGATGTCGGGATGGAAGTGCCTCTATGGCTGTTTGATTGACCTCTTCTCCTTCGCGATATTCAACCTGTGCATCGCGATTGTCAGGTTCAGTCCTGGTATCTCAGAATAGGTCCACGCGAACACGTCTCTATTCTCTTTCAGGAGTTGAATGTAGCTCTCCCTCTCCTCTTCTAGAATGTTCTTGCTGATATAAGTGTTCCTCAGCTCTTCAGGAGTCCCCAGATTAACTTCTTGTAATTCATCTATCGTGGGCTGACCTCCATCTTCGATCTGCTCTGGTGCGGCACTCGGCTGTACGACTTCATTTGGCCCGATGGGCCTCGCTTCTTCCACGGGACTGATCGTCACCATGTTAATGTGCCTGATTTCACACCTTGTCCCCAGGGCTTCTTTTCCTCTGTATACTTTTGTCTTTTCTTCAGAAAGGTGCTAGCATGCCTTTTCGAGCTGGTGGTTCTGAACAAATGAAGCTTATGTTCCTTATGATGTGTCTACTGGCCTTGCTGTATCTCCCCTCTTCAATGGGCGGTGTCTCTACTGGCGTTCTCTTGGTATTCTCTTTAATTTACAATGGGTTGCGGGGTCCAGCATGAAACCTTATCTCGTGACTGGCTCCCATTGTTGGCGGCACATAGAATTGGCTTGGAGCCTTAGGGAATGGACGAATCCTCTCAACCTTCAGTATCGGCATATTGAAGCTGGACTGTAACACACTCATCTTTTGACTTGCCATTTGGTTCAACACTGACCGTCCCGCCTTCCGGAGGTGTTTTGGGACTAGGTAGAACTTTTTTCGTGACGGATTCTCTCCGTGAACCATTGTTGCTTCAGCGACCACTCGCGGAGCTTCGTCTTCTTGTCTTGGATTTTCACCTTGGGGTTTTGTCCCCTGTGTCACCTCTACCAGTTCACTGACTTTTCTGGCTGCCTCAGTTCCATCGCTCTCTTGATAGTATTGTGCGTCTGCTAGGAAGGATTTAGTGATGGAGTACGGCCTCGGGTTTGCCACCACTCTATACTGGACGTCATCTCTGTTGTATTTGAAGCATTGGTGATACGTCGAGGGAATGATATCGTACTGTTGAAGCCATGGTCATCCCAATAAGATATTGTATGTTGTCGTCGCATCGATCACCTAACAGGTGACTTTAATACTCAACTCTTCTATCTCCAGCATAACAATGATGGACCCTAAGGCACGTTGGCTGTCTTGATTGAACCTTTGAATAACCATGGCGCTTGGGCGAAGTGTTGTCTGCCTGAAGCCCAACTGCTATAATGTCTTCAAAGGCATGATGTTCATAGCAGATCCGTCGTCTAGCATGTATCTTCTGACCTCTACGTCTCGGATGAGACCTGTCATCATCAACGGGCTGTTGTGGTCTATTAAGCTGATTGTTCTGTCTTCTTTAAAAAATGTGATCATGGATGATCGGTCGATCTGCATGACTTGATCTGTAGACGGGTTCTCGATTCCTGCTGTTATCTTCAATTCTTCCAGTTCTGACTCAATTTCTGCCATCATGACCTCACGGGCTTCTTGATCAAGCAACGCATTGAGCAGCATTTCCCAATATTTCTTTGAAAGGCATAGGGCATCATAGATGCTGAGTCAGGTTGGGATCTTCTTTAGATGAGACACCACGTCATAAATCACTGGTGCCTTTTCTCGAGCGTGGTCTCGCTGATTGACTGCTGGCTCATTGACTGTTTTTGTCGATTCTTTTTCTCTAGGTGTTCCCGACGGCTCACCTATGACCACGTTCATTCTCCTAGGGTCTGGTTGTCTCGAGAATTCTCTTTGCATGACCTACTTTTCGGACCGCAGGGCCACTACATTTACTTCTTCTCTCTCTATGACTCAGCTTTTGTCACCAGTCTCCTGGTGAGTTGTCACAGAAACCATGCTGCACTGAACGGGCTGCGTACGCGATTGTTTCTGTTCAACATTTCTTCTTCTTATGTTCTTCATCTTCTTTTCTCTTTCTAAGAGTCTTCTCTTGTTCTCTAATTTCTTCTTGCTACTTACGAGTGTCCATGGCTCTTCTGGTTCTGGGAACGGACTCTCTATTCGAATTTGAACTGGTAAAGGGAGTGCGGACACCACTGTCGTAGTATTCCGGCTTGCTTTTTCTTCCTTCATATTGATGGTGCCATCGTTGATCATCCGTTGACTCCTGCCTTTTAAGACAAAGAAGTCTTCAGTCTTATGGTTAGTCATGCGATGATATCTGCAGTAGTTGGGATGATCGACCATCTTTGCTTCTTCTGGATGCTTGCATTCCGGTAGTCTTATCAACCTTTATTCTACCAGCTGTTCCATGATCGGAACTAGATCTTCCATGTCGAAGGTACAAGTTCCGTTCGCTCGATTACGTTCTTCTATCGTCGTATATCATGGCCTCTGAAAACCCTTGCCCTTGTCTTGTGTTGTGGTTACTGGCTTGGCCTCGACTTTGCGCTCGGTGTTTGGGCATTTTCTTTCATTCGGACCCTTTCCTTTGTCAATGTAGTTAGATGCTATCATCCTTACGGCTTCTCTTCTGGGCTTCTCTGCCTTGAACTATGCTAGGAACGCGGCTCCTTCGACCAGGTGGGCCTTCGTGGCTAGATCTTGAAACGTCGAGAAGTTGTGTCCGAATAGGCCAAACGAAATCATTGCATCCATGGCCTGCATACACATCTTGACCTGCTCAGATTCTCTAGGCAATTCTCGGCATTGCGCTGCTATAGTCCCCCATTTATCGATGAACTTCTCGACTAATTTCCCTTGCCTCTGACAGACCAAGGCTAAGTCTGCCAGCGAGACTTCTCGCTCAGTAGAGAAGAATTTGGAGGTGAACAAATCTTGCATCTGATCCGAGGACTTAACTGACCCTGCAAGCAGTGACATGTACCACTGGAATGCTTTGCTCGTGAGCGTCGAGCCAAATAATCTAAGACAATATTGAGAGATTGTCGACAAGTTGCCCATCATTGTCATGAACTAAGCCATGTGTTCCTCCGGTGATCCTCTACCATCGAATCGGGGGAAATCTGGACGTTTGAAGTTGTTAGGAAATGGAACTTCATCAACCTCAGGCAAATACGGCACCCGATACACGTATTTTCCTCTCTTCTCCTTTTTTCTCTCCTGACGCATCAGGTTCGCGATTGTCTGGGACGACTCTTCCCTCGTGGCGTGAGATGGTAGTGGCGGTGCGCGCTCAAAAGCGACGTTTCTCAGGCGAACCTGTGGTTCGGCGGCAACTGACTCTTCTGCTACCTCCTAAGATTCCTCCACAGACTCTCGAGTAGAAATAGCCAGGCTCCTGTTTGCCCCCTGGGCGACTAGAGCCAATAATACTTCTTTCATCTCTCTCATCTCTCTGACCGTGTCCTCTTGGACTTGGATTATCTTGTCATCTATTCTTAGATTGGAGGCAGCTCTGCGTATCGCTCGCTCGCCTCTCCTTTAACGACCTGTACCATCGTCACCTGTACTCGCTGAAGCCTTGTCTTGGTCATGGCGGCTTTAGCAGGTATCATCTTCATCATCGTCTTGGTCGACTGTCGGATGGCAGATCTGTTTGGTATCTTGGCTAGCTGCACTGTCCTTGGCATGGTCGGGAAGTCAGTAGTGGTGCAGGAGACCTCTGACCTGTGCGACACAGTGATTCTGCTAATATTGCGGGTTTCATCCCTGCAGACTAGCTTCCGCTGTTTCTTGGCGTTGACCTGTGCCTTCACTGTGTTCATTCTGACTGAAGTTACGTTCCTGTCTTCAGTCTTCTTCAATGACCTGCGCCTCTAAACCACTTGCCAGCCGACTTCAGGGATCGCTACTTTTGTCGCTGCGAGGTGAGGGAAGTAGAACCTTCCGGATGCCAAGAAGATCATCGTAGTTGCCATTGTAGTTTTGATGATCGATTCTTCTCTCTCTCTCTCTCTCTCTCTCTCTCTCTCTCTCTACACAGTCATACATGCATTGGAGTATTCTGCGGTTTTGAAAAGGAGAGGAGGTGCGACCTTATCAATCGCGATATGGCTCAATGATAGACAAAATGTACGAGCATGAATCATATGCATGCCATAAGAAGTTTAAAAGTTCTTTGTGAAAAACTTTCCAAGATTTTGAAATTCTTTTGCCTTAAAGATGAAGGGAAGAACGTTCCCGTTAAGAGTTGCCAGTTTGGCACCTTCACATTTCTCCTTGCGGTAACCTTTCTCACGTACACATCAGTATCTGTAAATGATTTATCTTAGAATGTCCACTTACTCAGAAATAGCCAGAGATTCTGGTATTGTTTGATTCCTCAGCAGAGTCGCCAGTTTGTTAAAACTAGAAAAATGCTCATCGACAGTTTTTCCCGTGTTTCGTTATTCTGGGGAGTTTTGAGTATAGAGACATTTATAGACAATCATAAACAATAACAAAGTGTACATAAGAGAGATATTGTAAGGCAAATTTTATTCCAGAGATTATGAGATCTTTTACATTCCAAGCTGTGATACTGGTCACGAGCCTTTAATTACATCAATGGTTGATCACCCATGATTAGAAGGTAAAAGACTAATCCGCCAGGGATTATGGTCTTGAGTTCATGATCGTATAGACCTATTTATTTTCTTGTTATGGACTGAGCCACTTTTTTAAACAAGTTGGATGTCTATGTCTCATTTTCTTTCGGATTGTCCGGGTTGAAGGACTGTCAGCATTTTATCGAGTGGTACAACTCTGGGCCATTGGCCTCTGGAATACACAAGCATCAAATGTTGGTCGGCACGACCCAAGGCCCAGGCCTGTATTTTTATGACGGGTGACCTTAGGAAGGCACTTTGCAACTTCCTAAGTGATGATTTAATCGAGTGGTGCAACTCTGGGCCGTTAGCCTTTGGAATACACGAGCATCGAAATGTTGGTCGGTATGACCCAAGGCCCACGCCCGTATTTTTATGACAGGTGACCTTAGGAAAGCACTTTGCAACTGCCTCATCAGCTCAACCAACGGACCCATTGTCGATGGGTAGGGCATCGACTATCTTTTTGTAATGGCAGTCCATAGCATGATATTTCAAGCTTTGTTAGAACTCTTTTGATTGTTGTTTCTTGTGGTAACCATAATCCCTTAGGTTTATCCTCGGACCTTTATCCGGGATGAATAGTATTTGTACAATAAAATAAATGTGTTTATTCTTGGAGTCCAGCGACTCGTCTTTGAGAACATTCTTTCTTCTGAGTGCTTTCTGATGATCGATTTGAGATCGAATAGGCTATATTGAGCCAAGATCCTTCGAGGATTTAATTCAATGGATTGGATCAGCTATATTTGATGCTTACAAGTGGCTAAGTATCGGGTCCGATAGGTACCCGTGTATGCCCATTTCTGATAAATGGTAGGAATCAATGGCCTGTAAATGTTTAACTCAGCTGTTTTATAGCATGAGTGCATTATCTTTGCCTTTGCGTCTTTGAGATCACGGTTGATTTCATTTGCCATTAGTCGATTTTCGAGCCAACAGGGCACTTCCTAAGGCTGAAAATGACTAATTAGTGGACCTGTTTGCGGTCTAATTGGGATATTTAGTGAATATCGATGATGATAGTCTTTGAACAGGGATGGATCATGTCCATGAGGATCGCAATGATGCTGGATCCATTCTGACGTCAGTGTGATCGCATTTCGTTTCACTTAACGTAATTCGATTTTCGAGCTGACATGGCACTTCCTAAGGCTGAAAATGACTAAGTACTGGGCTTGTTGACCGCTTAATTAAGGTATTCGAGGGTCCTGAGATCGGATAACCTCGTTCTGGTGCGTGATTATGATGTATCGTGTTACGGAGAAGAGAAGCCTCTCTCTCGAGGTCGATTCTCCTTGATTTCGGCCGTTTTTGGCTCTTTCGGAGGGATTTTCAGATTTATAGATTTGACTAAGTGTTGGACTTTTTTTTATTAAATCAGTAATCTGGGCCATTTATCATTGACTGCTGGAAGATCCGACCTGGGGGATGGAAAGATATCGCTGATGTGTGTCTAGAAGGGTCAGCGCGATCAGGAGGCGATTTAGATCGAAGGAGGGACACATCACGGACTGTCCCACCTCCCCACCAGCGTCCAGGAGCATGGGGTGGATGTGTGGGCGCATGTCATGTGGGGTGGGCGCATGTGCCCAATGTTCAGGTGCATGTGGCCAAGTTCGGAAAGAGAGAGAGAAAGAGGATGTCTTTCGGGCGCATGTGGCATTGTACATGCGCCTGGACTAAGGTGGTGGGCGCATGTCCCATCACCACTTAGTGAATTTTGTGTTTTTTTAGGTTATAGGGAGTGGGCGCATGTCCCTCTGCAATTTGGTGAGAGATCTCACTACTTAGCTGTTTTCTGGCTTTTCTAGGCAAAGAGAGGTGGGCGCATGTCCCTCTGTGAAAGTGGAAATTTCCACTACTTAAGTCTTTTTTTCTGAGTTTTCCGGCCAAGAGGTGGTGGGCGCATGTCCCTCTTGAAAGTGAAAAAAGTCCACTACTTAGTCGTTTTTCCCAAGATTTCTCTCCCTCTCTCCCTCTGCATTCGGGCTCCGGCGGGAAATTCCTTTCCGGCGCAGGATTCCGGCGAGGGAATCCATTCCGGCCAAGGCATCCGGCAAGGGATGGCAGAGTGAGTGCATGTTACCTCTCGCATCACTCTGAGGTCTCCTAGGGAATGATGATGGATTTGGTCATGAGGAGGGGTTGCTATTTATAGTGTTCTAAACGGATCTAGGTCCGATACTTCCGGGTGCATGTGTTTCTGGAGGACTTTCTGGGCGCATGTGGCTTCCAACTGTCATCCTTCGACTGTTGCCCGGCGCATGTTGCTTCCGACTGTCACTTTTCAACTGCTGCTGGGCGCATGTGATTCCAGGCCAAGCGCATGTGTTTCTAGAGGACTTTCCGGGCGCATGTGGCTTCCGACTGTCATCCTCCGACTGTTGTCTGGCGCATGTTGCTTTCGATTGTCACTTTCAGGCTGATGCTAGTGCATGTGGTTCAAGGCCAAGTGCATGTGTTTAAACCTGACTTTTCTGGACATTTTTTAGGAAATTTTTCGAGAAGGATTGTCCCAGGCGCGTGTTGTGAGCGCATGTGGTTTCGGGACTTCCGCATGTGGTTTTAGAGCTCCTGCATGTCCCTCTTAGAAATGCATTTGGTCCACTAAGCCAATTCTCGAATTTTGCAATCTGCAAGAGAGAAATAGTTCCCATACTTAGAATATTTTCAAGATTTCAGGATTGCAGGCTTCGACTGTCCAGTGTACAGCTATCTTTTCCGAGGCCAAAGTCACTGACGCCAGGGCGCTTTAAGCCTTTCATTGGGCTATCAAATGAACAAGATGGGGTGCGGAGGACCAGATATTGCGAACTTTGGTAGTTCCTAATTTGAAACCTCCAGGTCGACTCTTCGTATAGGAACTTTGTTCCAGAAGCATGCGCATAGAAATATGCACCGCGTGGTTTTTAAAGTTGCAAGTTAAGGTTTTTTGGGCATTTCGGATCATTTGGCGGCAATACGCATGTCCAGTTCCATTCCAAAATAAGACTTGTAGGCTTTTAGACCCTTTCAGTCAGCTCCGATCAGGGGCAAAATGCGTTTCGAGGTGCGCATGCAAAGATATGCATCGAACGACTTTGAAAGTTGCAGGTTAAGGGTTTTAGGGTATTCCGGATCATTTGGCGGCAATAAGCATGTCCGGTTCTGTTCCGAAACGTCATTTGTAGGTTTCGGTCATGGCTGCGCAGGTTAGGGTTGTGCTAGTGTTTTTCGGGTATTTCTGATATCGGTATTGATCTAAATCATCGTAGATGAACTGCCACATGTTGTTTTATTATGAGTGTGCATTTGAAGCCCAACAAGGCCTAAGTAGCTCTCTCCCATTCGTGAACTTCTTTATTTACGACAAGTAGCTGATTATAATTGTAGATGAATGTCATCACTTGTCCCCTTTCGATCATGACACTTTCTTCTTTCTAATATCTTCTAATATGAGACTGGTATGATGTGCAGTACATAGTGACCAAAATATATATGGTTTCTTCACCATCAACATTTTTGCCATAGAATTATATGTTACTTTGCTATCAATCATGATTTGCATCACATTCTCCTCTCTAATCTTAGGTACCATTTTTTCTATAAGGGAAAAATATAGCCAACATTTTTTGCTTCATCCGATGCATCGATTGACTTGTGAAATACCATTTCTAAGTGGTAGTATATCATGAAGTTGATCATGTTATGTCTGGTTGGGCTAGTCCAGTGATTGCACATAATTGTGCATCCTCTAACTTGTCCATATGGGTTTAATGGTAGTCATATATGCGCTTACATCTTGATACTTTGCTTATGTCCATTTCCCTCTAATATCCTTAGCTATGGGTGATATAATTCATTCTCACATTTCTTCCACTGCATCGACTACCACTTGCCAACATGAGGGGTTGACCATATGTGAGGGTATATTTCCATGTATGAATCGCTCAGCTGCTACCCTTCTCAACTTCGCAAAAGCAATTCTAATCACATTTGTTTACTTCTTTTGTTTCGTAGTCTCCTTTCTAAATAGAATTGGATTACATTGTTGGGAGCGGAAGCAACTTCAGACGTGAATCACACAAGTAATAGGGAAGGAAAAAATGAGCATGCATAGAGAACACAACAGTTTTACGTGGAAAAACCATTTTGGGAAAAAATATATGGCACAAAGCGACAAACAATCCACTATGAATAAGAAAGTACAAGACATGGAACAACTTATAGATTAAAAAACCCTAGCTTTCTCCCTTTAAAACCCTAGCCTTCAAACTCTCTCTCATTCCACACTCTAATCCCATATTAACAAGGATATATATAGCCCCATATAGAATTAAAAATTAAAATTGCGCACTTACACAGAATTGCGCGCACCATTGATTGATCTATCGATCGATTGATTGCACGCACTCCATGTTTGATTCGATCGAGCATGCTTAAAAGTGTCTAGAGAGTTAATGACTAAATTTAGAATACCTCAATCGATTGAAGCCTGACCTTTGATCAATAAAACATGTCCAAAACTGTCCAGAGAGTTAACTAGCATATTCGGGATTTTCTTGATTAATCGACCAGGCTATTCGATCGATCGATGATCCCAAATCTTGTACAGATTGAAGGCACTCAATTAACAATCTCCATCGTGGCTTCAATTTTCCATCTTCATTATTCCAAACTGCTTTTACCATTTCTAATTTCTTCATAGTAGCATCACCATCATCGGTTCTTGTGCACACTCTGTCTTCATCTCATCTTCTTTGCCAAGTCTAAGGAAGTCGAACAAAACCTGAACTTTTCTGCAAGAACGACTTTCGTAAGCATATCTGTCGGATTCTCATTGGTGTGAATCTTCTCAAGAGTTACACCGCCTTCCTCTAACATTTGTCGGATAAAATGGTGATGAACATCAATATGTTTGATCTAGGAATGAAACACCGAGTTCTCTGCCAAATTGATTGTGCTTTTCACTGTCACAATGCATGGGAATGACTTTTTGCTGAAGCCCCAACTCATTCATCATCCCTTTCAATCAAATTGCTTCCTTGAATGCTTCCGTCACTGCCATATACTCAACTTCGATTGTGGAAAGAGTTATCGCAGATTGAAGCTTCGACATCCAATTGATCGCTCCACCCGCTAATATAAATGAGTAACCGGAAGTCGACCTTTTATTGTCCACATTTCCAGCATAGTTCGCATCCACATAGCTTACTAGTCTCTTCTTATATTTTTTAAAATATAAGACGTAGTCGGTTGTACCTCGTAAATATTGAAGTAACATTTCACAGCCTGCCAATGTTGCTTGCCAAGGTTTGACATGTACTCATAACATCGACTGCTTATGAAATATCTTGTCTAATGCAAACCATGTCATACATAAGATTGCCAAATGCACTCGAGTAGGGTACACAAGACATATACCGCTTTTCTTCATCTGTTGTAGGACATTACTATGAACAAAGTCAAGAGTAGTAAGGGGTGTGCTAACCGATTTAACTTTTTCAAGTCTGAACTTGACCAAGACCTTCTCAAGATACTCCTTCTAAGACAACAATAACCTACTTCTTTTCTTGTCTTTGTGTATATTGATGCCGAGAATCATCTTTGCAGCCCCCAAATCTTTCATCTCGAATGTCCTAGATAACTGAGCCTTCAATATATTAATTTCAGACATGTTATGGTTGGCAATAAGCATGCCATCAACATAAAACACTAGGATAATGAATTTCCTATCACTTAATGATCTAAAATAGACACAGTGATTCAACTACTCCTGAAAAATTGCTGGCTCAACATGAAAGAATCAGACTTTTAACCACTGCCTAGGCGTCTATTTCAGGCCATATAATGACCTCTTTAACCTGCAAACCTTATTCTCTGCTCCCCGCACCTTTAACCCTTTAGGTTGCTTAATGTAAATCTACTTTTCTAGCTCCCCATGTAGAAAAGTTGTTTTTATATTTAAAAGTTTCAGTTCTAGATTGTATTAGGCAACTAATGCCAATACAAATTTGATAGATACTTGCTTGAAAACAAGCGCGGATATCTCACCGAAGTCGATACTTTCTTTCTGAGCATAACTCTTCGCAACTAATCTCGCCTTGTACCTATTCATTTTCTTTTTGTAAATCCACTTACACTCAAACACTTTCCTTCTAACGGGCAGCTCCACTAACTCCCACTTTTTGTTCTTGTAGAGAGAGTCCATCTCATCATACATTACCGTCATCCATTTGTTAGCATCTATATCGTCTAATGCTTCCTAGAAAGTAGATGGATCCCCCTCACCCGTATTGAGGGCAAACACAACATCAAAGTCATCTCTGTATCTCAAGGGCAACCTGCGATCCCTAGATGAATTTCTTCTTAAAGGTGGCTGCTCTAGTCTTCCTATACCTTTGTCTACAGCTCAACTTCTTGAAGTGTCTCACCTTTTTCTGTCTCAACTTCAACCACAGATTTTATCTATTTGTTGTGCTCATCCTTATGGAACAAAGAACTCTCTTCAAACTTGACGTATCTGCTCAGTGTGATATTGTGTGAAACCCGATCATACAACCTATAACCCTTCACACCATCACCATAGCCCACAAAAGTGCACTTCTTCGCTCTTTGGTCTAGTTTATCTCTATCAATGGATGGTACATGAGAGTAAGTCTAACAACCAAATACACGCAGCCCTGAGTAATCAACTTCATGACCTCTCTACACTTCCTCTGAAATTTTACAATCTATTGGTATAGACAGAGACTGATTCACTAAATAGTAGGTTGTGTTTACTGCCCCAGCCCATAAATCATTATCCAATGTAGCATTACTTAAAATACTTCGGGCTCTCTCCAAAAGAGTCTGATTCATATGTTCCGTCATACCATTCTGCTTTGGTGTATACCTTATTATGTTAAGCCTCACGATCCCTTCATCTTTGTAATACTGATTAAATTCTTTTGAAGTGAATTCTCCACCGTTGTCTGTCCTAAAAGTTTTCACCGTTGGCCTCGACTATTTTTCAACCATCGCTTTCCATACTTTAAAAATGGCGAAAACTTCAGATTTATGTTTCAGAAAATAAATCCACACCTTTCTGGAAAAATCGTCAATGAATGTTAAAAACAAAGACGATCCCCTCTAGAAACAACGAGCGATGACCCCTGTACATCCGAATGCACATAGTTTATCACACCTTTACTGATGTGTTTTCATATTTAAAAGACAACCGTGATTGTTTACTATATATGCAATGCTTACATATATTAAAATAGGCACTTTTAAAATTAAGATTTGAACGACAATAAGTGAGTACCTTCATATTGCGCTCGCTCATGTGGCCTAAGTGCACATGCCATAAACATGTAGACGTGGATTTTGCTATAAACACTGCAGCTCCACCTGATAGTGTGCTCCTGATCAACCTGTAAAGGTTACCATCCTTTTATGCTTTCATAACAATGAGTGCCCCTTAGAAACCTTTATAACACAATCAAACTCAATAAACTTACACCCAAGTGCCTCGAGAGCCCCCAGAGATATCATATTCTTCTTTAAGTCTAGAACATGCATCACATTTGTCAGAATACGCTCCATCTCATCAAACATCTTGATGCACACCGAACCAATACCAACCATCTTGCTGGTGTGAATGTTGGAATTCGCGCTCCTTCCCTCTTTCCGAGAAAATGCGTGTAAATCGCTGCTTTCATGGGCTCGCCTCTTTTTGAGGCTTTTTGTTGTTGTGTTTTAGTTGGGTGTGTCTAGAAATGAGTTTATAGAAGACCGGAGTCGTCACTAGCCATTTACTTCGAATCTACAGTCGGTTAGACCCTGTAGAAACATTAAAGAAGGGGATTCAAAGATACATTCCTCTAAAATGACTCCTTGATCTGCGGTCAGAGATTCGAGGTAAGGGACTACGGTTATAGAGTGGGAAGGTGTTAGGCAATCACTCTGCCGTATAAATGTACCGTATCTACTTCACTGAATTTGACTATTTTTTAAGGTTAGGATCAGTTCTTATATTTCTCATGATGTGACATGCAATGATGTTTGAATATGAGGTCTGCCCAGTAAGAGTTTCTAATGGGCAGGGTTCAATTAGATTGGCAAGCCGTAGAGCATGTGCTCGAACCGAGAAGTGTTATGCGTTATGTATGATAGTGTGCTTAATCAATCATAGTTTCTAATGGGCAAGATCCGAACAAGTCGGCAGGCCATAAAGCATACGCTAATATTGATTTAGTGCTGAGAGAAGTGACGATATGATAAGCAGGGAGGGTTAGAGAAATAAGGAGTGTTGCACTTATGCTTGATATAAACTAAATAATGTTGATGTATAAATTGCTAGATGGACGGAGGTGTCGCATAGGCTAGCTCGAGTGGCTTGGATGACTTGAGAGGTTTGGACTAGGGTTAGGTTGGACCGAACCGGGGCTAGACTCTTTACTTGCACTCGGGCTTTCCTCGGTGGAGGAATGGGCTAAAAGGGATGAAGGTGAACTCAGATCTCTCGAGTTGGAGAAGTTGGAAGTGGATGCTCAAAATGAAGAGGAGGGGGGTATTTATAGCTACGAGAAGTGGCAGCTTCAGTAATTTTGGATAGGTGGCCCCTAAGGTGTCACGCCCCAAACCCGGGGACCGGGCTCACTAAATTTCCGATCGCCGACCTTGGTGCCAACAGCCTCCGTAGTACCCCATTCTCGGCTCCTAGCTCTCATATGTCAAGTTCTGATCATGGGATCCCACCAGGAGGATTTTCAGGGTAAATTTTTTTTGTAAAGGAGCATAATCAAAACCATAAAACATCATCAGATATCCACTATATAGTTTGTTGAGTGCAGTGCTGAAAAAGGAAAAATACAAAATGTAGCAAAAGTTCAAAATATCAGGTATATGAACCGAGCTCAACACTGCTGATGTGCCCTAATACCTGCAGCATAAACAAACGTGCATAAGCTTCCTACGAAGCTCAGTAGAGTGCGTGTGTGCTTGTGTGATGCATATGACAAGTATACAATATCAGAGTAAGCGAAAGTGATAGAGGGCTAAGTTACCAAGCTCATGAATGCTATTAGCCATCCTAAGGCTATGCGATGCAAGGGCCTACATGGCTGGGTGTTACATGTTAGAGATGCAATGCAAACATGTCAATCCTCAACTAATCCACATATCAAAATGGTTCTCATCTGGGACATTACCGGGATCTAGTATACTCTGATACTGGCCGCCGCACATCGTGTGCATAACCAATCGAGTAGAAAAGACCTCACTGTCCGCCTCGTCAGTGGTATGCCAATGCCCACCCGACTCGCCGATAATGGACCCATTTCACGAGCTGGTCAGACTCGACCTAGCTTATAGCCCACTACACCCGGGCGGATAAGGTCACACCCCTTTCCAACCGACCTCTACACAGTGGGAGACGCGGCCTACTGGTATTTGGCACTCGGGCGCTCCTGTTATCCACTCGGTCTCGACGTTGGAGCATCCTTCTGGTACCACAGGGTTTAGGGACTTTCACCCATGGACATCCATAGCGCCCACGTGCTAGAACATATTTTCGGTGTCCATTACTGCCAACCACAATGTGACAATGGTGGCCACCACCCCGATGCTGCTAGGGTGTGAAGGCGATTGTGACATACATAATGCGAAATGCATGAGTTATACAATCCAAGTCATGCACTAAACTTACGCATACTGCGCAATCATGTGGGGCGACCCTGTCTCGCACGAGTCCCCTAAGTATAACAAGCTAAATAGCATATGCTATGATTAATCATGATCCACAACAGGCATACCAATGATGCGTATGGCATATGAATGAGCATGGTATTCATTATACTAAGCATATTATCAGTGTGACGTATCAAGCTAAGTGTACTAGCATACCAAACATATCATGTGTTGTTGGCCTTAAATGGCCCAATATATGTAGAGAGTGGGACCCAGACTGTGGGCCCCATTGGAAATGTAAAGGTCTTCATGGCATAGCCCACTTGAGACTATATCGGCCCCATACTTGGGCCTGCACATACAAAATGGGCTGACGAAATAGGTGTACGACATGGATAAAACATATATATATATATATATATATATATATATATATATATATATATATATATATATATATATATATCCAAGGGGGGAACCATGGCGGGCCCCGCCTACTGGTTGGATAGAAAATACCTATCATCGTAGGTCTTAGGAAGTTTCAGTGGTAGGTATTCAATCACCACCATTTTCTAAGTGAAGCCCATTCAAAATTGGGCCCCACGCATTGGTCAAGACGGGTGGCATGATACACAGTACATCCATCAAGGTGGAACCCAAAGACGGGCCTATACCCTCTAGTTGTATAACAAAAATAATCAGTACAGTGGCCCCGAGAAAGTTTTCAACGGTGGGCATCAATGACCATTGTTCCCTGCGGGTGTGGCCTACCTGAGGTTTGGATCTGCCTCATTTTTGGGGCCATGTCCTAAAGATCTGGGGAAACAGATGGGCAGCGTGGATAACAGGTACATCATGGTGGGACCCACAGGGTGGGCCACCTTTAGGGAGGCGTGCACACGCACGCTGTCTGCAGCGTGGGACCCCCCTGGGGTCTCACGAGTTGTGAATCGAGCTAATAGTTGTGTTTTCTCTTTCATCCCGTGGATGGAAGATAAACATCATGGTGAGCTTAGGATGGTTTCAACGATGGACATCATTGTCTCCCACTACTCTCTATGTTGTGGCCCGCTTACTACTTGGATCTGGCTCAGATCTGGGCCCATGGACTAAAATGATCTGGACAGCAGGATGGGCGGCGTGGATGATACATATACATCATGGTGGGTCCCACGAGTGGGCCACCTACTGGGGCACCCATGAGTCCAGCATCCGTGGATGTTGGGCACTCCCAGCGTCTCTGACGCTGTGCTCTTTTTTTTTGTTTTTCTTTATTTTTTTCATCAAGTGAGGCCCACATGAGGACGATCCACTCCGTCTATCAGGTTTCCCAGCTCATGGGGGACCCAATGAGTCCAATATTGGACAGGTTAAAAGGTCTACAAACATTAAGGTGAGCCAAAGAAGTTTCGACAGTAGACATCATTATATCCACTGTTTCATGTGGTGCGATCCACTTAAGATTTGGATCTGTTTCATATTTGGGCCCTGGCCTTAAGACGATCTGGGAAAATAGATGGACGGTGTGGATTCAACACAAACATCAAGGTGGGCCCCACGAGTGGGCCCCATGGTTAACGCCCAAAAAGGGCTTCCGCCCATCCGCTGCTGGGCAGCCGCGTTCTCTGGACGCTATCTGTCCAGCGGCTTTGCTTCAAATTTATTATTATTATTATTAGTTCTGTGGGGTCCATACATGAACGATCCAACCTGTCCATCATGTTATCTATCATAAGGTGGACCCAAAAAAAAAATTATGGATCAAGCCAACCCTTGTATTTTTCCTTCATCCAGATCTTTATGATCTAAAGAATGGGTTGAATGGTGAATAAATATCCAAGTGGGCCACACATGGTGTCCCACGCTGTTACAGCGTGTGGGCCACGTTGCCCCACCATAGTTCACAAAGAAAAAAATGAAAAAGGGAAAGGAAGAAGAAAAAAGAAAAGGAAGGAAAGAGGAAAATCCGACTAATGGGATGGACCCCGGCCACTATGGGGTCCACCATACAATTGATGCATAAATAAGATCTATAGTCTAGTTGATCTGTGAAGAAGATAATCCTGAGAACTCATGAGATGAACCTTCACAATGCACATTAGGTTGAATTTGTTCAAGTTCTTCTATTTGTCAAACAATCAGCGGGAATTTCATATGGATATTTACTATGTTTTGAGAGTTTACGGTTTCCACCTCTATCACCTAATTTCTCTAACTCTTACACTTGTGTAACTTGGGATGTATAGAAGAATGGTTTCTAAAGGACAGTTGGGTTTGGAGAATGAAATTGGTTTCACGCATGTTTTACTCGAGACTAGCAAAATGCTGGTTGGGGGGTGTGTTGAGCTCTTAATTGTGCATATTCTAACCCCAATTCATCACTCATTATGCAAGGTTTTCATGATTTGTAGACTAATCTAATGCATGGATATGTGATTGTGGGAATGAGAGAGAGGAATCATCAAAGAGAGACTTAAAGACACTATTTAGAAGCTGAAAAGATCAAAAGACCAAATGTTGAAGGACGAAAGAAAGGAGTCAGAGAAAAGAAGAAAGAAAGCAGAAGAGCACACCCAAGACCGGTCATCCGACCGGTCTGTACATTCAACAGAAGTACCCCAGAGGCCACAGCTCTCTGGACCATCCAAGACCGGTTGTGCGATCGGTCCTTGAATTAAAATTGTAGGATGGAATTTTTACAAAACTCTCTGGACAGTTTTGGAGCTTTTGCGACCGGTCATCCAGTGGCTCAGACCGGTCGTGCGACCGGTCGTTTGCGTAATGAGATGTGTTTTACAAGTCCGAAATTCTCTGCGCATTGCGTACTCTTACGCAATTTCTGAAAGATTCTGATGCTGCGGAGCCTCCCCACTATAAAAGGACACCTAGGGATTGTTCCTAAGGTATCTTAAAAGGGTTTGAGTAAGGTGGGAGGCGACGGAAGTGGATTTCGGAGTTCCACAACTCCTTCTAGTTTGTTGCTATTTTTATGCTTTTTCTTAGTTGTTTCATGTTTCCTTGGATCATGAACGGCTAAACCTCTTAGCTGGGGCTAAGAGGTGAAGCTTGTAGTGAATCTAAGATGTTTCAATTCGTTTAAGTTGGTTTTTAAGATTGGTTTTCATGTTTATGAACAATGGTTTGAAGTTTAATTCAAGTACTTAAGTAGTTTTTCTTAGTCTTATGATGACTCATGGATGTTTGGAAGAATTACTTGAGTTCTTAATGGCTTTGTGTTAGTCTAGACCTGTATGATCCGAGGAATTGGAGTATGCTCTAGTATTATGATCTTCAAGTGTGAACTTCCTACCAAAGTTCTACTTTTTCTGAAAATCTGTGGTATGTGGGACTGTGCATGTGATTTGAATCAAGTTCAAGTCATGATCTAGCTTTGTCTTGTGACAGGACTTAATGATGGTTATGATTGTGAACTTAGTCTATTGGAATTGGGATTGACCTATGCAATTGAGCATGCTCATCCTAGCTTACATTGAGTGAATCATATTCATGGATCTTACATGTGGCAAATTGTTGGTTTTAACAGCTCTATCATCCAACTAGATAGATCTTAATTTTGATTCTAGTTGAGAAAGTATGAAACCACAGCGAATTGAGCATCAAGGATTGCTACAAGTGGATCCTTGAACCCCTAGTGTCTTTTTATAATTGTTTACTTCAGTTTAAATTCAAAGTTGTTACTTACATCAATCTCATACAAATTTGGTTGTTAGCTTCTCAATAGAATCTATTGGATGTGTTTGTGAATTCCTACATAAGTCCCTGTGGATCGACCTCGGTCTTACCGAGATTATTACTACATCGCAACCCTACACTTGGGGAAGCAAACAATTCTTTGTAAGACATTCACAATTGATCAAAAAGTCTTTATGTATAATTCTTGCCTACACTTATTTCCGGGGAAATTGAGATCTCAATGGACCGGTCCCTACATTGTACAAAATGTCTATCCATATGGGACCGTCGAGTTGTTGAATCCAAGGAACGACAACATCTTTAAGGCGAATGGTCAACGGTTAAAGTTGTTCTTTGAGAAGTTTCCTTCAGCAGGTATGTCCATACCTTTGACTGATCCTGTGTTTCAAGATGTTTGATCTCTTAGTCTGATGGAGGTATAGAGTAGTTAGGATTAGGATTTTGTCGCTTTTGTTTCCTTTTTCATAGGTTTGTTAGAAGGAGGTGGAATTCCACTTTTTATTCTCTCAGGTACTATCATTACTCACTCCCCTTTATTTTCAAATTGCTTTCATGTTTTGCTCATTGCATATTTTTTTTACTTTGAGGAAAATGCAAGATTTGGTTGAGGGGTGAGATGAGATTCCTCATCTAGCATATTGCAACATTTCGGGCATCATATGTGCGAATTTTTTCGAATTTTCTAAAATTTCAAAACTCTTTTAGAAAACCTTATTTCTATGCATTCGAGATGATACGAGCATAAGAGGAGGAGACACGAAGTGTGTGATGTTGTAAGTCTTGAACTTTTCTTAACAGAATGGTTTTATATGTGAATTCCCCTATTTATGTGATTAATAGAAAATTTGAACACTCTTACACCTAGTTCACATTACACGATTTTCATGGGTTGAAAGGATTATGTGATTTGTGGATTAGCTAGACTTTGATTTAAGGTGTTGAGAAACTAAGCCGGGGTACTTTGTTCATCCTTGTCCATGTGAAAATAACGAAAGATATGGATTTCTAAAAATCCTATCTAATTTAAAAGAAAAAGGAAAAGGAAGGATGAAATTGAGAATGATGGAAAAATGGTGAAAAATTTCGAAAATGGCTACCTATTACCAACCGGGAGATGGTCTAATCGTAACCAAAGCTGGAAATGGGACGTAGTGTGAAAGCCGTTGGAAGGATGGTAAGGCAAATTCTTGTCATTGGCTTGTTGTTGCTCTGTACACCTTGAGATTCATAGTCTAGTTGATCCATGGAGAAGATAATACCAAAACTCATGAGATGAACTTTCACTATGCACACTAGGTTGAATTTGTTCGAGTTCTTTTATTTTTTAATCAATCAGCGGGAATTTCATATGGAAGCTTATCATGTTTTGAGAATTTGAGGGTTTCAACTTCTATCACCAATTTTTTTCGAATTTTATACTTGCATGTCTTGGAATTGATAGAAACATAGTTTTTGAAGGAGAGTTGGGTTTTGGAGGATTGAACTTGTTTCACGTATGTTTTGCTCGGGACTAGCAAAAAGCTGGTTGGGGGGTGTGTTGAACCTCCAATTCATACATTGTATAGCCCATTACATCACATTATATGCATGGTTTTCATGTTTTAAAGACCCAACTAATGTATGGTTTTGTGGTTATAGGAATGAGAGAGAAGATTCATCATTAGAGGGCGTAAAGACGCTATTTACAAGCATTGAAGATCATAAGACCAAGCGTCAAAGGAGAGAAGAAAGAAAGCAGAAGAATACACTGAAGACCGGTCGTCCGATCGGTCGTCCATAGCCCAAGACTGGTCGTCCGACCGGTCCGAACACTCAACAAAAGAGGGCCCTTTGCAAATCTTGCTGGACCATTCACGACCGGTCATACGACCGGTCGTCCACTGCTCAGACCGGTTGTGCGACCGGTCCTTAAATTAAAATCCTGGGGTTGAATTTCTGGAAAACTCACTAGACTGTTTTTACATTTTTGAGACTGGTCGTGCAACCGGTCGTCCTGGAGTTCAGACCGGTTGTGCGATCGGTCGTCTGCGTAACAGAGCGTGTCCCACAAGCTTCGATTTTATTTGCGCAGTCTGGGATTTCTTGCGCAATCTGGAACTCTCCGCACTATTCTATAAAAGGGGACCTAGGGCTTCTTCCTAAGGCATCCTAGAAGTGATTGAGCACGGTGGGAGACGGCGGAAGTCGGATTTAGAGTTCTACAACTCCTCCTAGTTTGTTTTTCTAGTTTTATGTTTTGTTTAGTTGTTTTCATGTTTGCTTGGATCATAAACGACTAAATCTCTTAGCTAGGGCTAAGAGGTGAAGCTTGTAGTGAATCTAAGATGTTTCAATTCGTTGATTTGGTTTCAAGTTGAATTATTAGTGAAGAACAATGGTTTGAAGTTTAAATAAAGTTCTAAGTAGTTTTTTTTTAATCTTATGATGGCTCATGGATGTTTAGAAGAATTGCTTGAGTTCTTAATTGTTTTGAGCTAGTCTAGACCTGTATGATTCGAGGATTTGGATTTAAAACGCTTTAGATCTATGATCTTCATGTGGGAGCTTCTTAGCAAAAGTTCTATTTTTCTAGAAATTCTGGGTTATGTGAGATTGTGTATGAGATTTGGATCAAGTTCAAATCATGATCTAGTTTTATCTTGTGACAGGATTTAATGATGGTTATGATTGTGATGTTAACCTATTGGAATTGGGACTGACCTATACAATTGAGTGTGCTCAAGTCCTTGCTTGAATTGAGAGAATCATGTACATGATTTACACATATGACAGATTGATTGTTTTAATTGTTCTATCATCCGACTAGACAGAACTTAATTTCGATTCTAGTTGAGAAAGTGAGAAACCACAGCGAATTGTGCATCAAGGATTGCTACATGTGGATCCTTAAACCCCTGGTGCCTTTTTATTAATTGATTACCTTCAGTTTAGTTCAAAAGTGTTATCTTCATCAAATTACTAAAATCTGTTTAGTTAAGTTCTTCAATAGAAACCATTAGAAGTGTTTTGTGAATTCTTACACAAGTCCCTATGGATCGACCTCAGTCTTACCGAGATTATTACTACATCGCAACCCTGCACTTGGGGAAGTGAACAGCCCCAAATCATAGTGGTCCACAACAAAGGTGGGACCCACATGATGGATGGTGGACATCAAAGATAGGCCTCTCATGATGAATGACTAATATTAAATTAAAGTGGGGCCCCATATCGAGGTGGGCCCACGTAATGAAAGGTTCACATCAAAGGTGGGCCCCTCATGATAGATGACCCGCATTAAAGTGTGGCCCAATCTGACAGAAAATGCACATCAAGTGGGTCCCATTTGATGGACAGTTCACATCAAAGGTGGGACCCACATGATGGATGATGGTCATTGAAGGTGGGCCCACATGATAGTCAGTTGATATCAAAGATGGGCCCACATGATGAACAACACATAATGAAGGTGGGGCCCCACACAATGAATGATCCAATTCAAGGTGGGCCCACATAATGGACAGAGTGGGCTTCACACGATGGATGACCCACATAAAAGTGTGGCCCCTCATAATGGACAATTCACATCAGGAGCCCCCCACTTAATGGACGGTTCACATCCAAAGTCTCTCATGATGGATGACCCATATCCAAAGTGGGCCGTATGATGGATGATCCACATAGAAGGTGCACCCCACATGATGAATGGTGGATATTAAAAGTGGGCCCCACATGATGGACAATCCACTTCAAAGGTAGGGCCCACACTATGGACACATCAAATGTGGAGTCCACGTGATAGATAATGGGTAGTGGATATTGAGGGGCCCCACATAAAGAGCAATTAGGAATGATGTTGGGCCCCACATGATGGATGGTCCACCAAAACAACCATTTGGATTACTCTTATATTAAAGTTGTAATCTTTAAAAATGACGTCAACTACCCTTAAAAAAAGCTCTTATTTGAAAGTTTTACCAAACGTGCTTATTTTAAATAAGAGCTTTTTTTTTTTTTTTTTTTTTTAGAGATTTTACCAAACGAGCTTATTTAAAACAGAGCTAGAACAAAAAGGACATATTAAAGTAGCTCTTTTTCAAAAGGCTCTTATTAAATTAGAGTAGAGATGCCAAACGAGCCCTAGGAAAGGAAGCTCTTGACAAAATCCTAGGTGGGGCCACCAACATGTATGCATGACATCCGCTCTATTCACAAGCTAGGACAACTCATTTTAGTGCTGAGACCAAAAAATGAAGCCAATCCAAAACTCAAGTGGGCAACACCAAAAGAAAAGGTACATATGGCGATACCTACCATTGAAACCTTCATGGGCCCACTGAAGTTTTCTGGATCGAGCTATAATTTGTATTTCCCTTCATCCTAATAGGCCTCACCTTATGAACAATTTGGATGTCATATATACATCATGTCGGCCTTTCGAGAATTTCAATGGTGGCCGTTCCCGCCCCTACTTTTTCTTGTTTGAGGCCCAAAGTTATTGCATTGTGCACCCATCAATAAGTGTTGTAGAAAACTCAAAGTAGGGTAATCGCATCCATTAATTCTAATTCTTATCTTTGTGCGGCACGACGAACAACGTGAGAAATTCATTTGAATTCTGTAGCTAAATCTTTCTATTTACACCTGTTTTTGGCATACTTGCATGAATCAATGAGATGCTGCCATATGTCAGCACTACGCATTAAATGATTGACGAAATCCTACTCGCATATTGAGAATATTGTGTACATTTAGCCCAACGTACCCTGATCAAATGGTATAAAAGATGTCATATGGCAGTTATGCCATATGTCTTGTAGATTAACCTCAAGACGAGTTAGAGACGTGCACATGGATATCATCAAATGCCAGAGTTCTATCAAAAGTACTTTTTAAAAAAGTAAGAGTCTTATTAAAGCAACTCTCTCTCTCTCTCTCTCTCTCTCTCTCTCTCTATCTATCTATCTTAGCAATAAATGTCAAAATCTTATAAAAGCATATGTCTATTTAGCATTAAATGTTAGAATCCTGCAAAAAAAAAAAAAACTCTCCGTAGATGCTAAATTGCGAAGTGATGTAAGGACCACAACAACTTTCCAATGCGGGAGTCCAGAGATGCAAGGACTCCAGCTGATACATGTGAAGGTATATCTCTTTTACTTGTTGTAACGCCCCAGATTTTCGAGATTTATTTGAAAATTTTTGAAAATTCATTTTTAATTTATTTTTTATTAATTATCGTATATTTACCATTGATTTGCGAATAGCGGGACATCCGTAGGAGATCCGATAGGGGACCCTTTACAAAAGTTGCTTAAAATGATCCCATAAACATCGTAGAAAGATCAGATTTCAAAAATCATGCACTTTTCAGATAATTACGAAAATACCATTAGTTAAACTTAAGTTAAGATGCCATTTTTAGGTATTATAGTTTCTGACGATCACTTTCACGTAAAACCCTGGATTTAAGCTTTTGGGCACATATTAACCATACACGTCAAATTTCAGCCCTTAAATCATAATAGAAGTGATCCGATTGTCAAATCAGCCCCTTAACCCTTGATTTTCATGTCCATCGAGTGAGGAAAGTAGATGGTTAGTCGTAGTCGAATATTTCTCTTCATATGAGTGAATTGGATTGTCTTTATCATGGACCAATAGTGTGATTTGAGTGACCCACCTTGATAAGCATCTTTCTTACGCGCGAAGTTATCCCGTTCTAGAAATTAACGAGTTACCAACTCTTCTCAAATCTGAACCTTTCAATTTACCCACTTCTCACCATCAATCGCTTCTCAAATTTGGACCACTTATTATACTCATATGACTACGAGTTTACACAAAATTTGGACCGCGATCTATAATCCTACACCGTTGAACCACAAAGCCAGCCCCTTCCTTTTCCGCCAAAAGTTGAAATTTCAGATCTAGGCATTTCTCACCATCAATCAACTACTAAATTTTGTACAATTGTTTGCCTATCATGACTACATAGTTTTCCAAAATTTGGGCCCTGATCATCAAGCGTAGACCGTTAATTGAGATTTAGCCCATTTTAGCACCCGTCAGGCCATTTTCAAGGATCGGCCAATCTAGAATGTGGATCATTAAGAAATTTACGTATTCTGACTCTACTCTTCGAGCTTGATAAGATGAATAGATTGGAATTGATCATAGATCATCCGAATATTGAGATTTGAGAAACCCACCTCAAGAAGTTGTTACACAAGACCTCGCGTGCACATCCCTCTCCATATTTCTACTACGCACATCCAAATCCTTCTCCTAACCCTAGCCTCCATGCCCTAGAGAGAGAGAGAGAGAGAGAGAGAGAGAGAGAGAGAAGAAGAAGAAGAGAGTTCTTTCTCATATTTTTCCAGCGGTTAGGATCTTCTACAACCCTCTTCTTCTAAGTCCATCCTAAGGTGAGAATTTTCCTTCAAGCCTTTCATTAATAATATCACGATTATCATAAGTTTCTTTTGTGGCATGTGAAGTTGTTTTGTTTTGAATTACTTATCCATATAACATGAAGTTTGATGTGAGATTTGTAATGAATATCATTATATGGTGATGTGATTCCTTTTTTTAGACTTTTAACTAAGAAGCATGTGTATTTGTGTTATTTATTTTTGTGAAATCTATGCCTTTATTTTCTTAGTCCATGTATTACAAGTAACATTGGTTTTCATATTGTGATATGAAATATGTGTATAAGATCATCATATGCACATCCCATTATTGTATACTCTTTGTCCCTAAGTTGGTAAAATTATTCGATGTAGAGAGATGGAACCCGTGAGAGGTGTCCATGATGGAAGAATATATCTTGACTTAACTGAGAGAATGAAGTGATTGTTTGTTAATGGATCCTTACATGTACATGATGCTTGATTTGATCCATTTACATTACATGGGTATTTTAACGAATTTGGTCATGATGTACAACATTGGCTTTTTGGGACATGATGAAATCATAAAACGGGACAATGAGTAAACATTAATGGTATACAAATTCTCATGAGCCGGGATTGGTGCTATGGACACTAATCTCGTGCTGTCGGCCTATGCTGGGTTGCTTGCGACTCCCCATAGTGACCATTGAGTTTTATTTAAATCGGTTGTATGCGAAAACACTTAAATAAATGAGAAACTAAAGTCATGCATTCACTTGGCTCCATGTGGGTGTATGGAATTGAGAATAGGCTAGAGCGTCCTACTTCTCCCGTACACTGTCACGTGTAGATTTGGGCTATGAGCGTCCCGTTTCTCACGTGGTCGGGCAAAACTATGGGCTTGTGCGTCCCAGGAACCTCTGGTGACTAGTGGTTAGCATGAAGTCGTAACAGGGAGTCTCCCACTTCATGTATTGTGATTCTAACCAGGGTGCCTTAGCCAGAGCATGCATTCCATGCATCGCATTAACAAAGATTTTTACTTGATTGTTTTGTTTGAATAAAGATATTATTGTGTTGCGTTACTCTGAGTTTTATGCATTGTTATTCTTGATAGTCTTGGAGGGAATATTCCCCACTACGATAGCGTTTAACGCTATCCCAAACACAATTTAGATGATGCAGGTGAAGATCCAGGTATTGAACCCGATTTTTAAGGAAAAGAGTTCGATGTTCGTACAATCACATGGCGGATGACGATGTTAGAGAAACTTAGTTAATGTTTTCATTTATTAAATATTTCTTTTGAGTAGTTGATACATTTATGGAATTGTAATAAGTCTTCAAGAGAAGACATGGTTTTGTATTTTAATTAATCAGTATGGATATTGGTTGGTTCCCTTATTTAAACATTGATGATGACGTAGTAAGTTTGATAGAATAAGATGATAATTGTTTCCGCCATTGTGCTTGAATGCTAGATTTCATTATTTGACAAATTAGTTATTCTATAAGTTACTTGGGAATTCGGCTGTTGTGTTATACACGAGAGTCGAAAATCTCGGGTCGTTACAGTTGGTATCAGAGCACAATCGGGACCTCTGGGTGAGAAGCCCAACCATTTTCATAATAAATATCCCTTAGGGATTAGGTTCCCACGAAATAGAAACAAAAACACTTAGGTTCATCCCCAGTGGATGCATGAGATGTTATGAATCTAGAGACTCAAACATAGGCCCCTTAAAATCATTAGGATAGTCGATGAACGTAAAAATATGAAATTTTAGGATTTTTGGGAAGTGGATTCTCACTTTTCTAGAAGTTTTGGAGCTCTCATCATTTTCTCATATTTAGACCAGCGTTACGCTAAGTCATGGGATTTATCTCCCTCAAATTTTAAGGATAACTATTTTATTTTGAATTATTTTTGTTAGGACAAATTTTCTGACCCTTTGACAATGTCACCATTAAGAATTATATTTTCAGAATAGATAAATTTTTAAAAAAATTTTATACATATTTTTAACTCATTACCCAACACTTTCATAAAATTTCAGATCAATCCGACTTTTAGATAAATCATGAAAATTCTGTTAGTAGAGAAAATCTTGCGCTGGAAACTGCTGGACTGTTACGTTTTTCAGAATTTTAGAGGTCAGAATCATATCTTACCATAGGAATTTCATTCTGAGAAAAATTAGGGTGATTTCTCACCTAACCTTTAGATTACCCTCCAAATTTCAGGCAAAACTCACGTTCGGTTTGAGAGATAAAATTCTAAGAGCGCTTATAAGTCATGTGTTCCAGATTTGACACTATCCTAGTTCCTTAGCTTTGAAAACCTCTGAACCCCTTGTTTATGCTTAGTTATCGTAAGATGGCACCCTTAGAAATACTTCCTAGCATATTCTCATACATCCCTATGAATTTTAGGCCCAACCCTCTTACTTAAAGTAGATTATCGTAACAATAAAATGCCATTTACCAATCCCTCACATAAATCTTCGACCATGTCTAACAATGAAAGTAAATAGGATCTCGTAAGGTTTTAATGTTTTATATTGTTGGATTTCAATTTAGTGATCTTTGTTGATGTTTTCTTTGTTGGAGAATACATGAAGGTCCCCACAATGTTAGACTAAATCGGCCACACGGGAGGGCAAAACCATACCTAATATATTGTGTAAGTGGTTGGATCTTCGTTCAAATCCCGAGGGTCGACACTCGGAATTTCGAATGGATACTAATGAACTCAATGCTCAGATGCGAGTAGAAGATCTAAGTATCGGATCTGAATCTACTTGAACTGTTCACCCGTGATGTCGACACAATACAAATCGCATCCTTGTTCTAACTGGACGACTTTTGTGCATTCTCTTGGAATGTGTGTGATTGTTTTCTTTGGATGACTAAAATAAGATAGATGTATAGATGACCCTAGGACGTAGAAGCTTAGCCACTTAGACCCTATAAAGAGTTAGAATACGGTATCCCTAACCTCATATTTCTTTCGCACTTTCAGCTATTAAAGAACTATCGATGATATCTCATTCACTTTGTTATCCGCTTGTTTATCCACTCATTCAAGTGATCATCCGATCATGCCAACCTAATCAAACCCAGATCTATCTTTTAAACTCTTGATCAGTCATTTCGTTAGCGATCAAACATCCTTGATAATTATCTAACCCTAATCGTCTTAGATCCTTGACTATAAGAGCACCTACCCAAACCTGAGAAATATTAGGGCGCTAGATGATTGAATGATTTGAGAGACCAATCAATATATTCAGAACCATCTAGGAATCAGAGTGCGCAGTGGAAGCATGATAGGAAAGAAATTTGGGGGAACTTGTAAAAATCGATGTTGAGTACGGATTTATTTTTAAGGGGGGTGGATTGTAATCGCGTCTGACCCGGAATAGTTCAGAAAGTTAAGCGAGAAGTCATGAAGTGAGATTGCCCTCAATCTTTTATCGACGATGCTTAGGAAACTTCGGGGACGAAGTTTGTTTTTAAGGGGGGTGGTTTGTAACGCCCCAGATTTTCGAGATTTATTTGAAAATTTTTGAAAATTCATTTTTAATTTATTTTTTATTAATTATCGTATATTTACCATTGATTTGCGAATAGCGGGACATCCGTAGGAGATCCGATAGGGGACCCTTTACAAAAGTTGCTTAAAATGATCCCATAAACATCGTAGAAAGATCAGATTTCAAAAATCATGCACTTTTCAGATAATTACGAAAATACCATTAGTTAAACTTAAGTTAAGATGCCATTTTTAGGTATTATAGTTTCTGACGATCACTTTCACGTAAAACCCTGGATTTAAGCTTTTGGGCACATATTAACCATACACGTCAAATTTCAGCCCTTAAATCATAATAGAAGTGATCCGATTGTCAAATCAGCCCCTTAACCCTTGATTTTCATGTCCATCGAGTGAGGAAAGTAGATGGTTAGTCGTAGTCGAATATTTCTCTTCATATGAGTGAATTGGATTGTCTTTATCATGGACCAATAGTGTGATTTGAGTGACCCACCTTGATAAGCATCTTTCTTACGCGCGAAGTTATCCCGTTCTAGAAATTAACGAGTTACCAACTCTTCTCAAATCTGAACCTTTCAATTTACCCACTTCTCACCATCAATCGCTTCTCAAATTTGGACCACTTATTATACTCATATGACTACGAGTTTACACAAAATTTGGACCGCGATCTATAATCCTACACCGTTGAACCACAAAGCCAGCCCCTTCCTTTTCCGCCAAAAGTTGAAATTTCAGATCTAGGCATTTCTCACCATCAATCAACTACTAAATTTTGTACAATTGTTTGCCTATCATGACTACATAGTTTTCCAAAATTTGGGCCCTGATCATCAAGCGTAGACCGTTAATTGAGATTTAGCCCATTTTAGCACCCGTCAGGCCATTTTCAAGGATCGGCCAATCTAGAATGTGGATCATTAAGAAATTTACGTATTCTGACTCTACTCTTCGAGCTTGATAAGATGAATAGATTGGAATTGATCATAGATCATCCGAATATTGAGATTTGAGAAACCCACCTCAAGAAGTTGTTACACAAGACCTCGCGTGCACATCCCTCTCCATATTTCTACTACGCACATCCAAATCCTTCTCCTAACCCTAGCCTCCATGCCCTAGAGAGAGAGAGAGAGAGAGAGAGAGAGAGAGAGAGAGAGAGAGAGAGAAGAAGAAGAAGAGAGTTCTTTCTCATATTTTTCCAGCGGTTAGGATCTTCTACAACCCTCTTCTTCTAAGTCCATCCTAAGGTGAGAATTTTCCTTCAAGCCTTTCATTAATAATATCACGATTATCATAAGTTTCTTTTGTGGCATGTGAAGTTGTTTTGTTTTGAATTACTTATCCATATAACATGAAGTTTGATGTGAGATTTGTAATGAATATCATTATATGGTGATGTGATTCCTTTTTTTAGACTTTTAACTAAGAAGCATGTGTATTTGTGTTATTTATTTTTGTGAAATCTATGCCTTTATTTTCTTAGTCCATGTATTACAAGTAACATTGGTTTTCATATTGTGATATGAAATATGTGTATAAGATCATCATATGCACATCCCATTATTGTATACTCTTTGTCCCTAAGTTGGTAAAATTATTCGATGTAGAGAGATGGAACCCGTGAGAGGTGTCCATGATGGAAGAATATATCTTGACTTAACTGAGAGAATGAAGTGATTGTTTGTTAATGGATCCTTACATGTACATGATGCTTGATTTGATCCATTTACATTACATGGGTATTTTAACGAATTTGGTCATGATGTACAACATTGGCTTTTTGGGACATGATGAAATCATAAAACGGGACAATGAGTAAACATTAATGGTATACAAATTCTCATGAGCCGGGATTGGTGCTATGGACACTAATCTCGTGCTGTCGGCCTATGCTGGGTTGCTTGCGACTCCCCATAGTGACCATTGAGTTTTATTTAAATCGGTTGTATGCGAAAATACTTAAATAAATGAGAAACTAAAGTCATGCATTCACTTGGCTCCATGTGGGTGTATGGAATTGAGAATAGGCTAGAGCGTCCTACTTCTCCCGTACACTGTCACGTGTAGATTTGGGCTATGAGCGTCCCGTTTCTCACGTGGTCGGGCAAAACTATGGGCTTGTGCGTCCCAGGAACCTCTGGTGACTAGTGGTTAGCATGAAGTCGTAACAGGGAGTCTCCCACTTCATGTATTGTGATTCTAACCAGGGTGCCTTAGCCAGAGCATGCATTCCATGCATCGCATTAACAAAGATTTTTACTTGATTGTTTTGTTTGAATAAAGATATTATTGTGTTGCGTTACTCTGAGTTTTATGCATTGTTATTCTTGATAGTCTTGGAGGGAATATTCCCCACTACGATAGCGTTTAACGCTATCCCAAACACAATTTAGATGATGCAGGTGAAGATCCAGGTATTGAACCCGATTTTTAAGGAAAAGAGTTCGATGTTCGTACAATCACATGGCGGATGACGATGTTAGAGAAACTTAGTTAATGTTTTCATTTATTAAATATTTCTTTTGAGTAGTTGATACATTTATGGAATTGTAATAAGTCTTCAAGAGAAGACATGGTTTTGTATTTTAATTAATCAGTATGGATATTGGTTGGTTCCCTTATTTAAACATTGATGATGACGTAGTAAGTTTGATAGAATAAGATGATAATTGTTTCCGCCATTGTGCTTGAATGCTAGATTTCATTATTTGACAAATTAGTTATTCTATAAGTTACTTGGGAATTCGGCTGTTGTGTTATACACGAGAGTCGAAAATCTCGGGTCGTTACACTTGTGGTCGTACGCAATAGGCTATGCTGATGCGAAAGAATCAAAGAGATTTTCATAATTTGTAACACCCATATCCTGATTAACCGAACTTACGTTTAGTTTCCAATGCCGGTACGTCCTAGATGGACCAGATTAGAGAGCCTTGATCGCGACCCTATTTTAGTACCGCATCGACCCAAGACCTATACCTCAGCGACCGCGCGAGTGCTACGATTCCAACGCCGCGTTGCACGCCCCATTGCGATACCCGGTGTGAAAGTTGCAATCATTTGCGCAATCCGAGGTGGGTTGCGCAACGTGCGTGTGGCGTGGGCCCCACTTGCACAAATCCCAAGAATATGTCAAATCAATCAAATCAATCACCATACTCACCCCATCACTCTCTCACCTCCAAAGTCAACTCTAATCATGCAACCCATACCTCACATGCCCTCTCCCATCATCATCATCATTACCTCATGTATCCCCTCCCATGCTAGCCATTCTCCGCTAAAAAAACTCCAAGCACCACTCGTTCATAGGATTTCTAAGGAGAAAGGAGAGAGAAAGAGATCTGAGAGAAAGAGAGGAGGAGAGAGCAAGAGATTTGAGAGTAGAGAGAGATTTAGAGGGAGATCAAGAGAGAGAAAGAGAGAGATTGAAGGAGGAGATCTAGCTTGGAGGACCCCGATCATCATCCGGACCGTCCGATCGGCAATCCAACTGTCCAACCATCATAGTGAGTGCAAACTTTCCCCCCCTTTTTCTCATTTACCTTTCATTTTATTTCCTTGGGCCCACCTTGTGATGGGCAATAAGATGGATGAGTTGGATCATCCATGAATGGGCCCCACTTAACTATATAAAAAAAAGAAAAAAAAGAAAAAGGGAAGAAGAGGATGGCCGTTGGATAGACAGCGTCCAGAGGACGCTGCTGCCCAGCAGCGCCTAGCCCCTTTGGGCGTTGACCGTGGGGTCCCCACTCGTGGGACCCACCTTGATGCATGTATTCAATCCTCGCCGTTCATCTGTTCTCCAGCCCATTTTAAGGCTGGGTACAAAAAAATGAAGTAAATCCAGATCTCAGGTGGACCACACCATAGAAAACAGTGGAGGCAAGGATGCCCACTGTCGAAACTTCTGTGGCCACCGTGGTGTTTGTAGACAGAATTACCTGCCCAATATTGGGCTTATTAGATCCCCAACGAGATGGGGAACCTGATAAACGGATTGGATTATACCCTTGTGGGCCCCACTTGATATAAACTGAAAAGAAAGAAAAAGAAAAAAAAAGAGAGGATAGAGACCCTGGACGCTGGACGTCCTCAGCGTCAGGGACGCTGGGACGGTCCAGCGTTAGGACGCTGGAACGTGGGAATGGGGTCCCCACTCGTGGGACCCACCTTGATGTTTATGTTGTATCCACACCGTCTATCTGTTTTCCCAGATCATTTTAGGGCCAAGGCCCAGATATGAAACCGATCCAAATCTTAAACGGACCGCACCACATGAAACAGTGGAAATAATGATGTCTACTGTCAGAATTTGTTTGGTCCACCTTGATGTCTATGGGCCGTATCATACACCCAATATAGGTCGCATTGGGTCTTCCGCGAGTTGGGGAACCTGATGGATGGAGTGGATCACCCTTATGTGGGCCCCACTCGATCAAAACCATGAAAAAAAAGATAGAGAAAGAAAGAAAAGAAGAAGGAGAGGCGTCGCTGACGCTGGGAGTACAAGCGTCCACGGACGCTGGGCTCGCTGCCCAGCTGGTGGCCCACTCTATGGGTTCCACCATGATGCGGGTGTTATATCCACACCGTCCATCCATTTGAGGAGATCGTTTTAGGGCATGGTCTGAAGAATGAGACAGATCCAAATCTCCAGTGGACCCCACTTGAGAGAAAACAGTGGGGACAGTGACAGACGGTTGAGACCTTCCTACGGCCCACCATGATGTTTATTTGAGATCCAACCTGGTCATAAGCTCACACACGTGTGCAGGAAGGGAAAACAAAAATATCAGCTTGATCAAAAACTTCTGTTGTCACGCCCCAAACTCGGGGACCGGGTTCACTAAATTTCCAGCCGCCGAATCCGGTGCCGACAACCTCTGTAGTACCCCATTCTCGGCCCCTAGCTCCCATACACCAGGTTCCGATCCTGGGATCCCACAAGGAGGATTTTAAGGGTAATCTCTTTTTTTTTTCTTTTTTTTCCTTTTTTTTTTATAGATGAGTATAAACACAAGTATACCAAACCAAAAGCATCACATCACATATCCACTAAGATAATCTTTTGAGTACAATGCTGCGGAAAAAGGAAATACAATGTATAACTGGAAACTGAAAGATCAAGTGCGCGCCCCTGTCTCACTGCTGTCGCGCTATAGTATGATCTGCACGTAAACAATGTGCATAAGCTTACTATGAAGCTTAGAGAGTGCGTGGTGTGTGCGCAATGCATATGACAGGTATACAGATATCAGAGTAAGCAGAAATGATGGCAGGCTACACTACCAAGTCTATGAATGTCATTAGCCATCTCGAGGCTATGCAATGCAATGGGCCTATATGGCCGAGTGTCATATGCTAGTGATGCAATGTGCGCATGTCAATCCTCAACTGCCATATATCATACGATTTACAACTGGGACATCACCGGGGTCTAATACACTCCAGACATTGGTTGCCGCCCATCGTGCGCATAACCAAGCGAGTGGAAGAGACCTCACTATCCGCCTCGTCAATGACATACAAGAAAATCCACCCGGCTCATCGATAGCAAACCCATTCACGAGCTGGTCAAACTCAACCTAGTATATAGCCCTCTGCACCCGGGCGGGTAAGGTCACACCCCCTTCCAACCAACCCCGACACAGTGGGAGACGCGGCCTACTGGTATTTGGCCCTCATGCGCTCATAAATCCACTCGGTCTAGACATTGGAGCATCCTACTGGTACCACAGGGTTTAGGGACTTTCACCCAAGGACATCTTTGGCGCCCAAGTGCTAGAACATATTTCCGGAGTCCATTTCTACCATCCACGATGTAACTGTGGTGGTTACAACCCCGATGCCGCTGGGGTGAGAATCTGATCATGACATGTATAATGCAAGATGCATAAGTCATACTATCAAAGCCATGCACCAAACATGCGCATACCGTGCGATCATGTAGGGTGACCCTATCTTATACGGGTCCCCTAAGTATCTCAAGCTGTAAGGCATATGCTATGATCGACATCGTCCACAGTCAGGCATACATATGATGCGTATGTACAAATGAATGGGTTTGATATTCATTACACTAAGCATATTATCAGTGTGACCTATCAAGCTAAGTATGCTAGCATGTTACCAGACATATCATGTAGTGTTGG